>LPNX010386994.1:157197-231227 GCA_001517045.1 Pseudotsuga menziesii
GAGTTAACCAAGGGGGTCACAATAAAAAAACCCACATACCCACAAGATAAGGTGAACCATAAAAGGTGGACACACAACTCCTTTAGGTACAACAAGACTAGTAACCTTTTCTCTCTCTCAAGGTACATTGTTTTATATATTTTTATCATCACTGTATAAGGGAAAGATCCAAACTGGATGGTACAATCGTTAGTTCCTCAATACTTCTCCTAAGGGTTAGGTGCTAGGGGCATCGTCAAGAAGTGGCTATTCCCTTTAGAAACAACCTATCAATAACCGATTAGGAGAGGGGACATCACCCATAATTATCTTCCATTATTAAAGAATAGCTCTCGGCCCTAGGATGAGTTTCAGTCCCATACTGAATCATGTTGATAAACCCCTGTACCTTGACTGATTCCTCCATTATCCTAGAGAATGGTCCTCAATACTAAGATGAGCTTTAGTCCCATATTGAAAGTTGATCAACTACTTGCAAGACATACTTGGACATCATCTCCCTAGTCCCAGAATAGAATATGTCTTTGCCTCTACCTGCAGGATCTACTTGGACATTGTGTCCCTGGTCCCAGACCAAAATACCCTAGAGGCACATAGGGGCCCTAGCCACATTCTAGGGGATTTTCCATGGCATCAACTTCCTTGGTCCCAGACCAAGAACCCCGAGATACTAATGGGGGTCCTATGGTACCTTCTAGGGTCTTACTCTGCCCTAGTTAAATGACTAGGGTACCATCCTCACTGAGAATGGGTCTCACAAATGCACTACCTTTAACACATATTTTTACAAATATGGTATGTATCACGTCGGAATGATACAAGAACTCTTTATTCTAGATATGGATACTGATTCTAATATTTTTGTTTGCGTCTTGCATTTGTTTCAGTTGGAATCTTCCTTTAAAGGGTGCAAGTTCTTCATTGCAGTTCAAGTGGGTCCAAACGAAGTGGGGATGAACCAATGAGAGAGTTTTAACCATGAGGAGATGAATCAAATTATTACACACAATTAACCATCCCTTCAAATCTATGGAAGGAGTATCACTAATGTGTCAATTTCTTGCGTGTGATTGTGCCGAGATTTATTCTTCTTACTCTACTCCAAGCCTGTTGTAATTTTATCTAGCTCTTATCTTATAGGAATTCCACTTTTAATGCCTACAAGTATGGACCCCTTTCTTAATGGAAGGCATTCTGTGATTGTATTTATAAAAAAGTCTTTGGAGGCTGCAATTTAAAAGATTCACGGTCAAGATTATTGGTTATGGATTCATCTATATTTCAATTAAACTTGTTCCCAAAGGTTCCCAGGACAACAAAACTTCTTCATGTTGTTGGTTATGAGTGATAATTATAAGGTTTTCAGGAGGTGGGAAAAAAACCCATAATTACTCCATCGTTCCTAGAACTACTTCAAGCAGGCCCAGACTTGTTAAACCGGCTTGCTTCCTACTAATATTTGCCCACAATCAACCTATGCTACCAAAAGTGTGCACATATGTGATTGAAAGGTAGCTTGGATATTGTTCCTTCTACTAGCAACCATACTATTGTGTTCAGATCAACAAATTAAAGTCTTATAGAAACCCCAATCTACTGTCTCTAACATTCAGTCCTATATCCATGTGATTTATGACATTAACAAGATACCTAATCAATAATGTAACAATCAAATCTGAAACCATGAGTATCATCATCTATTAGGGCCACGGGGTTGTCGCTGACGAACCAATACCGTATCACGTCCTTTCATATCGGGGGATTAATAATTATAAAAAAACGAAACATTATATTGGGGTCATATGTAGGGTTGAGGGGTTTATTTTATGTGGAAAATAAATATACAATATTTAGGGGTTTATTTTATCAAAAAGAGTGGAGAAGTAGCGCGCAGGAGTGGGGGAGCATTGGTGTTTTGAGAGATCGAAGGTTGCAGATAATTAGGGTTTTGAGAGGAAGAATCCAATAATTTTTTTCTAGGAAAACCACTCATGATAAGTAAAAAAATCATCTTGTCAAGAAGCCTGCTTCAAGTTTTAATGTGAGGATTCCAAGCTTGGATCCCATGCCTACCTCATGTTTATGGTGAATAATTTGAAGGCTGTCATTTATAGGTGTGGAAATGAATCTAACATGAGCCAAGGACTCAACACACTATATCATCTCCATATTAGTTCAAGCGATTATAAGAATTTTTCTAACATGAAGAAGATGAGTTTGTTATCATCATTACAGATGTTGATGATTTTATTATTAATAGAACGATACCTATGGGATATTTTCCAATATATAGTCAGGGAGACCCTACCCTTCCCATATGGAAATTACTTTGGTTTGTGGGTAGAGGAGGATTATCTTGAGTAGACTAGACTCTGAAGTATGGTGATGTTGTTGGAGATTGTGGAGGAAAGGGAATGGAGCTGTGAGGTTCGTAAACAAAGAAGGAAATGGAGGGGATAGAGTTATGCCCTTCCTTGGAGTTGTCACTATTAACATGCAAGATATCCATCACCATTTGGATGCAATATCTCTCATCAGTTAACGAGACGTATTTTCTTCATGGATTGTCAGAATGCAGAGATCTGATTAGAGAGTACTGCGCGCTCTTCCACTTGGGAATGAGGATAACAGAGGCTAATTTGATTAGTAGCCTTCCCACTTTAGTGTGATAGAAAAATATAAGTATACACATGTTTATGTTGGGTCATGTAAATGAGTTTTGATGATGGTTTTCACTGTAATGTTTATCAAGCTTGCTACTACAAATATATAAACAAAAGCATAGTTTTTGTAGCTTGATTATATAGAATTTGAACTCTAGATCTTGAGGAAAGGAAAGAACAATATTGATACATCTCTGGGTTTCAGATGTTTTCATTTATAATTAAATAAAAAATTGCTATAAAAAAAGGCATTGCAAAGACAACAATGACAATGGCAATCACAATGCACAAGAACCTCTAAGTGATGATAGTACTGAAGTGTTGGCAATGGAAAATTATTTTATTGAAGCACTTGTGACTTGAATGCAATGATTTAAATTAGGTATTTGTGATTTTCTATATATAACAACTTCAAATTAAGAAGGGAAGACACAAAGCACTCACACACCTCACTATGAATAGCCTGATAAAATTATGTTGGTTTTAGTCAATTTTAATAAATTGAATTCAAAGACTTGGTTTGCATGCATTCAACCTATATAAAAAAGGTTCATCCATTATGTTGAAAGCCATGGGTTTGGAAACTAGTGCACACTTCCCAAACTTCGAGGTATTATTTTCATTCGTACTATATTACTATGTATATTCAACCTTAATCTACTATTATATTATAAACAAACAATGCTTTTATTGGGAATCCATCCAGTGACCCACATGCCACTACCTACACAAGATTTATTGTCATATTTCATGGTGTTCTCTTCGACTACCATAGCTACTCAATTAGATAGTGCATTGGTTGAAGCTCAATTTGGATGACTAGGCAGAGATTATGTGAATATTTCTAATCTATCTGTTGGCAGTGTGGATCATAAGTATTCGTGGTATGATACACTTGGTTATGTTTTGATATGTTATTTTGCACTAAATTCAATGTTATTGCATTATATTAATTCATTGTAATCTCTGTTGTATAAATATAATATAAAAATATTCTTGAAAATCTATACTTTTTTGTATTTTTCATGGCACCAAATCATTGCTAGTTGATTTACACATTTTTTTTTCAAGTCCCGAGTCAAGTTTGACTCTTCAACTGTCCTCCAAATCAGCCAAGACCCACAAGTAATGTCCAATACAAAGTAACCCTTCTTACCCTCCAAATGAATATAAATACCAAAAGGAAATGCGACTACTCAAAAGATAGCAAGAAAGCATCAACAAGGTGGCTGGTTATGTAATTTATATCAAAACGTATCAAAAACCCGCGAAAATGTAACCCTTAAAGTGCTTGAAAATCCATGTAATATGTATCCAAATGACTTGGAATTTAGTGGGTCTAGGAAGCTCACTATCTAGTGTCATCACACAAGATTATTGCTATAGGGAACCATCACACAACCTACCCAAAATGTTATTTATGTTGGGTCTTTTTCCACACGCTGCCTAGAACTAGCCCAGAATTGGAGATTTATTGTTGTTCATCGTTGATTTGATGCACAAATTTGGAGGTTTAAGGTTGGTCTCATGCCCAGGTTTTCCTAGACTAGAAGAATCAAACTTTTTGTTGTTGTTTCACATGCAGAGGGCCATTGAGATTGGATAAATAGGGTTGTTTACATGTCTAGAAGTACCCAGAAGTCAAAATTTAATGTTGTAAGGGGGTAGGACAGTCCTCAGAATTGCCCATATTTCTTAGAAACTAGCCCAGACCTGATTTTCTTTACACATGTTTCCCAAGATAAAGGTTTAATCCTGTTGCTATTGATTTTAGGGCTCAAAAACCACCAAGAACTCACCAAAACTTGATTTTGTTGTTGCTTATTAGGGATGCTTTGACCCTAACACTCGCCTAGAACTACATATGAGGATCTTTTACTATTAATTTAGGGTAGAGAAGTGCCCAATATTCATGGTTTGGGGTTGTGGTTATTCCTAGAACTCAAAGACTGTTATTTTAATACTTCAGAAGTTCCCAAAAAATAAATATTAATGGTTGTTTTTACCAATAAATCTTTCCTAGAGCCGAGGTTTATCCCTTTTTCTGATATACAAAGGTAGAAACAAAGCCATGACATGCCCAGAGGTACCCAAAAAACATCCAGAATTACTTTTCATCCCTCAAAACTAACCATGAATGCCCCCTTTGTGCCTAGGTCAGCCCAAAATTAATTTTTAAAAACTAACTAAAAAACCCTATGAAAATAAGGGGTTAACACATTCCTTGGACTTGCTTTGTCTAATGATTCCCCCTTTGAGCTAGATAGGAGAGCTAGCCTAAAGTGAGTAATATGAGGCTACCAAGGTGACAGTGGGTAGCTTATCTATTTTGAGGACAAAATAAGAGAAAGGAATAATGTATGTGATATTTACAAAGAGAATGATAAGTCTCAAGGTTGAGGCTCAACCAGAAGCCCAACACAAATTTGCCTTAGAAACGCAAAAAGAAGACTTGGGAAATCACATATAGGATCTAAAACAAGTTGAGCTAGGAATAGATAGAATAGTTGAAGTGCATCAGGGTTTGTGGGAAAGACTAAAAAATATTCACATTACCATTATTTCATGGTTGAAATGTATGTTTAAGCAAAAAATACTAGAGAGATGTGGTTCAAATAAAAAGGGAAATTCTGACAGAATTTCCATTGCTAAAAATGTGTTATACCTCTTGTACCAATATACAACAAGTACAAAGCAATTATTTGCCTTAGGAATAACATATTTGAATCTTGTAGTGATGGAGGTGATGTATGTCCTCAAAAAGTAGTCTGTTGAGGGATCTGGATATTGTTGGTGTGGTTAGGAATCTTTTTGGGAGGTAAAATAATTTATGGAAAAAGTGAGGGTTCTAGTTAATCTCGGGCTACCAATTCCTTGGGATAAGGAAAGATACTTGATTTCTCAAAAATAATACAATGACATATTAGACATGGAGAAAATTACAGATTCATATTTGACTCCTTCTAACAACGTTTGAAGAATAAAACATATTTGCAGTGAAAGTATGTGATATCCATATAGAATATTGCAAAGGATGTGGTATCCATAGAGAGTATTTAAAAGTTCATGGGAGGTCTACATCAAAAATAAATCGGCCCCGAGGAGAATTGATGAACCAGTGGCTAGACCGAAAACGAGATTTCATTGAATTAAAATACTAAAAAAGCAGTCACTATTATGAAACCATATAGGTGCCTGGCCATACAACCTAAGTATAAAACATTGTAGACATCTATACATATTAACTGTAAATAACAGAGTGATTTCCCTGAAGGAGCAATTTCTTTTTCCCTGGCATTTGACTAGAGGCATAGGAAGATTTTATTTTAGACTGACATCTCACCAAGCAAGGAAGCGTAGAGGATTTCATTCAACAGAAAAAAATGTTGTTTTGAGCGTTTCAACATACATAACAACCATAGAAAATGAAGTACCTATCCAAATACCACCCACGACGATGAATTGAAGAAGCCACAATATGCTATGTTTCCCAAGAATACCTGGGACATAGGAGAATGAAAGCTAGAATACACACCCAAATCCAGAGAAAAAAAGTAGCAATAGATGAATATTTCTACGAAACGAGCTGGAGGAACCCTCGGCATTCCCTCGACACATATTGGACAACGAAACACTTGCAAATGGGAAATGAGAGTGAATTGCACTCCACGTTGTGGGAAACAAAGATGAAGGGGAAACAATAACTAGGAGCAACCCACCATGAATGATAACAAATGTGATTGTTCATAATTCTGAAATAAATTAGGATGACCCCTCATAGAGGCGATGGGCTACGTGATGCAAACCACAAAATCAAACCCTGTGTAGAACCATGCATGTACAAAGTCCTCTAGTCAACTCATAATGCATTTAAATAGGAGAGAAACAAACACACTTTCAACAAAAACCGTATAACTAATCCAGCTAAATACAGTCCCATTGTCATTTCTGGAAGACAAAGGAACTCTAAGGTCATAATGAAAAGAATAGTCTCAACATAAATTAATTCATTGATGACCCTGCCATCTCCATGAGACAGGGAAATTTACCTGCAACAGTGGAACCCTGCGAAGAATACCAAATCATGTCGATCTCTCAAAACCCCAATTCTATGCAACCATCGAGCTCTCAAAACCCCAATGCTCTACAACCATCAAAACCCCAATGTTCTGCAACTGTCGAGTTCTCAAAACACCAATGCTTTGCAACTGTCGAGCTCTCAAAACCCCAATGCTCTGCAATCGTTGATCTCCAATGCTTTGTATCCATCGAGCTCTCAAAACCCCAATTCTCTGCAACCATTGAGCTCTCAAAACCCCAATGCTCTGCAACCACTGAGCTCTCAAAACCCTAATGCTCTGCAATCATCAATCTCTCAAAACCCCAATGCTCCCATGATGCTCCCCTACTCTTGTGCATTGCTTCTCCACTCCTTTTGATAAAATAAACCCCTAAATATTTTATATTTATTTTAAACATAAAATATACCTCTCAACCCTAAATATGACCCCAATATAATGTTTTTTTTATAATTATTAAGCCCAAATATGAACTGACGTGATATGGTATTGGTCCATCACCGACACCCCCGTGTTTTAGGGTGAGATCTTGATGATAGAATATTCCTCATTTCCATATCTTCCATGTGGGTCACATGCATCATTTAATGCCATAAACAACTCTTGACAACTTACAACATCCTTTGATGCTTGAGATACCTCTACATTCTATCAATTTCTAAGAAACGATGATACAATTATTTTTATCATAAATTAAATTCTTGATAGACCCAAACTTTTCATTCTATCTTATTTCCTAGATATTTATATCTCTCATGATATTTTGAACTTTATGTTAGGTTTCCCTTAAGACTTATCCCACTATTAAACTTTCCTCTTATTCCTCGTAAAATTCTAATCCAAGATCCATTATATATGATACTTTATCTCCTAAGCCATTTCCACACAATGGAGTGCCTCATTCCTTTGGTAGTAGCTCCCAAGTGGATTGAAGTGCATCGTTCACTTCACATGGTCTCATAATACTATCAAACTACATTTGATTCATATAACTTGCTATGGCTCCACAAGGAAATATAGATTCAAGTATAACATGGTCCTTTATCATAATTTGCTTCTAATATATTGTGAATTACAATAGTGCTTCACATCCTTTATGTATAAGTTGTTGGTCAATACCCACAACTCTTCAATTTATCAGTATGTCTTAGGTTTATACATTTCCAACAGAAAATTTATGAACTTTATGAGTTCATCTTTACATCAATAATTTTCTTGAAGTCTTAATACCAAACCTCAAGGAGGATTTTTGTTAAACAAGTGTGAGCCAACTCCAATTTTCTCTTTATTATTCAAGCCTTTCTTTCCAATTATGAGCTTTGATTTCCTTGGACCATAAATGTCTAGTGTTGTAACTTTTCCCTTGACACAATTTTCCATTACATTTTTATCCCACAACAACCCTAGAGTTGTAACATGGGCTTTGATACCAATTTGTAACTTACCCATCCCCCTTTGTAGCCTTGTTCAGGGAGCAGGGTATTTTTTTATTTCTTTTCCTTTATCTTTAACCTTTGAGTTTTTTTAATTTCATTTACATTTGAATGAATGCTTCTTGCATTGGGTTGTATACTAAACACAATGGCTCTTTATATCCCTATTGAGCTAGTTTAAATGAGCCTTTATTGGGATATCGATTGTCCTTCAGACATCATCCAACATCAATCCATCTATCCTAGTTGAAAGATATCCCTTCTTTTGAAATATCTATCTGATGCCAAAGTCATCAATCCATTTTGAAGTGCGCCCCTCCTAGGCGCATATGTCATGAAGTGCGCCCCTCCTAGGTGCATATTTTGGCACCTAGATCAAACCATTTTAGTGAGAAGATCCTCTGGAAATCCAATCCCTAGTTTGGCTTGAAACCATAAAACCAAAAATCCAGAAACTGTAGTCTAGAATTTTTCAAGTCTAGTTTCAAGGGTTAGAATTTGGATTATTCGAAAATTGACTATACCAGCATACTCAACTTAGCAAAGTGCATATTTTGGTAATTATAGTTTTCATTTCTGAGAAATTTCAATTTTTTGTCATTTTTTGTTCTCTGGGACAAGATGTCTCCAAGCACTAAGCTTGATGACAAGTTGAAAGGCATAGAAAACTTATGTGCTTGGAAATACATAATAGGACTCATTCTATAAGAGAATGATCTTGCAAAGTTTATCAAGGAAGTTGTGTTGAAGCCCGAAGAAGATGAAGCAAAGGAAAAGTACAAGAAATAAATTATTAGAGCTAAGAGGATCATAACATATTATATCAAGGATCACTTGATTCCTCAAGTGTCCTCCAAGGATACACCTAAGGAGATGTTTTATGCCCTATCAAGAATGTATGAAGTAAGAAACATCAACCGAAATATGAATTTGAGATCCCAACTCAAAAGTACAAAGATGAGAAAGGGTGAATCTATCCAAGAATACTTCACAAAGGTTTCTCAATTCTAAGAAGAACTAGAAGCAATTGAAGACAAGATTGATGAAGATGAACTAGTAATGATCACTCTAAATGGTTTTACTAGACCATGGGATTCTTATATCCAGACAATTTGTGCAAGGAAGGAAAGCCTACAATTTGATATCCTATGGGAAGAATGTGTTCAAGAGGAAGCTAGAGTAGTATACCGAGAAACACTACTTAGAGATGATGACCATGCTCTAGCTACTCATACTAAAAGAAGAGAAGGAAAACATCATTTCAAGAAGGAAACTCATAAGGAGTCTCATCCTCCTAAGAAGTTTCAAAAGAACAAAAAGGGAGATTACAAGCAGAAGGAATTCTCCTCTTATCAATGTTATCATTGTGATAAGATAGGACACATTGCCAAAAAATGTCCAACAAGAAAAAAAGAATATAAGAGGAAGAATAACAAAAGGAATAATGCTCATTTAGACGAAGAAGAAGAACCTCCCAGGAAGTTAGAAAAAAGAATAAATTGAAGAACATGTTTTATGGATGGTGAAGTTATTATGTGTCCTAGAGGAAAATATCTAGAAGATGCATATGTCATTGGGACATAAGAAGGCATTATGTATAAATTAAAAGGTCACTTAGAAGTGGCCTTGATTCATGACACTACAATTCCATGTGAACTATGGCATAGAAGGATTCTCACATAAACTACAAAGCCTTACCACATGTGATCAAGGTAGTCATAGATCTATGAGATCTAAAGATTGATCATGAAGGAGTATCTAAAGGATGTGTGAAAGGAAAGAACATAAAGACTCTATTTCCAAAGAGCAACACAAAGTCATAAGGAATATTGGAACTTGTTCACTCGGATGTATGTGATATAATACCCTCAACATCTTTAAGTGGGTATGTATGTTATGTAACATTCATTGATGATTACTCTCTTAAGACTTGGGTTTACTT
This sequence comes from Pseudotsuga menziesii, assembly GCA_001517045.1. Classification (NCBI taxonomy): domain Eukaryota; kingdom Viridiplantae; phylum Streptophyta; class Pinopsida; order Pinales; family Pinaceae; genus Pseudotsuga; species Pseudotsuga menziesii. The sequence continues at coordinate 167,315 of LPNX010386994.1, forward strand.
TTTGAAATCAAAAGATGAAGCTTTTGGAAAGTTCAAGGAATTAAAAGCCTTGGTAGAAAATCTTTTAGAAAGAAAGATGAAGACACTCAGGTCAGATAATGGAGGAGAGTAAACTTCAAAAATGAATTTGGGAACTTTTAAAAATATGTCTGGATTAAGAGGGAACTCGCCATTCCCTATAATCCAAAACATAATGGTGTTGTTGAAAGGAAGAACCAAACCATTATGGAAGTAGTGAAGGATATGATCCATGATAAATATCTTCCTATGCACTTATGGGCTGAAGCAACAAGGACAACAATATATGTACAAAATAGAATATCCCATAGTGCACTTGGGTTCAAAACCCCTAAAGAAATGTTCACAAGAAAGAAACCAGAGGTAAGTCACCTCAAGATATTTGGTTGTCTAGTGTTTGTTCATATTCCAAAAGAGAAAAGACCCAAGTTAGATATTTCTGGAAAGAAAGGAATATTTGTTGGATACTATGAGGTCTCCGAGGACTTCAGAATATATATACCAGGTTACCATCATATGGAAATTAGCAGGTATGTAACCTTTGATGAAGATACAACTCTCAAGAAATCGAGAAAGTGCCAACTTGAAGAAACATATGTATAAGTTGTAGCTCCCAGAGCTGCACAACCAATGAAAGAAGTTGCACCTTCTCCTGATGATGAGATTCCATAAGAACATGATAAGTTGGAGCCCCAAGAACCTCCCCATATGAATATATACCACAAGAGAAAGAAATATTGGGCTCGTGAGATTATTCAGGAAGTAGAAAGGTATGGTGCTTCAGAAGGATCCTCAACACATAGCAACAAACCAAAGACATTTCCTAGTTATATGGCTTTGATGTGTGATCTGTAGAAAAAGAACCTACTTGTTTTGAAATTTTTTTGCAAAAGATATAATGGGTAGAATCCATGACATAATAATTTCAATCCATAATGAAGAATGATGTGTGGGAAGTAGTTCCCAAACTAGAACGTAAAAGTGTGGTATCTTCCAAATGGATATACATGATAAAACATATAGTCGATGGAAGTATTGAGAAATAACAACCATATTTGTGGCCCATGGATTCTCTCAAAAGGAAGGAATCAATTATGAAGAGATATTTGCTCTGGTAGCAAGTTACACTTCTATTAGAACCATCATGACACTTGCAGCCCAGACGAAATGGAAGTTAACACCAGATGGATGTGAAAAAAACCTTTCTAAATGGTGTTATTGAAGAAGAAGTGCACATAGAACAACCACAAGGTTTTTAAGTTGAAGATAGAAGGACACATGTCTGTAAGCTGAGGAAGGCTCTATATGGGTTGAAGCAAGATCTAAGAGCTTGGTATGGAAGAATCGATAGTTTTTCGATGAGCTTGGGATTTACCGAAAGTAAGGTTTATTTTAACCTTTAATTCAAGGTTATGAATGATGAACATGTCATATTATTGTTGTACGTGGATGATTTATTCCTAATAGGTAACGAGAAGCAAATATCAGAGTGTAAAGAGAACCCCACTGTAGAATTTGAGATGAAAGACCTTGGCTTGATGCATTATTTTCTAGGTCTTGAAGTATGGCAGAGCCCAGAAGGAATATTCCTTAACCAAGGGAAGTATGCAGTAGAAATCCTAAAAATGTTTGATATGTGGAATGTAAATCCATGGCCACACCCATGGATACACATTTGAAGTTTATGGTTGATGCTTCATCAAAATTAGTGGATGTGACACTATACAAACATATTATTGGTTCATTGATGTATCTAAAAAATACCTGACCAGATATATGCTTTGTTGTGAACACCTTGAGTTAGTACCTGGTAGCTGCAATGCATGTGATGAGGTACCTGAAAGGTATGATAGACTATGGTCTCAGTTATACTAGATATCATGACTTTAGATTGTATGGTTAATACATATTCATATTGGGAAGGAAGTGTCACAGATAGAAAGAGCACTTCAGGAAGATGATTCAGTCTGGGGTTAGCCATGATCTCATGGCTAAGCAGGAAGCAGTCCAGTTTTGCTCTCATCATTGTAGAAGCGAAATATATTGCAGCTTTTTTTGCCAGTTGTGAATCCATATGGCTTCGAAATTTGTTATCATACCTATTTGATCTGGAGATGGATGCCATCATGATTCTATGTGATAACCAAAGCTAAATGAAGATTATAGAGAACCTTGTGTTCCATGATAAGATGAAGCACATAGAAATACAGTATTTCTACATTCTTGCATGTTGTATAAGGGATCTATAAATCTCCAATATGTGAGCACAGATGAACAAGTTGCAGATGTGTTGACTAAGCCTCTATCTCATGTGAAGTTTGAACACTTTCGAGACAAGCTAGGTGTTGTCCATAAGCAATTCCCTCAAAAGGGGGAGTAGTATTGATGATACTATGGTATCCTAATCACAACAAGTAGCTCAGTTGGAATTGATCATCCTTATACTTGATCTTGTAATTCTGAAAGTAAGGATTGTCTTAAATGTTGATCTTGAGACTTGATCTCGTAATTCCGAAAGGAAGGATCATCTAAGATGTTGGTTGTTAGACTTGATCCCATAATTCCGAAAGGAAGGATCGTCTAGGATGTTGATTTGTGGACTTGATCCCATAATGCTGAAAGGAAGAATCATCTAAAATGTTGGTTGGTGATCCCACAATTCTGAAAGGAAGGATCACCCATGTTGGACTTGATCCCGTATTTCCGAAAAGAAGGAAAATCTTATGTACATATGTGTTAGATGTGATCAGTATTGGTGGCTCTGTAAAGAATTGATCCTATAACCCAAAAGGAAGGATCGTCTTTGCACCACATATGTGTTGTCCATGATCTCGCAATTCCGAAAGGAAAGGATTGTTGTAAGGATAAAACCTTACATGTTGGAATCTGGTTTTAATAAATATATATTTGATAATTGAATTAGATGATTTACAAATATAGTGATCCATGTTAAATATGGCTGATAGGAAATGGTCACGTCTATTAATAAATAGACATGCCCTATAATAACTAATAATTAATAATTAATTAACCTATTAGTAAATAATAATTTGATATTAATTAACCATTATAATAACCAATTAGGTTTATTACAAGTCATTTTTCTTTGAAAAGATTCGTCCACGAATCTCAGTAATTGTTCTTCAACTAGAAGTCTTGCCGTGAATAATGGTACCGCAATTTAGAAGTTCTTGAAATAATTGGTCGCATTTCCATTCAAATCTTTTGATGCATATGATTCTATAGATAAACGTATAACAACTATATGGGGTATTCTTCTAAGATTTTAATCTAATGGTGTTATTTTGATCTTCTAATTTGACATAGATTTCTGATATTTCTACACGCTTCGATATGGTTTTCTTATATGTGGCGACAACTACTAATAATGGACTTACTTCCTTGTCTGACGAGCTTGTCTTTAGTTGTTCCCGTGGAACCTTTTGATGTTGAGATTCTAGAACATCTTAATTTACGACCACTGGTAGAATGTTCATCTCTTCATTTTTCACAACATCTTCCGAGGTTTTGTTCTGCTACGTTATCATGATTAAGGTCAACTTTCATGTTTTTATTTTCATCATTGCATTCTTCTATAACTTCAATTTTTTCATAATTGTTGTTAACAATGACTTCATTTTTTAACCATATTTTGTGTTTTATTACAATCTACGACATCGTCGTTTTCTTTACAATTGATATTGACATTGTGATTGCCAATATCATCTTGATCTTTCATATCCTTGTCTTCTACCTCTTTTGTTTCATTGTCCTTTTTATTGTCTTCCTTAACAAGTCCTTGTTTTGGAGTTTCACTAGACAATTTTATAGATTTTTCGGTTTGCGTATTAATGTGCCTTACTTCCCTTCCTTGTAAGAAGTCGTAGTGAAATTCTGGTAGACGTACCTATTTTTTATTGAGTATCATATTTGGAGGTTTGTAGTTTGGGTGTCTTTTGTTGTCCCTCTCAAAGTCTGGTGACATGAATCTCTTGTGAGGAGGGATATAAGGAGGTGATTGATGTGGCCTCCCTTGTTCTTCTTTACTTACGGACTTAGGAGTCACAATCAATTCTGCCATTGGGAGTGCTAATGTAGTTTCCATCTTCACTTTGCTTAAAACTTTGGAGACCGTAACTACTTCTACTATTGTAGATGCCATAACAGTTTCCTGCTTTTCCTCGCTTGAGAGATGAGATGTCATAGCTGATTCTTCTTCATTGTATTTTTCATCATCTTCTCTCAACATTGGCTCTGTTTGAGCAATAAATTCTTCGGATTCAGATCTTGCTACAAGTTCTCCCTTTCCCTTTTTCCTAGCTATTTCTTCTTTTATTTCCAATGCAATCATTTTCAATTTTGTGTACTTTTCCTCTTCCCTAAGGCATCTATTTTCGATTTCTTCGAGTTTAGATTCAATCATCCTTCTCAGCTTCTGGCCATACATTATTTCATTAAATGTTGGAAACATATTGATTTCTAGTTTGTGAAAATCTTCAAGAAGATTTTGATTTTTGTTAATAATAATAATTATTATTATTATTATTATTATTATAAACTATATATATGGTTTAATATATAGTTTTTTTCCAAAAGAAGTATAATAATAATTATTATTTCACAATAATAATATTATTCCAAAATGAGTTTAAGGGCCATTTTTTTAATCATATGTATTTTATAAATATTATAATAATTAATATTGTTTAATAATAATAATATTTTAATATTTTATGCTCGCACGGGTGTGGCTCATTGGTGGTTTGCTTGATATGAAGTCACATGTTGTAAAGGAGGTCACGAGTTCAAATCACACCCGGGATTACCCGTGTCCCATGCTTGCAGGCTATTGTGGGTCACCAATGGGTATAATGGTAGTAGGAATGGATCCCTGGACCCCGTGTCACATGAGAACCATCACAGTCCCCAGTTGTTGATTTTCCTAGTCACAATATAAATATATAATAATAATAATAATAATAATTTATTTTATTTTCTTGGAAATGGAAGAATTTATGGTTTTTGAAGAAATGGAAACAAATGGAAATTTGCAGGGGAACGTGGAGTTGGCGGTGAGTGAGATTGATGCTGTGTTTGAATGGTGAGCCAATGGGGGAGGATTGCAGGTGGATGGAATGGTGCTAGGTTGGGAAATGGAGGTCGGTTGTGGAGGGAATTAGAAGGGCATTAGCAGTGAGTAGAAGAGCGAGCGAATTAGGGCAAGCAAAGGAGCGCGTGCAGGCTTGTGGTCATGGCTGCAAATAGGGGAGAGTTGCTTACTATTGTTATTGTTGTTAGATGGGGAAGCAAATGGATTTATCCATGTATTCTAGGTCTGCAAACTCCATGTAGGCATACTTGTTATCACATATAAATTTGCATCTGGGCTACCATGATTCAACATACATAATTATCTCTTGTTCTATTCTGAGCTACTTTTCACATGGGGTATTAGCATGGATATTTACACCTTTAGCCATTCCAGAGCCTTGCTCATCATATTTTCCTTGCCAGGACTGTGTTAGAAAATAGGACCGCAAAGCAATAACATATATACAGTTAAATCATTAAACAAGATGTAAATCACATTAAACACATTACAGAGAGACACAGATATAACGTGGTTCAGCCAAACGATGGGCTATGTCCACAAAGAAATTTCCAATCCTTTTATTACAGTCCAGAAAGATGAAGGGATACAACCTGTAGCAAAACCGCTGCACTTTCTCTTCATGCTCTCACAGTCTCTCTCACATAATCACAAAGATTGTTTACAATGCTATAATACCATACACAACCGTGTTACAATGCTTTCTTTTATAGGGGAAAAATACCATGGGAAAATACTACGGTTAACCCAATACCATAGGCCTGCATAAATGTTGGCCAACACAGATCCCAAAAAAAATTCTTAGGGGCTCTGCCCCCGAACCCCAAAGCAGGGGGAACGAGTGTATGGTACACCTGGGGTACAAACACAACTGAATAATATCTATGGATTTGGAAGATCAGGGTCCACAACCAACATAATAAGATTTAGGAGTCCATTAAGATGCTTTCGGTGATGACCAAGTTCATTTCAGCAGAGAAACAGATCATAGTTGGTACACACAGTATAGAGGAGCCCTATCAGTTGGAGACAAGTATATATGGTGAGATCAGGTATATGCTTCTTTGGTTTAGTTTAGTTTTATGATTTATGTCAAAAACCTATGCTTGTCATTTTAGGATGATTATGGTGACCTATGCTTATATTGTACTAATGCTTGAACTTGTTCCATGACTAATCAAAGAAATTGTTGTGAAGATTTTTGCTCATGACATACTTGTACAAATAGTAAATCTTAGTGCTAGGTTGGTCTCATATGTCACTTGTCCCCATCCATCCAGTTCATCCATTTATGATTTTTGTCCCATGACTTAGATTGGTTGATACTTGTGAGATTGACGATCTTTTCCTCATATTAACCCCTGAACATGATAGAATCCATGTTGTTATGTGTCCTTGGATATGAAGTGTGTGGCTTGGTTAGTGTGGTTGGGTTCACTGGGAAGTTCTTCTTTAGTCCTTAAAACAAGTTCTCCACCAAACAGTGTTGCTAAACACTAAATCATCAAAACGCATAAAAGCTATATCTAAAGGATGCAAAAGTATAAATGTTTAAAAGAAAGTTAGTGGCCAAGGGGTTGAGCACTCATTATTTGTAATGTAAGGCTCATCTGCCTTCCATAGGGGTAACAGGGAGAGGTAAACCTGTTGGGGCTATGGATTGCTTGTTGGCAGTGGGTCTAGGCCTTAGTCATTTACTAGAGCCCATAAGGCTTCCAAGGCACTTTCTCTTGTAGGTTGGCTATTATCTTATGTGAAATGTGAAATGTATTGATAAAAGATTAATGGTCAAAGGATGAGCACTCACTCTTTGTATAGTGTTTGGATCATTTACCCCAATAGGGAAACAGGGTGAGACAAGTGTGCAAAGGATGTGTCTTTGTCACTACCGAATCCCAGAAGGCTTCCAGGGCACTTTAATTTGAAGGTTGACCTATGTTACAAATTATTTCGAAGGAAAAATTTCTAGAGTCTAAAGGAAACAAACCCAAGTACTTTATCCATTTGTGAGACACCTCCATCCCTTATTGCTATCTGTCATGTACATGTCACTTTGGTTGAGTGTATTGATTGTCATTCAGGGAGATCACAAAGTAAAAGTCAGTCAAAAGTCATTACCTATTTCCTTAGCCTTTGTTTCCCATCTTCACCCAACAGTAGCACATTGTTTACCCTTTGTAAGTATGGCATGAACAAGCAGACTTCTAGAAGGTTCCAAGATTTTTCAGAAGCACAGGTATATCTTATTATTATTATTATCATCATCACCATGATTATGAATAACTTGATTTAAGCTTGGTTTTAACATACACCATTGGATCATTTCTTACATTTGATGCTTGCAGGATCATATGGATACAATATCTCACTTGTAGTTTGTGCACTTTGACCTGGTCAACCCAATTTGACCAAGTCAAGCATGGTTCCCAAGGCATTGAATCAAAAAACAACATGGTTTATATTTGTTCCATACATGCCCAGGACTAATACTGCAGTTTCAGTTTTGAGAGTTTGGCCATGGTTCTCCTGAAAAGTGATTATTGTCACTTTATTATCGGCCAAATGATCAAAGTTATTACATATAGCAACATGTTGGGTCCTCCTAGAACTAAGCAGTGTTGTAAGGGGTATGAGTAGGCACTTATTCCATTCTTCTATGTCTGAAATCATCAAGAGCAATTAATTTTCCCTAGTTCTTCTCATAGATAGAGTTATATTGGATTTATAATTTTCCAGAGGATGTACCAGCGAAAATGAACTAGAAATCTCATTGAAAAAATCAATTTGGACTCCTAGGTAGGAAATGGCTTGGAATTTTGGTAGTTGATGTGTCTCAGCATCCCGGATAGTCCTCCATCAGTTTTCAGTCAACAAATGTCCAAGTTATTTTGTTATGGTTCAGTCAGTGAGGAAATCCCCCTAAGGGGCGCCCCCTCAAGTTGGTTATTTATGTATTTCATTGTTATATCATATATTATGAATTTTTAAAGGGGCCTAGGGTGAATTATTCCCCTAGTGACCCCCTCCTATGTATTATCATGTCACATCTTATGTTATAATGTGTCTTTCACTTTAGAGAGGTGTTCTTGAGCAAAGTGCGCCCCCTCTTTTGACTTAGTCACTTGATCCATGTATTGATCTATATATTGTTGATATCCACCATTGGTGATGTTATAATCTCAACCATTTGATGCAAAAGTAGGTTAGGGTTTATGCCTCTCTCAAACTGTTTAATATAGGTGACCCCCCCATTGTATTGATAAGCTCTGACACCATAATTTGAATAAAGAGATTTGTATAGGATTACTCTTCTGTGTTCTTTGTAAATGAGTTGATGATTTGATGATTGGAATTTCTAATATTCTGTACTGATTTTTATTCGAGATAAATCTTGCATTTTTCCTTACCCATTTCATCTGCAGGGAAGGAGGCGCACTAGGAGAGAGAGGGCATTTCTGTGGGGAAACCCACCATCGTTCTGACTCTTGGGTGTTTGGTTCAGGGAGTATTTATTTCATATGAATTTTCACTCCTCGTTCTTTCCTTATTCTGTATATCTCATTCATTTATCTTATCATTTTGTTTTCTCTGGTTTGGTAGGTTGAAGGAGGCGCTAGAATGATTGCCTGAAGCTCAATTACGTCAAGATATTCTCTAAAAAAACTCATTTTGTCAAGAAAGTGGCATTCTTCATCTCTTCTGAGGTCATATACAAGATCCAAGTATGTATCATAGGTAAATTCTCCTTTTATTTTCTGAATGCATTGCCCATAACTATTTGTTATTGAAAAATCCCTTTAGTATTAGGAAAAATCACTAGACCAAACTGCACTAGGAATCTGCAATTTTGGTGATATGGGATTTTTTTGGCATACCGAAAAAACACCTCTCCCTTAAAAATGTCAAGCTTGGATTCCTCTTCCCATATCCAACCATTGGTTTTAGTCTGGGAGAAAACACCTCTGTTTTGTTCACCAACCAGTTTTTCTGTGTATTTTATCTAGTTTCACTTGGGTATTTTTTACTGTCAAATCATTCATTCCAAGTTAGTGTGTAGGAAGCCATAATTTTCAATATCAATTATGTCCTGGGGATTTCTCAATTATCTGCTTAAATCCCCCCAGGTTCTGGGTTTGATCATTTGAACCGACACATTAAAATCCTATATCTGATTTGAATCTTCACAAGCCACCTGATATTTTCACTTCAGTACCATTTCTAGTCTAGAATAACCACCCTACTTGGGTATCCTTAATTTGTGGCTCATCCTTAAATCTATGGTTTCAGACACTCACCTTAGGTATTCTCCGTCAGGAGTCTAATCTAGTGATTTGTCTTAGATCTTTCCTTTCACGATCGATACGGGTCTCCCCCTTTGTCACTTGGGCTTCTCTAGTGGCATAAAGTGAAGGAATCTCTAACCGACATGACAACCATCCATCTTTTGGGGGTTAGGTTTTTTGTAGGTCATGACTTTGGTTTCTTGTCCCCTCTGCCATCCAGTATTGGATTCATCTATTAGGAAAACTACAAGATCTGTGATAACAATACCCTTGTGGGTTGTCGAACTCGTTTTGTAGGAATTGTGATACGGTTCAGAGTCCCGCGGTACTCAAAATGTGTCTTGATATCTTGTGATGTGGGCAGATGAGTAGTGACTTGAGAGAGATATGGACGCACGAATAAGTGTGGAGTTCAGATTTGTAGATGGTGGGTGTGATAGCGGTGTGGAGCTGAGAGGATGATATCATGGGAGGAGTCGCAAGGGATACAGTGGTGATGGAGGTGTAGAGTTGTGTGATGTGTGGTAACGATGGGAATTTTTTTGTGTGGAGAATGCGGAGAATGGGGTGGAGAGCATCCATCAGGAGGGCTTGGAGTACCCATGTTAGGGAGGAAGGTGTCGGGGAAAGTGTGATGGAGCGTGATGTTGGATAGTCGCAGCGAAATGGAGAGAATGAGCGTAGAGTATGAAGGGAAACGATGGGAAGGGGGGTGCAATGGTGCGGAAACAATGGCATTGAGTAGGAAATTGGGTGAAGAGCGCATGCATTGGATGGAAGGTAGGAGAGAAGAAATAGTGTGGTGGTAGGCATTGTGGATTGAAGGGACGTGAAGAATAGCATGTGGAGAAGAGTTTGGGGTGTGGGAAATATGGGGAGTGTGGGAGATGATAAGAATTTGGGATGTTGGATGTGTGGGTGGAGATGAGGTGAGTGCAGGAAAGCAGGAGTAAGGTGGAAGGGAGGATGCAATTTGCAAGAGAATAGGTGAGTGGAAGGTGGAAGGAGAAATGGGGGATGATGGTGGAGATGGAGAGTGTGTGATGCGTGGATAGGAAGTGAAGAGATGCAGTGAAAGGAAATGGAAATGTGGAGAAAAGACTGGGAAGATGAATGTCCAAAAGATGAGAGTTTGAGTGAACCAATGCTCTAATACCTCTTGTAAGGATAAAACCTTACATGTTGGAATCTGAGTTTAATAAATATATATTTGTTAATTGAATTTGATGATTTACAGAGATAGTGAGCCATGTTAAATATGGTTGATAGGATAATAGTCATGTCTATTAATAAATATACATGCCCTATAATAGCTAATAATTAATAATTAATTAACCTATTAGTAAATAATAAATTGATATTAATTAACCATTGTAATAACCAATTAGGTTTATTATAATCACCCGTGTTGTCCCTGATTTCATAATTACGAAAGGAAGGATCATGTTGGTTGTTGATACACATGCCTCATTATGTTGCCATAGATGATGTAATTCCATCCTTGAGTTGTTGAAGATGATATTGGTATACCTATCACATGTTGTTGTTGTTATTATTCCAGCTTTATGTGGATGAGTTAGCCTCCTGTTGTCGTTGTTGTTGTTATTCCAACTTTATGTTGATTATCCAACCTCGTGTTATCATTGTTAGTGATGTATAAGTTTTATACTGGAGATGTTGATACTTTAGATTTGTATTGAAGATAATGATGATGATATTCCAATAGCTCTATGCTGATGATGATGCTCCAGCTCCATGTTGCAGGTGATGATCCAGTTCCATGCTGCAGGAGATGATGCTCCAGATCCATGTTGCATATGATGATTTTGCAAGAGATGATGATGATGCTCCAGCTCCATGTTGCATATGATGATGTTCCAGCAGATGATGATGATGCTCTATCTCCATGATACATGTGATGATCCAGTTCCATGCTGCAGATGATGATGCTCCAACTCTGTGTTGTAGATGATGATGTTGTTTGTAGCACCCTGGTTTTGACCCCGTGGTATTAAATTGCATATGATGTAAATTTTGTATTTAATTGTGGTGTGGAGCTAAAGGAAAGTGCCCCACCATGGATTTAGAATTTTATGTATTCGCGATTAAAATCAATGCCGATAGTTTATATGCTAGCTAGGCACGATATGATTGAGACATCATGTAAAATGCAAATTAATAAAAATACCACAACTAGCTATGCGCTGCAACGTTAAAGAGATGGGGGTATGATTTCACAACAAATAAGGAGGGGAAATATTCAAACCTTGGAGCCTATGGGGAAAATCCAAATGTCTAAGGGGAAAACCCATAAAGCTATCATCTACCCTTTTTGTCTTTTATGCTTAGTCATCTAAAGTTAGTAAAGGAAGTTATTTCCTTGGGATGGGAAGGGTATGGAGGTCAAATTCGAATTGGAGAAGCCAACAGTCTTTGGGAAACATGTTTTTGACTTGTGGGGCAAGTAAATGCTTAGGGAGGCATGCCCAAGCCATTAGGCACCCATGTCTTTCATTTTCCTTACCCATTCTCACTCATGTGGGCTCTCTCACGTAGCAAGAAGGGGCTAAGCTCTCCCCTTCATGATTTTGCAGTTTTCCCATGTTTCTCCATGGTTGGGGAACTCATTTTTGGAATGTTGAGTGCATATGCGGGAGAGATTCACATTTTAGTGTTTGTTGGGGGTCGTTTTTTGTCTCCCTCATGATTTGGGTCGTTTTCTTCATTTTCCCATGCTCAGAATTGTTTTCTGTGTTGTTGTGCGAATGGGAAGGAATGGCCATGAGTTTGGGGTTTAGGGTGGTCGTTTTTCCTCTGTGAGAAAGTTGGGAGCTTCCCTCATGTCTTATGTATTTTTCTCACTTTCTCCAAGCTGGTAAACCCATTTTGTGTGTTGTTGTGTGAATGGCCTGAGTAGATTCACGATCTGTGGGTTTAGGGAGGTCGTTTTTGCTCCCGTGGTGCCATGGACGTTTTCTTGAATTCAGATCTACGATCTGAGAGTTTATAGAGGTTGCTTTTCCTCAGTAGAGCCATTGAATGATGTATGGAATCATATTGTTCAATCGAGGTGTTTTTCCCAAATTGCCATTTCTATTTTTGGGTTCCCAGGACGTTTGGCCCTTACCCAGCAATGGTATTTTGTTGTTGGGTGCATCCTTGTGATGGCTTGGAAAAGTAAGTCCAAGGAACCATTTTTAATTGGATGATTGTGTGTTTGATGGATGGTTTGCCTTGGTCGAGTAAGACCAAGGACCCCTCCATGTTATTGGCTTGTTTCCTTAACAGTATGTGAAACCCAACGGTGTGTTGGCTTGACTGTGAACGTATGGTTTTTGGCTATGTGTGAGCTTGTTGTTCCGTAGATCCTTGTGGAATCATGCCCATCTCAGGCGTGGCAGTGATATTGAGAGATTAATGAGCACACTGACCTATGGTTGGGTGGAACGTTGCAGCAACGTAGCTAGTTGCGGGCTAGCTTCTTCTCCAGATAAGTATTCTTATGTATTTAATCTCTGCAATGAATTTGTTTATGAATTAATTTGAACATGATGAATGCTTGAATTTTTATGCTTTCGTTGTATAGTTACATTTGTTATGCATATGTGTATGTTTTAATTCAATGCATTTGATGTTTATGTTCATGGGGCTATATTACCCATTTGATAGCAGCAGCAGCCATGCCGCGTCCTGTCCATCGTCGGTATGAGGGGTGGGGACGTGACATTGTTCAAAATGTCTAATGATCTATAGATGTACCAGACCTTGTTCCAAAATATGATAATGGCTCCTCCCTCTAATGATCATGTTGTGTAAATCCACAATAGTTGTTGTTGTTGTCAATAGAATACCCTTCTTATTAAGGGGGGTGTGAAATAATGTAACATCGAATAATATTCTATTTGTACATTACATTATTCTTCCTTCGGGAGATGTCAATAATGTAAAATATCATGTAAAAGTCATGAGGTAAACCCTCTGTTGTAAGTCGGGTCAATAGTACCCAACAAATATTAATATAATTATTATTGTGATTTTTTCTAGGTAGGTCAGCCTAGTTAGGTTAAAATGTCAGTTGGGAGATTGGTATAAATCAGGAGGCACTCTCCTTCATTTATACTCACTCATGTATTATGCAAGAGAGAGAAAGAAGGAAGGACATATAAGGAGGATGCGAAGTTTCTTTGATGTTTTGGATCTTATGTTGGGGTTTGGTCTCTCTCTCTCTCTCTTATGAGGCCTTGTTCTTTGGTCATTGCATTCTTGTAATCTATATTGAGGAAGTTTTGTTGGGTTTTTCCCTTTTGGGTTTCCCAGGGTAAATTGTTGTGTACTTTGTGATTGTGTTTCCTTCAATGATCCTTTTTATGCTATTATTGTGAAAATGTATTAAATGCTTATGAATTTAGGAATTAATCTATAACAACATATAAAACTTAACAACCATTAGTCACTTTTGAAAGAATTGTCAGATAAGATATCAATCTCCTCCAAAATATGGCCATAAATAACTTTCCAAACAACTACTTGATAGATCACTAGGTAAGTTTTGAAAATATTGGGTCATTCTTTGATGAAATAAAGTAGTCAAATGCCAGGTCATTCTTTGATGAAATAAAGTAGTCAAATGCCATCACGTCAAACTTCAAGATGGCACATTGTCCATACTTCAAAGAAGCCCTTCTAAATACATTAATGGGCTACCAACCCCACTCCAAATGAATACTTTGAGGCCAAAATGGACACCAAACAAAGTTAACACTTTGTACTTAGAAAAAGGCTTGAGCTTTGGAAAATAAACAAGATTGTGGGTTTTTACACAATGGAAGGTAGGCATTTAGCCTTTGGTCATGCCATGTTGTAGGAATACTTTGAACTAAACATGTCCAAACCACTCAAATTTGATTGCACACATAATATCAAATGCATAATGTAAATTCAAACCAAATAAACTCTAAGGAATTTGAATTCCACAATAACATGCATCTAATATGCCAACAAAACTAGCATGCAACATCATGCATTCATGAATTCCACTCCAAATTCACACATAATAAAAACATAACTTAAATTTAGAATCATAAAAAATAAATCATTACAGAAATGGAAGACTCATATTTGAACAATTTGGTCCAAGGAAATCATTTTTTGACGACCAATTTTCCACCTAAATGTAGGAAATCCTCTTTGGATTTTGTTATCACCCAGTAATTTTCCTATGGCTGTAGTAGGAGATCACTGGGGTAACCATTTGAAACCAATATTTAGACTGTATTATATCCTATACAGTTAGAGAGGGCTCTCTCTTTGTCACAAGAACATTCACATACACATATGGATTTAAGCAAGCATCCAGAAGTCTAGATTTATGAGGGGAACTGATTTCTATGGTTTAAAAGAGTGTAAGACAGACAAATGTCAAATACCATTGGGAAATGGAGTCACAACATGAATCATTCAAGGGTTTTACAACAATAATGAGTGGTGATTTTCCTTTGTAATCTGAGACAAAGTGGGTGTCACATTCAGTCAAATATCTTCAAGTGGTGGTAGGAGAAATGAGAGAAAGCCCACTGAAACAAGAGGCACCTATCTATGGATGAATCTCTTGGAACACTTTTAGTAGAAATATAACAAAGGCTAATAACTAAAACATAGCATCTAACAAGGGATGAATTCTATCACAGTTATCATAACACATAAGAAACATGATTTCTGATGGAGGAGAATTTGATGAATTTCTTTCATACAATCTAGAAATGTGCTAGCAGAGTGCACATCCATGAAAATGGGAAATACAGGAAACACAAACTGAACATGGAACATCGTGATGAATATCATAAACACAGAAGAATATTTCTCATTAACACTTCTAGGAAAGTTGCAAAGCCACAAAACCAGGCAGACAGGGCTTCAAAAAATGAAAGTCCAACCCTTACTCCTTTGTAGATGTTACATTTATAGTGCAATTACCCTGGAGACGTATCTCAAAATAGGGCATCAAAATTAGTTACATTGTGGGGATCAAACCTGAAAGTACATCCTAAATCCCAATAAACTCTGACTTGGAAGATGCGTCGTGCCCAAAAAACATTTGGGAAGGCACATTGTGCTACACGTGATTGATAAAAAACGGAAATCTTGAAATCCGGGGTTTTTGACTTGCTTGGTGAAAGGGACTGCTCATAACACCTTTGAACGACCTTTTGCTGATTCAATTGCTGGCTGCTCTCGTGCATTTTTGACTTCTCAACCTATGTATGTCCTTCTAGAGATGATTTGTAGGGATATTCATTTCAAACAGCTCCTACAGTATAACATCCAGATCAAACAAAGGATTATGAAAGACAATAGGAAGACTAGATATGATCATTCAGAACTGAGTTAGCAACTCAAAGTCCTCACTGAGGTTTCTGAAAACTACTTCTCCATTTAGCCCTACATCCATACCCTCAAACTTAGCATGGTTCACTCTTTCCTAATTCAGTAACTCAAGGTACTTTCCCTGAGGGATTTATTAAATTGAGCACATAGATTTGTGGACCAACACACAAATCACAAGATAGATCATACAATTTACTCAGCAATTGAAGAATGAAACAGTGCAAAAATGGCTTGCAATTGTGAATGCTTTCATTAATCAAAAGTAATTAGATAATTAATTACAATGAAGTACAATGGATAAATAGCCTCATGCAATTCGAATCCATGCGAGGAAATTCGAATTGGTTGGACTCTACTTGACTAAATGGTTAACTGACCTTGTCTAAATCATTATCGAAGTTCATCGGAGTTCAAAATCCAAACTCAAGTGTCTAATTCAGTGTTAATTAGTCTAACTGATGGAGGTAGGTGAGTAAATGTGCCTCACCTGTATGCAACCATGTAATCCTAGCGCTAACTGAGTAGAACTGAATGTGAGGGACTAGAACTGGATGTAATTGACTCCTAACTAAGCTTGACCAGTCACCAATTGAACTCAACTAATGGAGGTTGGTATTGGCACTCCCAATGGCTCCTAATTTGTAGGGATTGATCTAGGAGGATCCTAAACTGATGCATGCAAGTGCAATGAGTGGAAGTTGGCCTCAATTAGTGTTCCCCACACTTTAGTAACTGGTACATGTGCCTCAATTTGGCCAAGTGGACCCAATGGTGCTAGTGACTAAAAATAGACTGAAAGGACTCCTGATTTAGACATAAATGACCAAATTGGACAAGGGAGGATTATAATCCTAACAGGATTAGCTTCCCATCAAGACCCCAAAAATTAGGCAATCCTTACTGAAACAGGGGTTAGAATAATTTTTTGAACTTCTCCAACCCTTGATGCATAATTTCAATCCTTGCAAGTGCATTCTATAACAGGTTGTGCTTTGTACTCATCCTTCTTGCTGCTACCAGAAGTGTGATCTTGTCAATGACCCCCATAGAAATTAGTTCATCCCTAGATGTTGTGTTTAGGATAGTAATTTCCTTTTGGGCCTCCTCCCTATTCCTTCTTTCCAAACATTATTTTAGGGATTTACATCTCTTTCTTGCTACCATAGAAGCATGTTTATGTTCATCCAACATGACCAGGTGTTTCCCTAACGGGGCTATCTCTTTTATTAATGCATCCCAAAGCAGATGCTTAGCATCCTGCATGGGAATTCGGCCTATGATCCTTTCTTCAAACCTGAATATCTTGACTTTCAGTGTATTAATCTCTCTAGCTGAGTCTTCACTTTCCTTTCCAGTGATCCTATCCCTAAGCTCCTAATTTGCTTCCTTTAATTCAGTGATCTCCAGGTCCTTTAGGGACATGTTTTTGATCACCAGAGTAGTGGGCGACTTATCTTCAGGGGTGATGTATTCATTTAACTTATCGATCATTTCCTTCATTTTTCATTTCTCTTATTCTCACATACACTTGTCATCCTCCAACACAACAAGGTGGCCTTTCAAATCCAAAACTTGATGCTGCAATGTCTCAATCTCTCCTTGCAATTGCACAGTTTGAGGAGAGAGTTGGATGTCCTTGATAGGTATCTTGCTCCTCTTTTTGTAAGCCTGGATCTTTGCTAGAGGATTAGCTGATGAGGTAGACTGCCCTGTAGGAAAATGTTGCTCTGTTGAAGTAGGTTTCTTCATTGAAATAGGGTGCTCTATTGCAAGGGGTTGTAGCAAAGAGTTATGTGCAGTGAGATCTTCCACCCGGTCTCATAGGATTTTTTCCTTCAGGTTCCAAGCCTTATTTGTTTCCCTTTCCTTCTTCACCTGGGTTTCCAATTTATCCACCCTCTGTTGGGACTTGAGATGGGCCAATGCCTCCTTGGTCAGGTTAGCATAGATGAGATCACTAACTCCCTTATGGAAAACAATCTTGTTTGGGATTGAGAATCGGTCCATATTGAACTCGACCTTTGACACTCCTTCGTCATTAGCGATGGCTATATTCAAAGAGCTAGTTGTAAGATTCCTTGTAGTGGTGAAGGATACCTTGCTACCCAAAAAATTCCTCAATTCTTTGGATTGCCTCTAAGTCTTAGTTTTGGCATGCTCCTTGAGTTGCCCATAGATATCCAATATTTGCTTCTCAATCTTGAATTTTCCTTCAACAATAGAGGTGAAGGAGTATGTCTGATATTTGAGGAAAGATCCTCAACTCCATTCTTCTATGATAGTGAATCTCCAGAGGGTTTTCTCTATGATCGTGTAGTGACTGGTTTCCAAACCACTAGTGGTCGTGAAACTACCACTTGATTTGCAACCTCCCCTCCAGCGGGGCTTTTAATAGGCTCTTCTTCTATCATTGTTTTGAGGGAATCAAAAGCAAAATTAAAATTCCTGCTTCAGGTTGATTACATCCTCCTCTGTGTCTATCCTAGGGTTCTTGCTATGAGTATGTTCATCACATTCCATATCCTCCACCTCTGATCGAGACCTTCTACTTCTACCATCATCATTTAGGGGCAAGGGAGTAGCTAGGATCATACTTTGCACTTATTTAGGAGCCTAAATTTCCTGTGCAGGAGTCTAGTCAAAATCATAGGCAAGATAATTTTCCTCATGGGACAAGTTGGGGATCATGGAGTGAATAAAGACTCACCTCTGCACCTAGGCCCTCCTCAAGGAAATGATTCCCTTAGGATCATAATTCTGTGCATGAGTCACCTAAAAGTTTATGGCCTTGAAAACTCTCTCCACCATTGGTAACGATGTTGGATTCTTCACAACAAAGGGCTTGAAATTAATAGGGTATTTGATCCAAGAGTCCTTCCTATGAGCATTTAAATGGTCCTCATCAGTAGAAATCCTCTACTTGATCAATTCTAGTGTGAATACTGAGGGAGTTAGGAAAACTGGTAGCATGAAATGGGCAGCTGAAAAACCATATACCCTGATAACTAAATAATTTTTCATCAGGAACTAATCTCCAATACCCTCTTGCTACAAGCCAGCCTTCATGTCTTCTGATATCCTCTTCTCTTTAGGGTTGAATAGTCTGGAGATGTTGAGGACGACTCTATCAATGAGAAAGGTGTAAGACCAGTCCTGGATCTTCTGGAGAGGTTGAGGCTAGTCTTTGAACACCTCTCAATCCATGTCCTCAAGGGCTGTCGGTTGGAACGCACTATGATGGAAAATAGATACACCTGGTATCTAAAGTGCTGATCCAAATAAAAATTCTCAAGCCGAGGATCGATTTCTCCACCCAAGAACTCATCGAACTTAATTCCTTCTTCAAATTGACTCAGGAAAAGGAGAATTCCTAACACTACTTTAGAGACCATGATATCACAATCAATACCTAGGATTTGACTCAAGAGGGAGATGGATGATATGACAGGATTTATGAACAATTCAGAGGAAAGTGGGGTGATAAGGGTCTCTGAGGGAACTGGGGTCTTCAAAATGGTTTGGAACAATTTATTCTTGGATTCTAGGCCGGATTTCCTAAACACTTGCAGAATATTTGACTTAATGAAGGGGGCCAGGGACTGACATTGGGATTCGAAGAGACCCAGGGCATCCCTGATAACTTCTGGTGTAATTTTGCAAACAACATGGGAGTGGGTATCATCTAATATGACATTTCGAGTGGAGAATAATTGGAGGCTACCCTTTGGACAATATATGGGAAATGTGGCAATTGTTCTAATGTGAACCCTATTAAGGATGACTTTAAATTTACCAACAATTCTCACTGGTCTTTGGAAGGTGATAACAAAGCATTCTGGGCCTCGCTGACACTGGAAAATTGCAAATGAGGATCATAAGCATCATAAAGTCAATCGCAGATGATCTCCTCGGACGGGATAAGGATTTTTACAGACAAGGCCATGGTGGAACTTTCCATTAGATGAATTACTTAACACAAAAGGGTTGATAAATGATGAACAAGTACATGGTGTTGATGGTCGATGCTTCTGGAGGTTGCAGTTGTATCCAGCTGACTCGTGCTTGGAGGACCTTGTAGTTGTAGGGTGGCGAGAGTAGTAACAGACTGTTTGATTTTCAAATCCCAGGTTATGCGGTTAATGTCAAGCTGATTAGCCTTATAAACCATTGTGCTCCATAAATGTGAATTTTGTACCTCCAATCTTTGAGAACGAATTCCAATGGGGAGGGGACACGTCATTTACGCACGTTCCCTGATATGTAGGCCCCTCTGAATTTGTGTACAAGTTTTCTTAGTGATTTGCGTGTACATCGTCAGATCTCATCGGAGATGCATGAATGGATGAGAGTCGTTGATATTCCCTTGTGTTTACCATGGCAGGGTTTTCAGGCCCACCAGATTTTTCCAATTTGTTTCCATCTTTAGAGTGAGGATGTCTCCCTCATGAAATGATTCTATACCCTAGATCTCTCCTAGATGAAATATGCACCATTGATTTTTTCCACTCTTCATCTCCACTTCACACATTAAACTTATCTTCTTTCGCCTCGCACCTTTGGCTTGCGAAATTATTTATGGCCATAGATATGCATCATCATTATATCACAACCCTTGAAATATGTTTCTCATACCGGATTTCGTAAAGGAATACATTTTGTATGTCCATGCATGTTTACTCTGTGAAATCCATATACATTGTCGATCTTAGCAAAACACTCTCCGAGCCATTGATCTGAGGTCAAGCTGTGGGATGCGAAAAGTGGAAAGCGAGATCTATGGTTTCATGATGCTGAATTTTTATATTTCTGTTTTTCGCCTTTCCGCTCCCTTCAAGGTCGTTGATTTGTGCAGGAGCTCTCTGAACCGTCAATCTAGTAGAAAGCGGAAAATGAACGTTCAATCTTTTCATCACCAAATTTATACGTCTCTGCCTTTCAATTTCCTCCTTTCTACTCCTTTTTGGATTGTTGATCTGTGAGGGAGCTCTCTGAACTGTTGATCTAGCGGAAAGTGGAAAGCAGAAGTTCAACCTTTTCATCACTAAATTTCTATATCTCTGCCTTCTGATTTCCTCCTTTCTGATCCTTTCGACGTCGTTGATCTGTGCGATAGCTCTCTGAAACGTAGATCTAGCAGAAAGAGGAAAGTGGAAGTTCTACCTTTTAATATCAAAACTTGGTATTTCTGCTTTCCACATTTTCCTTTCTGCAAAATAGCAGAAGTCAGGTTTACCAAATTAATAACCAAATTTTGGCCCTTTTCGCTTCCACCTTTTAGCTTCCCGCTTTCTCCTAGACCATTAATTTATCCCGGTGCCACCCTTGGCCATCGGATCTCGGAATACGAAAAGCAGAAATCGAGTTTACCACTTTTCTACTCCCTTTTTTTCCTTGCGGAAATGATTTTCGGCCTTTGATCTTCTCCGTTGTGCATCAAGGCTATCCATTCTGGTTAGCTTTTAACCTTGATCAAATTTTTCATATTTAGGAATATTTATAAGGCTAAAACTCGATATTTTCAACAATTTTTTATCTTTCTTTCACTGGTCTAAACTTTAGCAGGGGAATTAGTGCAGATGCGTATATAGAAATCTTTAAAGCATAGGTGCTAACAACGGGTCCAACTCTGGGATTCTATCCTCCCTATGAGGTAGGTAAGAACTCCGTAGACCAAGTTCCTGCTCCATTGGGCCCTCTATACCTGCAAAAAAAACCAGCTAACTGCACCGATGTGCACTATCTCTAAGGCTTGTTGCCTCAAAATTTGTTCTAGTGCCTATAAATTCAAATTTGCGTAAAACAAAAAACCAAATGACGAATTCTCTTGGGGACCTTACAACCTTCAACTCAGGATTTAAGTCTGTCAGAGGGCCATCCACACATGCAATATTAAAAAGAAATGGTATATACAATGACATGGGAACTGAACTTACTTTACTTAAAGTAGCGCTTAAGGAGCCTCCAATTTACAGGAGCTCCAGATACCAAACGACCCTCTATATCTTCCAATATGTAGGCATTCTTTCCTCTAAAAGCTGCAATTTTGTAAGGCCCCTTCCATAGGCGATCAAATTTTCCATGCTTCCCCTTCTCTTAATGGGGTGCATCCCATTGTAACACTACATCCCCCATATGGAAATCATAAGGTTTTGTCCTTCTGTCAAAGATCTCTTTCATCTTGTCCTGAAACTTCTGAGTTCTATCAAAAAGCTTTTCCCTTTTCTATTGTAGCTTAACCATCTAATACATCACTCTCTAGGTTGGGTGGGTTTCAACATCTTCTTCTTGCAAAAATCTCATCACTGGAAAGCTCAGGGAACTAGGAAAGATTAACTCGAAGCTATAAACCAGCCAAAATGGCCAGGTGCTAATAGATTTATTCACACCGATTATGTCAGCCCACAAAGCATGGGTCAGCTTTGTGTGCCAAGATTTCTTATTTTCTTGCAGCAACTTTTTGATGATCCTCATAAGGCTCTTGTTTGAATATTCTTCCAACCCATTTCCCTGTGGGTAATAGGTTGTGGAATGCCCTAGTTATATATGATATTTGAAAGAAAATTCAACCATCTTTTTTTACTTGAATGTCACAGCATTATCAGTGATTATCTTCCTAGGAACCTCAAATCTCAACAGGATATGCTCCTCCAGAAAATGCATAATCACTGTCTCAGCGACTTGTCTTGTGGGGATAGATTCGATCCATTTAGTGAAATAGTTAGTGGCAGGGAGGATCCACTTGTGCTACCCTGAGGAAGATGGATTTATCTCTCCAATGAAATCTAGCCCCCGTTGTTGGAAGGGGGCTTCAACCTGTATGGGCTTCAAAGGAAATGGCAACAACTTCCTTCTTCCCTAAAAAATATGACATTTATGGAAGGCAACCACCTCCTTGTGGGTGTCAGAAAAGATAGTGGGCCAATAAAATACTTCCCTCATGATCTTGTTCACAGTGTCCTTCCAATAATGATGACCTCCACATTCTCCTACATGGAATTCTTCAAAGAGCTTGTTTTCCTCTTGCTCATTTACACAGTTCAACAACACCCCTCCTGGTTCTTTCCAATACAATTTTCCATATAAGATGCAAAACCTTACTGCTTTCTGTTGGAGAAATATGGCCCTTGTTCTTTCCATACCCTATGGGGATTGAAGATGTTGTAACACTAAGATGATTTCATTATACAACAGGGATGATAGGAAATGATCAACTACTTGGGGATCTAGTTGTCCCTCAGGATTTTTCTCTTCTGCTGACAATTCAGTAATCATGTGTAGGCTGAGAGCATCATAGTTAGATTGTGCCATGAGTTTGTCCAGTCCCTGGCCTTTAATCAACTTTGTGGGCTTGATCTCCAAGTCATATTCAAGTAGGAATGCTATCCATTTTCCCCTCCTACCTTCAGGATCTGGTTGGGTTAGGATATCCTTTACAGCATTGGTGGGGACACGGGCAATAATGTGAGAGTGTGGGATGTACCCTTGGAACTCCTTCAAGATCTACACCATAGCATAAGTCTGCTTATCTAGGATCTTGTATTTCAATGGAGCATCTCTCAATGTTTTGTTGTAAAAATAAATGGGTTTCTCATGTCCCTCATTATTCTTCCGCAGAAATACTCCTACCACTGTGTGCTCTGAAGCAAAAGAGAATATGAGGAAATGTTTGGAGAAATAAGGGCTTGCTAGCACAGGGGCTTTAGAAATAGCCTTCTTTATATCATCAAAGGACTGTTTTGCTTCAGGTGTCCACTTGATCTCTTTGTCCTTTCCCAGCATGTTGGTTATATACCTGGACTATTTCAGCAAAGGCAGCAATGAACCTTCTCAGGAAATTTACCTTCCCCAGAAAGGATTGAACCTCAACCTTATTCCAAGGGAGCTCAATTTTACAAATTGCCTCAACCCTCTTTGGATCTATTTTGACGCCTTCTGGAGAAATTATGTGCCCTAGCAGCTTCCCTTCCTTCATAGCAAATAATGAATTCTTTGGATTCAGAGAGATGCCGATTTTTTTGCACTTTCTGAACATTCTCAACATGTGTGCAACGTGTTCCTCATCAGACTGTGAAAAGACAGTGATTTCATCCAAATAGATGACCAATATCTTATCCTTTTCGTCAACAAAAGCTACATCCATGGCTCGCTGGAAGGTTTCCCCTACATTCATAAGTCCGAATGGCATTTTTTCATACATAAAAGTGCCCCAAGGTGTGGTGAAATTTGTCTTCTATTGGTCCTCTGGGTGCACCATGATTTTATCGTAGCATGAGAATCCATCCAAGGTGGAGATCCTTTGGGATCCCACTACCCTCTACAAAATGTGATCCATCTTAGGGAGAAGATAATGATCTTTTAAATAAAATCTATTCAGATTTCTGAAATCAATGCATATCCTTATCTCTCCATTATTTTTCCTTACTCGGACCAAGTTGGCCACCCACCTTGAGAATCTAAGGGCCACAATGATTTTTGCTTTAAATAGTTTCTTTATTTCTTTTTCCACGAGCGGCAGCAGTTGAGGGTTCATTCTCCTCAGCTTTTGTTTAAAAGGCATCTCATCCTTTTTTATTGGTATAGTGTGTTGGATTATGCTTGTGTCATAAGCCTTGAGATCATTGTAGCTCCAAGCAAAAACATCTAATTATTCTTTCATCAGTGAGATGTATTTATGCTTGGCCATTGATGAGAGTGTTCTTGAGATTTTTATGAGCTTGGGATGCTCTTCTGTCCCAATATTAATATCTTCCACAGCCTCACAACTTGGGACCAGTTAAGGCTCCTTAGCAACATCATTTGAATCAAAGAGATTTTCTAAAGGGACTAAGCCTCTTGGGATAGAGTTACCTTTCAGCTGGAGGATTTCCTTGCCACAGAGATTGTTTAGATATGTTTGTTGTGTTGAAAAGTTACCTAGGAATTGTTTTTCCACCTAGATTTTCCTTAGGGTGGACAAGGACACTTAAATGTGACTCCTAGTCATTTTGTGCATTTAATGAAGTGTGAAGCACTTTATAATTTTAAAGTGACTTTATTAAAAGGCTAAGTATTGGTATTTTCCTGATTTCACATTTAAAAATTTAAGTGAGTGATTAAATAGAAAAAGTGGTTGCTCAACTTTATTAAATGACATGAAGTGCACTAAATGTCATTTAATTATTATTTAATGGAGCATTTAATGTGAATCCTTCATCTAATTTAATCTTGACCGTTAGATTGACAGGGAAGTTGCCATGAAGTAAAAGGACTAGGGAAAAGAAAAAGTTCATTCATTGTGGTTATTCTTCATAAGAGATTTTTGGAGAGAAAGAGGAAAAGAAGAGCGAGGGTTTTGAAGAGAATTCTAAACCAGCAGGAGAGAGAAACTGAATTAATTTGCAGGCACAATTTCCAAGAAGGAGTCCGTACAATTGCACCGAAATCAAGGAGGGTTTCAAGGAGTTTCAAGGAGTTTCGTACATCATGAATGGATAGCACAAAAATTGAGAGAAGGTACGATTTGACAGTATGACAGATATTTTTGTACAACAGTACGACCTGCATTAAATTTTCAGAATCCGTACAGTACGGATTTGCATAGAAATAAAGGCATTTACATGGGAACATTTTTTGAGGTAAAATACAAAAAATTAATTGATGTATGTACAACAATTATTGGCATGATTTTCGAGGCTGAGTCTAGCACGCTTTTCGAGGAAGGAATTTTCAACAAAGGGTTCAAATTTCAAGGTAGAAAAATTGATAAGTACTGCTAAATTTTATTTCTGTACTTTTACTGAAGAAAATAAAATCTCTCTCAATCAAAAAATAGGTTTTCCCTTAGGGTTTTTATCCTCGACCATTGGTTAAAAAACAAGTGTGTTAAATTTCATGTGTTTGACTGTCTGAAATTTTTTGAGTTTTAATTTCCCAGTAGAAAAGAAAATTTCTGAATTGTTTGAAATTGAGAAAAAGAGCCTGATGTGTTTCAGTCAAGTTAAATTTTATTAAAAATTTATGCATTGAAGGGTTGGGTATTAAACCATGCAGGGAATCCAAAAGGCTTGAAACCGCGTTGGGGTTTCTTTCAAAAAATTTCATGTTGTCCCTCAACCTCTTGCAATTCTGGCTCCCAATCTTCCTCAATTTTGATGCCATCAACATATTCAACAGGAATAACACCCTCATCTCGTGGCATTTATTTGGGAGCAACAATATGGATTTGCAAGGTTTTATGAGTGGGGGGAGCCTCCTCTAGAAGCCCATTTTCTTCATCAATAGTCAATCCATCAAACTCCCTACTGAGAGTGAGGAAATTCTAGATTTTCTTGTCATCTTCAAAAACCTGCCAACTCTTAACATTATCTTGGATAGAGGGTGCATGGGATGTTGATGTATTTGTAACTTCGGAATGTATTCACTTATGTATCTTATGTATTGTACCCCGATGTTTATTCCGGGATGTGTCTGTAATGTACTTGAGTCATGTCATGCCTCGATGTTCCTATCGGGGGGTTCTATAATGTAAACAAGTCATGTCAAGTCATTGTGGGTAACCCTCCTATTGTTCAAGGGTTAAAGTCCCCACAGTTTCGGGGCACTAGGGTTATTAGACTCTCCTGGAGAATTCGTCCCTAGTAGGGTTTAGTCAATTTGGGAATTAGTATAAATAGAGAGCTAGCCTCTCTATTTAACACACACTCACTCACACTCAGTTGTAGCTTATAGCTGAGGAAGAAGAAGACACTGGGGCTAGGAAGAAAGAGGTAACTGCTATCGGGAGATCATCTTACTGTTTTTGGGGCTTTGCTATTTGGTGTTGATTCTATCTCTGAGGAAGTTGGGGTTTTCTCCATTTATGGTTTCCTCGAGGAAAACACTATGTTCATTATCTCTTGTGTTTGATTATTGTGCTTGTTATTCTCTCAGTTAAAAATCCTAATCTAATGCTAGCTTAATGTTAAAAATCTAACATGCTATCAGAGCTAACCTTAGAAGAAGACACTGTGCAGCTGCGTGAACTAGGTCTTCCTACTTTGTGGATCTATCTCCACATATTTTCAGCAAAATAAGGTTGGAATAACTCTCCTCCTTAGGGCACATCTTTCTGTCGAAGCAGAATCCAATTTTGAGGTTTTTCAGTTTTGGACCTGACACTACTGCCGGAAATTAGGGCTTTCCACAGAAGTGGAAATTTTTAGTGAGCCTAGGCCTAGATTGATCTCCTACTCAAAATCAAAGTTTAGAGATCAAGATCAATGCATTTGGTTGGACAAAACTTTGGAAAAGCAAAACCCTAATCTGCTCCTGAACCAGCACTGCAGAATTTCAGCTCCAAATCCAGATCCAACATCTTGACCTGGTAAGATATAAATATTTTGTATTTCCATTTGAGGTTCTCAGTTAAGATGTCTCATCATACCAAGCTTGATGAAAAGCTTGAGGGAGTTGATAACTTCCGAGCCTAGAAGTATAGGATCTCCCTGGTCCTAAAAGAAAATGAGTTGGACTCCTACATCCATGAGGAGGTTCTAGTTCCAGAGGGAGATGAGGCTAAGGCCTTACACAAGAAGAAGTTGGTTATGGAAAAGAGGATTATTGCTGATTCAATCAAGGATCACCTCATACCATAGGTGTCCTCCCTAAAGACACCTAAAGTTATGTTTGATTCCCTAACCAAATTGTTTGAAGGGAAGAACATAAACTAGAAGATGACTCTGAGAAACCAACTAAAGAATGTAAAGATCTAGAATGCAGAGACCATCCAGTCTTACTTTACAAGGGTTTCTCATATTAAGGAACAACTGGAAGCGGTATATGAAGAAGTAGAAAATGCAGATATTGTAATGATCACCTTGAATGGTCTCCCTAGATCATGGGACTCCTTTATTCAAGGAATCTATGCCAGAAAGAAGTTAGTCAAGTTCAACAAACTTTGGGAAGAATGCTCACAAGAAGAAGCTCTGATAGCAACTCGAGAAGAAAAGATGGGAAGTGAAGATCAAGCTCTCACAATAAAATCTAAGAAATCCAGATCTAGCCACCATAGAAGTAAGTACTCTCATCAAAGGAATAACCCTAGAAATCCTAGAGATATGTCTAAGTACCTTTGCTATACATGTGATGAAAGAGGACACTTTGCTAGAGATTGTCCTAGAAACAAAAGTAGCTCTCACAAGAAGAAGGGAAACAATAGAAGACATCATGCTCATGCTACAGAGGATGGTTAACCTTCCACAAAGAGAAGCAGACAAGTCAGTGATGATTCTTCAAGTGATGAAGAATATGTTCTGATTTTCGCTCTCACGGGAACTATCACACATGGTAGCAATGATTGGCTTATAGACAGTGGTGCTTCGAAACATATGACAAGATTCAAGGAATCCTTTGTGAAATTATCTCAACATGAATCACCTCACAAGGTTAAACTCAGAGATGACTACCAGTATCAAATAAAAGGTAGTGGTGAATCCTCATACAAACTAGAATATGGAAAGTCTATCAAAATGAAAGATGTATTGTTTGTACCAGGACTAAAGAAGAACCTCCTCTCCATATCTGCATTGGATGCAAAAGGAATGAGGGTTGCATTTGTAGATGGCCAAGTCCTCATGGGGCCAAAGGGAAAGTCTTTTGATGATGCAGTAGTGATTGGGGAACAAGAAGGAGGACTATACAATTTTAAGGGACAACCAGAACAATCTTTGGTTCAAGACTCGGTAGAACCAAATGAGCTTTGGCATAGAAGGCTTGCACATGTGCATTACAGAGCACTACCACTTGCAAGAAAAAACATTGAAGGTCTCCCAGAAAAGCATACAAAACATGAAGGTGTATGCAAAGGATGTGCGAAAGAGAAGGACACAAAGAAGACATTTCCAAGTAGCAAGAGCAAGGCAAAAGGAATCTTGGAAATCATCCACTCCGATGTATGCGGTCCAATGTCATTAAGTTCATTAAGCGGGTATGTATACTATGTTTCTTTTATTGATGAATTCTCTAGAAAGGCATGGATATACTTTATGAAGAACAAAGATGAAGTATTCAGCAAGTTCAAGGAGTTCAAAGCCTTGATTGAGAATCACACAAAAAAGAAGATCAAGACCTTTCAATCAGATAATGGCAAAGAATTCACATCAAATGAATTCAAAGATCTATGCAAAGACTCAGGGATTAAGAGGAATTTATCCACTCCATATAATCCACAACAGAATGGGGTTGTAGAAAGGAAGAAAATGAACTATCATGGAAGATGTAAGAGCAATGCTTCATGATCAAGATATTCCCATGCATCTATGGGTAGAAACTTCTAGAACAGCGGTGTATGTATAGAACTGTACTCCTCATAGAGTACTCAAGAACAAGTCTCCCGAAGAAGTATTCTCCAGCAAGAAAGCAAAAGTTAGCCATCTTAGTATATTTGGCTATCCTGTATACATATACATTCCGAAAGAAAAGAGGACGAAGTTAGATCCTTCAGGAAAGAAGGGTATATTTGTGGGATACTCTAAAAGCTCGAAGGCTTACAGAATATACTTCCTAGGATTCAATAAGATTGGCATTAGAAAAGATGTAACATTTGATGAAGATTTAGCCTACATCAAATCCAGGAAGAAACCGACTGAAGAACCTGAAGAAACAATAGCACCCAGAGTTCTGATACAACCATGAACGAAGAAATTCAAGAAGAAGATCGAGAATTAGAAGAAACTCAAGAACCTGTAGATCCATCTCAAGAGAAGAATCCTCATAAGAGGAAACCTGCTTGGGTACGTGAAATTATCCAAGGTGCAGAAAGATATGGAGCTTCAGAAAAAAAAACCTAGAGGAAGAAAGAGAACTAGGTCCTACTCCAGTTATGTAGCCTTGCTATGTGACATTATTGATAAAGAACCTTCCAACTATGAAGAAGTGGCATAATGGAAAGAATGGAAGGATGCTATGATCAAAGAGTATCAATGGATCATGAAGAATGATGTTTGGGATGTTGTCCCAAGACCAGAAGGGAAGTCCATTGTAACTTCCAAATGGATGTACAAGATCAAGCATGTTGCAGATCGTAGCATAGAAAAATATAAAGCAAGATTTCTTGCTCGTGGTTTCTCCCAGAAAGAAGGAATAGATTATGGAGAAAATTTTGCACCTGTATCTAGATACACTTCCATAAGATTAGTACTTGCTCTATCTGTAGTGATGAAATGGAAGATACACCAGATGCATGTCAAGAATGCTTTCTTGAATGGTGTAGTCGAAGAGGAAGTGTATGTGGAGCAGCCACTCAGTTTTGAGACACATGATAGGGAGTCTCATGTGTGTAGATTGAAGAAAGCTCTGTACGATTTGAAACAGGAACCCAGGACATGGTACGATAGAATTGATGGTTTCCTATCCAGTTTGGGCTTTACCAAGAGTAAAGCAGGTTCCAACCTTTACTACAAGGTTGAATATGGAAATCCAGTGATACTTCCACTGTATGTGGATGATTTGTTTGTAACAGGTATGGATGGGTTGATTATTGATACAAAGAGGAAACTTATTGTCGAGTTTGAAATGAAAGACTTGGGTATGATGCACTATTTCTTAGGCATGGAGGTGTGGGCGCAGAATGCGGATGGAATCTTCCTTGGACGAGGGAAGTATGCAATAGATATTCTTAAGAAATTCTGGATGATGGACTGCAAGGCCATAACCACACCTATGGAATCGAACCTGAAGCTATTGAATGATGCTTCATAAGAAGCAGTTGATGCTATGATGTATCATCATATGATTGGGTCCTTTATGTACCTAATGAACACAAGACCAGATATTTGCTTTGCTGTGAACACCTTGAGCCAGTTCCTGACAAATCTGAGACATGTTCACTTAATTGCTGCAAAGCATATTTTGAGATACCTAAAGGGTACAGTTGATTATGTGCTCAAGTACGAGGCAAATCAGAAGATTAACCTGGAGGGTTATGTTGATTCAGATTGGGAAGGCAGTGCCATCGATAGGAAGAGCACTTCATGGTCTTGCTTTAGTATGGGATTAGGTGTGATCTCTTGGTTTAGTAGGAAGCAATCCTATGTGGCACTGAGTACAGCTGAAGCAGAGTATGTCGCAACTTGTTCACCTAGTTGTGAGGCAGTATGGCTAAGGAAGCTACTGTTTGATTTATTTGATCTCCAGTTGGATGCTACTTGTATATATTGCGACAACCAGAGTTGTGTGAAGTTGTCAGAGAACCCAGTGTTCCATGACAAGTTGAAGCATATCGAGATCAAGTATCACTATATCAGGGATATGGTGTAGAGAGGAGTAGTGAAGCTCCAATATGTTGCGACAGATGAACAAATAGCTGATGTGTTGATGAAGCCATTGGCTAGAGTGAAGTTTGAGTACTTCAGGGAGAAGCTTGGTGTTCTCCAGATCGAGGTTCCCTCCAAGGGGAAATGATGAGACCTAGAGCCATTTTGACATGGTGAGAGGATTAGGTTCCTTCCATGGTTAGATGTAAGGGCTGAGCCATTCAGTCATGGTGAGAGGATTGGTTCCTTCCATGTTATATGTGAGTGCTGAGCCATTCTGATGTGACTATAGGATTGGTTCCTACATGATCAGACATAAGTGCTTAATGCCATTCTTGGAATGGAGGCACCTGGTCAGTTACCAGGAATACTCAGCTTGGTGCTGAGTTGCCATTCTTTGGGAGAATGGAGGCACCTGGTTAGTTACCAGGAATACTCAGTCTAGGAGTAAGGGCCATTTTGATATGACTACGGGATGTAGTCTTACATGATCAGATGTGAGTGCATGGCCATTCTGATGTGATTGAGGGATGTGTTCCCACTTGATCAGATATAAGGACTGATGCCATTCTCTAGGAGAATGGAGGCACCTGGTCAGTTACTAGGAAATCCTCGGTCTGGGACTGAGAGCCCTTTCGATGCAATGTTTTCAAACATGGTTGAATGTAAGTGCAGATCCCTTTCGATGTGGTGTTTTCAAAAATGGTTGAATGTAAGTGCAGATCCCTTTCGATGCGGTGTTTTCAAACATGGTCAGATGTAGTTGTTCAGCCCTTTCGATGCAGTGTGTTCACACATGGTCAGATATAAGTGCTGAGACATTCTGGCACGATGTGTTTACACATGGTCAGATGTGAATGTCTGGCCTTTCTAGCAAGATGAGGTCATATGTGAGTGCTGGGCATGCCTTTCTGATAAGATGAGGTCAGATGTAAGAGCTGGGTGGGCCATTCTAACTTAGGGTCAGATATAAGTGCTGAATACCTACATGAAGAGTAGGCCTACAACCAACATGAAAAAGGGATGGCTCTATAGAACTTCATGTGATGAGAAGAATCAAGAGATAGCACCATTCTGAGATAGCAACGATGATGATGATCCAGATCAAGTGATGATCCAGATGTGATGATGATCCAGACTTGATGATGATCTAGATCAAGTGATGATCTAGATTTGATGATGATACATTGATGATGATCCAGCAGTGATGTTCTAGCAGTCATGATGATCCAGATCCCATGATGAAGAAGACTTGAAGAAGAAGATGACTTAGAATAAGACTTCAAGATGAAGATGAATTGAAGATGAAGAATACTTGAAGATGAAGACAACTTGAAGATGACAATGACTAGATGATCCAGTCAATACAGAGAAGAAGACCAGTGCTGAAAATTGTGTCGAAAGAATACCTTCCTAGTTAAGAGGGTGTGTTGATGTATTTGTAACTTCAGAATGTATTCACTTATGTATCTTATGTATTGTACCTCAATGTTTATTCTGGGATGTGTCTGTAATGTACTTGAGTCATATCATTCCTCAATGTTCCTATCGGGAGGTTCTATAATGTAAACAAGTCATGTCAAGTCATTGTGGGTAACCCTCATATTGTTCAAGGGTTAAATTCCCCATAGTTCCGGGGCACTAGGGTTATTAGACTCTCCTAGAGAAGTCAGCCCTAGTAGGGTTTAGTCAAGTCAAGAATTAGTATAAATGGAGAGCTAGCCTCTCGATTTAACACACACTCACTCACACTCAGTTGTAGCACATAGCTGAGGAAGAAGAAGACACTGGGGCTAGGAAGAAAGAGGTTACTGCTGTCGGGAGATCATATTACTTTTTTGGGGGCTTTGCTATTTGGTGTTGATTTTATCTCTGAGGAAGTTGCGGGGTTTTCTTCATTTATGGTTTCCCCAAGGAAAAACACTGTGTTCATTGTCTCTTGTGTTTGATTGATGTGCTTGTTATTCTCTCAGTTAAATATCCTAATATAATGCTAGCTTAATGTTAAAAATATAACATGGGAACCTTGAAAATACTAGCAGAAGTGGCCAGAGAACCAACTATACAATTTTGTAATTTGGAAATCATATTAAAATTGCATTCTTCAAAGCATTCTATCAGGTCCTTGGCATCATTTATGTAGCTCCTCATCTTACGATGGCTGGCCTGATATTCTCCCTGCATTTGTTTAATTACCAGCTCGGAGTCCCCATGTATCACCACCCTCCTGACTTGGAAATATTTCAGGATCTAAATTTCCAACATCTTAGCCTCGTATTCAACCTCATTGTTTGTGCAATTGAAGGAATGTTTATAGGAATAATTTAGATCTCTCCCTCCTGGGGGTTTCACCCAAAATCCAGCTCTTGCCCCCTCTCCTCATGTTGCCCCATCAAAACTTACATCCCATCTCAGTGTCCAGCGAATATATGGGGTGGTTTTGTGGTGTCTCAACACTGGTCACCATGTATGCCAACTTTTTCTCTCTGAAAATCCTTCTTTGTACCCCAAAGACAGGTATGGTGGAATAGGACATGTCCATTTGAAGATCACCTTTGAGTTTGGATGCCCAAGATCTTGACAACAACATTCCAAACTTCAGAGCTATGTTAGCCACAACTACATCCATGACAAGGGTTTTGGTAGGGATCTGGGCTAAAGAAATGACCAAATATTTGATCAATCGCAGACACTTGACTTTATTAAAATCAAAAGAAACAATATCTTTGTATGGTCTGGTCACTTCCAACCCCAATTCATCCATGATTTTCTTGGGCATCATATTGTGAGAGGCTCCTAAATCAAGCATGGCATTGTGTAGGATGGCATTATGGATGTTCAGACAGACATATAAAGGGGGGAACATCTTCATCACAAGGCTCATATACATAGGGTTTGAACATAATGGTAGGATTATCATCTTGAAGGTTCAGGGAATCTGATATTTCAGAGATTTCCCCTAGGGATTAAATATTGTGGCAATTTTGGAATGATATTCAAATTTTTTCAATAATTCAGTAAGAGGGACAGATATTTTGATCTTAGCAATTTCGACCTCTAAGTTGAATAACTTTGTCCCTGATCAGAGATTCTTTGATTATCTTCTTTCCTTTCTTTCCCTTTGAGCTCTGTCACATTTTTGGAGCTATCCTTAGGGGGTGTGTCATTTTTGGGATTACTTGTAGAGGCCTAATTTCCTGCATCTTTATTTATCATGACAGGGACATCGTTGCTTCTTGGACCAATCTGCCCTTGCAAATCCATGACATCCAGTTGATATCCTTTCTTAAAATTATTTTGTTTCCTCAGTGGGCAGCCCCCCCACCTCTTGGCAGGAATTATCATGCTCTTCTTCAGTAAAAAAGGTAGAGCATGAGTCAATATCCAGCTGATGGATTTCATCCTCAGCTTGATTTTCATATTCTTGCTCCACATAATTTTCCTAAAATGCGGGCCTAGTAGGTAGATCAGGAGGATTACGTTGATCTCTTTGTATTTTTTGGAGGATTTGTGGCCTACTAGCATTTTGGTTTCTATTTGGTGGCTCTTGATTTTCCCTAGGAGGTGTTCTGTTATCCATAGAGAGTCTTTCCATCATTTTTTCCATGGACTTTATCATCATTTCCATTCCGAACTCTTATGATTTAGATGAGGAAGGTAGCTCGAGCTCTTTATCTTTTCTTCTATCTCCCTCTTCTCTCCTCCAATATCCTTCATCCCTCTTCTTCTTTCTGGCAACAGTCAGGTTCACTTCTACCTCTATGGAATCCTTCATCATATCAGCTAAGGAGGTCGATCTTATTTTTCTCAGCAATAGGGTGAACTCACTATCAAAAGCTTCAACATATTGGAGCTGGGCAGAACCAGGGGGGGTTTGAATTGGGCAGAGATAGCATTATATGTCTTCATAAATCTGTCAGAAAATTCTTGGATAGATTCACTCTCCCTCCTCCTCATGGAATGGTATTGGGACAAATATTGCTTAGGATTTTCTTGTCTTCCCATTTGTCCTTGAAAGAGTCTTCAAAGGCTTAATAGCTTAGAATGGAGTTGTCTGGGAGGTTCTTGAACCATTTTCTCGCTTCTCCAGCAAGGATTTGGGAAAACAGTCTGACCTTAACATCATCATGGTCCACCTCCTCTAGGTCTATCCAATCTAAAAACCATCCCAAGTGTTCCTCAGGTGAATACCCCCTCTCCCCATTGAATTGTTTTAACCTTTGGGAGTATCCCAGAGGAAGGTCGTGAAGAGGACCAGGGAGAAGTATAGGGGCAAACCTATTTGTCATCCTTGGAGGTATAATAGGGTTTCTAAGGGGGATTAAGATTGGTGTGACAGAAATTGGTGTGCTGTGAGGAATTGTAGAAATGTGAGGGGTCATGAGGCTGGAAGATGAAGGCTAATTTATCTTAGAAGGAGTCAGAGACAAATATGTGGCAGCAATGTAATAGGGATTTATCCCTTTTTACATGCAAAAGAACCAACCTTACGTCAATGGGATAGTAAGGGAGAGTTCATGAAAAACTAAAACAATAAAACAGATTAGTAACAAAAAGCAAATATATATATATACGAGGGCCAAACTAAACAAATGTTATACCTTCTTTCTATAAAGTGGGCCACCGTGGCCGTCTCGGAAGTGGTTCGCCTCTCCACAGGCTAGTTCTCCAGGTGGGTATGAAGAATGTCTCAACGTACTAAGTGGGAATGGTAGGGCAATGGGATGGTGGCAAAATGGTGTGTGAATACCTGAGAGAAAAAGGTGTCCCAACATACTCACAAAATGAAAATGTGAAAAAGGTATTTTGGGAGATCCCTTCACAATGTATTTATAGAATGGATCTAGGGTTTTTTTACCCATTGTGGTAACCCATGGTTTTTTTTGTTCCATGGTATTTCCCTATGGTTTTCTCTCTTTTAGGGCTTTTACACCCTTTTTAGGGTTTTGGAACTTTTTTAGGGTTTTTGGCCCTTTTTTAGGGTTTTTGACCCTTTTTGGAGAGAGTGAAGGTAAACCATAGTAAGGGAAATATGGTAGGAATATGATGTTATATGTGGTTTAGGCCATGTAGAGATAGGTGAACAATTTTTTTGTGTTAACAGATTTCCCCCTAATGTGTGAGGGCAGGAGCTCATTGTATGGCCAATGGACATCATAGGATCATGTGAATAATGGAGAGACTGGAGAGACCTGTGGAGAAGTGGAGCTTCTTCATTCGAACCACAGTGGCTTTTGTTTTTTTTATTAATGGTTCACATCAATGGGTGAGATACAAAGAATGTGTGACATGTATTTGGATGAGGCAGGCATACCCATGCTCATAACAATGTCAAAAGAATAAATAATTGGATCAAGGATCAAAAACATGAGAGTCGATCAATACACATACAAGTGATGATACATAATGGTGGCCTCCACAGGTGGTTGAATACAATGTTCATCTCAAGAACTGGTGCATAGGAACAATGGCATTCGCATGGAATTCTATATCATCACAATTGATGCTTTGCTAAATCTGGAGGTGTACATATGCAGCATCAAGTACTGGAGATACATGGAAGCACAACATTGGGGGCTTTCGAACACTATCGCCAATGCATCCTAAAAATCAGAAGGGACATGAAACTGTCTAGGTCCCATAGTAGACTCACCAATGTGCTATATTTAGGTGACAACCAGGGTCTTTGACCAAATACTGAACGGACCAATACCCTGTACGAATCTCAACGGTGCAATGATGCAACTGAAGTTGAGCACGTGAGACAACCATCCCAAGGCACTAATGAATCCTCTCAAGTGGTTCAAGCAACTCATCAATGAGGTGGATGAAACCGGGATGCAGGGAGTTTTGGGTCTATCCTGTGGAATATGTGTTGATGTCGATAGAGGGAGACCTGCAGCTAATCAAGGAAATGATGTGTCCTTGACTAGAAGCGCGAGGGTGGTAACCAAAGATGTGGACTGATTTGGGGATGACACACAGAATGGGGGAACAGGGGCAGGGGAGTACGAGGGACTCAAACTTCTTTTGTTTAGAGAAATGACAATAGGGCTTACCTGACAGCAAATAAAACTGGCTCATGGGAGAGGGATCATAGTTGTTACTAGGAATGTAACTGTAAATGGGAAATACTGAATGAGGTAACTGGATTAGTGATATCCAGAGAATCTAAGGAATACACATCGCAGAATACTTTGAACAAAGGTGACCCAATGGGGGAAAGCTGGAAAACTATGATATATGGGGTGGCGCCTAAAGACACTGTTATGACAAGATCTCGTGGATTTTTAGTGAGCCCGAGAAAGTAAATGATCTATGGTGTTTTCAATTTTAGAGAGTCTAAAAACAGGAAGAAGACTCCAATGTGGTCTCTTTTTCATATGTAGTCTCCTCAACCTGAAAAAAGGATAAAAGTGTACAAAGGAGAGCTCTCCCAACCTTTTGGGAAAGAATACTTCTTTATTGTTGATAGTCCAATCAGGCCAAAAAAGGTTAAACATATACTGACTGGACGGTCATTCATATACTTTTACAAGCATGAATGAAACCAAGTTTTCACGACAATCTTTTCTTGATGAGAAGGCTAGAAAAGAGCTTGAAGACAACCCATG
The DNA here is from genome assembly GCA_001517045.1 of Pseudotsuga menziesii. Taxonomy (NCBI): domain Eukaryota; kingdom Viridiplantae; phylum Streptophyta; class Pinopsida; order Pinales; family Pinaceae; genus Pseudotsuga; species Pseudotsuga menziesii. The sequence goes on from LPNX010386994.1 coordinate 204,993, forward strand.
ACGAGCTTTTTCATAAAGTACGGTCCCAATGTCTAAGAAAACATAAAAGGATGCAAAGGGAAAAGTTCCTTGCCAAAGTGTGCCAAGGTGGTCCTTTTCTTATGATAGCCTACATAGTCTATAAAAGGAGATAAACAAGTCTACATAGATGCACTTTCAAATACTTTAACAAGCATGAAAGGAAGCAAGCATGCTCGACGATCTTTTCATTATTTCAGGAGTCAGATTAGAGCTTAACAGAAACTCCATAATGATCAATCAAACAAGGGGGAAGTGTTCAATATACGGAAAGAGGTTATGTTGTGAACATGGCTAATGGGCATAAATGCAGAACACTGATGGACCCCCCTTGAGGGATGATGGATGGCGGTAAAATATGGTCAACTGTGCAATATGGATGGAGCAGATGGCTTGTGAACATGCCAATACATACAATGGGTGATTCACATGATGGTATGCAAATTGAGGTGACTTTCAGTAAATGTCCCAAAAAATCACAGTGAGAGCACGAGACAAGGGTCTCGTCAAAAGACAAAGAATGAAAAACTGAACCCATTGGTGTGAATGACGTCTTAAATGGAATTCGGATGACTCCAACTAGCAGCTAGTGATGATACCCCGAGTGCAGTGGTGCATAGGGAAAAAAATAGACCAAATGGAGGCCTATGGGTATGGAGCTAGCTTAATTACAATGTTTGATTTGCGTGGTCGTATGCAAATCAAGTGACTACGATAAAAGGCTGGAAGAAAGTAGGGAGGGAGACAATCGAGTACAGGTCATCTCGTCACCCAAGAGCTTTTTGCACAGTGGTGGCAACTTCCTATCCTCATAGAGGATGATCCATACATGAGCATGGATGACTGGGGAGATCTTGGAGATTCCTTGACCTCTAGTACTAGTATAGGGAACTAAAGGTATGCTAGTATGGTGGTAGCTAGATCATATATGTGACATACGGTGTGCATGTGCAGAAGTGGGACCACACCCTCCAGTGGGGTACCAATGGCGTAGGGGCAGGATGGATGTGTTGATTCCACCTACTCATGTGAAAATAAAGCTACAGAGTTCAATAATGGACTCACTATGACTAGACGTGGAGAAACTAATGGAAGGGGTCACTGAATCGTGGTAAAAACAATGCAAACAAAAAATAAAAACTATGACCGAAGTGTACTCATGGTGACGTCAGGAATAGAACCTTTGGTGAAGGAAATTAGCCTTGCCATGGAGACTCTATAATTGGCACAAAGTACGTGGGGGTGAATATTTCGAATGGATTGAAACTTCAGAGGGTAGATTGCAATCCCTTTGTGAGAGACAATAAACCCAAGTAAACACCCAGATGGGAAACAAAACACACATTTGAGAGGGTTCAAGCGGACGTTGTATTTGCAACATCGTAAGAAAACTTGTCATAAGTCGTCTAGATGTTGTGAATTATTTTGGGAGCAAGTCGTGAGGTCATCCGGGTAGACTAAGATAATATGGATAAGGTCATGGAAGTAGTATGTCATGGCCCACTGAAAAGTGGCTCCAGCGTTTTTAAGGCTGAATGGCATGACTCGATATGTAATGTGCCCCAAGGGGTTGTAAAAGCAGTCTTGTACTGGTCTTCTTTCGAGATCTGAATTTGGTTATACTTAGAAAAACCATCCATGAATGAAAATATTTCGTGTACAACACAAGATTCAATGGTCTATTCAAGGAACAAAGTGGGAAAATTGTCTTAATGGGAACAAGATTGGAAACCCAAGCGGTATACGCAATGGGGTATATGAAACCTGCTTTTCGCAGTTTCTTGATCTCAACCTTTACAGCAGGGGCCTTTGAGGGGTGAATGGGTCTTTTATTTTGGTGCATAGGCACAACATCAGGCCAAGTGTTGATATGATGTTTGAAGATGGATGGATCAAGCCCAGGAATCTCTGTATAGGACCAAGCGAAAACATCACAAAATTCCTAAAAAAAAGTGCTTTGTAGGAAGCCACTTCTTCAGGGGAGCAAGAGGATCTGATTGTAATGTCTTCAACTACATCAGGGTTAGTTGACATGTTGACCTTAATGATTGGAAAAATGTTATCCATATTACCCTCTTCAAAGGAATCGCGTGCCGGAATGGGGTTCTTGAACCAATCGACTTTACCATGGATAAAGTCTTTGGCTTCAGCTGAGTAATGATCCGATGATGAAAGAGGTTCACCAGGAATAAAGAATGAGCAATGATGCATATCATCCCAAGGGTAATTAGGAGCTGACAGAGCTTCAAGGATTTCCTCATCATTGTTAAAAAAATGTGTAGATAGATCAGATGGATCCTTTATGTCTGAGGGAATGGAAGGACTAGCAGAACTGGAGATCATGTATATCGTGTTGGTCGTGTCTGAGGAAGAAACAAGAGGGTGGATCTCCTCAAGAACAATGATTTTAGACTCATGAGAGTGTTTTCAAAGGTTAGGAAGGGTTGACCGATACTCGAGAAAGTATAGGAAATGGTGAGAGTAGTGACCATACAAGTTGCAAACTACACAAAGGTGGTTGGTTCGCAATGACTTGTTCTTAACCATCGGCAGATCTAGGACAGTGACTACTAGAGTGCCATCGGATGTATCCATAGCGTCCATGTGGTTGTGAAGGATAGGTAAATCTAGACAATTTTGTGTCGCATGACCTTTGATATCGCACAATGCGCAAGGAGGAGCTGAGAAAGGTTTAGTCGTTTCTTTGGCGGCCTTGCTCCCAATATTCTTTGGAGGCGGAGGGGTAGGCTTGTAGATGGGTGGAGTCTTTGATGGACCAGGAAGTGCGTGTGACGCCATCTCAATGGATTGGATGAGAGTCAACAAAACCTGGGGAGTCAGGGGTGGGGTGGGAGGATCAAGGTACCACATAGGAATTCCCAGCATAAAATTTGGTAGGTTTAGAGTATCCATGATAGGCTCGCTCACGATGCCGGATGGTGGAAACAGGAAGGGAATCCCATGGATCAAGAATGAACCCCAATAGTTCCCCGGTGACTGATGTTGAGGTTGCGAATTGTGATGTGGTCGGAATGGTACTGGATGTGATAGTACACAAATCCAATACTTTAGTCGGCGTAAGCGGAGATGGTAAGGAAAAAAAGTTGTTTGTCATAGGAGTGTTGGGAAACAGGCCTAGGACAACAACAAACAAGGATGGAATGGACACATTGTAAATGGTGGAGCTGATAGCTGGAAGGACGTGTTCTAGCATGGTCGACCCCTTAGGATCATATTATGCCGACTGGTCAACAGTCACGATCTTCCCATCATGTGGGAACATTAGTAGTCAAAAGACGGTAGAGGCCACGACTCGTATGGAATACATTTAGCTACGTCCAAGGAGGAGGTTATAGTCAAGTTGGGCATTGGAAACCTCAATGTTAATCAAGATCGTTTTACCATCTAGCTCAACAGGAACGCTTGTGAGAATCCCCTGTGGTTGAGTGGAGCGACCATCGTAGGAGGAGAGAGTAGTGGTAGAAGGTTGAAGGGCAGTGTACTTGAGTTTTTTCCAAACAGTGGTTGACATGGCGTAGGTGGATGCCCCTTCATCAATAAAGCATCGATGTATGACCAACTTTTGAATTGAGATCGAAACTTGGAAGGTGATAGTAGATGGGATCCTGGGTTCTAATTGATCCAAGTCGAAGATGATCAACCTGGAATCAGAGTGATCAATGGAACCTAACACAAACAACAACGATTTATGCTATATTGGGAAAGTTTTCAGCGCTTCCAAAGAAGACATGGTTGTAGGATATTGGGACAAATTGTCAACTATGTTGTGGTTAAGGGCAGATCTGGTAGTAGCATTGTTTGTGACACAATGCATAGGGAACCGTGGGGCATTGGCCTCCCCCTGTGCGGGGTGTCTCAGTAAGTGTAGAGACATGTCGGCATTGGTAGAGGTAGATTCCACTGATGGGTCAATGGTTTCTATGGTGGATCCATACTGGTAGCGCCGAGTCTGGAGGTTGACTTCGGATGACAACATCATGAGGTGATGGACACCAACCTCAGTAGATGGGCCCGCAGCGAGAGTTGTGGGGTAGGTGGGTCCAAGGGTTCGGTTACAACCATCCCTTGGTGTGGTAGGGGGTTCTTGAGCACCATGGGCGGAGGACCCAGTGGTGCTAGGTTTGGTTGAGCCGGAGCAACCGCGTTCATATCATGTTGTTGGTCATTTTGAAGGAGTTGTTGGATGTGCGCCATGTGGAGATACAAATGCGTGTAATGACTGTAGGTGTTGCAGTTAGCACACAGATGGTTGGTTCGTAATTGTGGGTTCTTCCTCGACCTATTGGGATGTTGGGGGGTTTGTGTAGGTGGGTTGGCACCATTATTGTTTGGAGGGTTATACTGTTGACCACCTCCTTGGGGATGATTATTGCCTCTGTTTTTTCCTCGCTTGTTCATTCCTTGCCCTTGTTGGTTATTGGAGGCAAACTAGTTTGGAAGGGTTTTCTTAGCATAAACCTGTCCTGTAGATACTGGAGGAGTCGGGGTCGGAGCCGGAGTGGGTTGCATAGGTGGTGCATAATAGATCGGGGGAGATGGAGGGGCTACAAACCTGGCCACTTGGCCAGAACATGATTGTGCCAAACAAGTCATCCCATGGACGTGATGAGTTGGTGCATAGGAGGTGGTGGCTTCGGACTAAGCCATCATTCGTGAGTAGTCGGGGGTGAAATTGGGTTGGGAAACATGCTGGATGTTACCCAGGTGTGGTGGCATCATGGGAGAGGCCACATAGAACCGAGGGTGTTGCGTGATAGAGCCAATGACTCCATCAACAACATGGGATGCCCCCGGTGTGTCATGGCGAGAGGTGTCAGCTCGGGGAGCATCTAGGGTAGGCACTAGCACTATGAAGGTTTGAATTGACCATGTGGTGGCCCGATTGGTGATGGCTCAAAGAAGAAACTAAAAATGAACCTATAGATAACCTACAAAAACAGGGATATGAGAGTATATACCAATGGAGTCACCAATGCTGTAACATGGATTTCTCCCTTGTTACGTTCAAAAGCACCAGCCTTACATCAATGGGAAAGCAAGGGAGAGTTCATGAAAAACTAAAACAATCAAACTGATTAGTAACAAAAAGAAAAAATATATATACGAGGGCTAAACTAAACAAAAATACAAAATAAACAAATGGTATACCTTCTTTCTGTAAAGTGGGCCACTGTGGTCATCTCGGAAGTGGCCCGCCTCTCCACATGTTGGTTCTCCAGGTGAGTTCGAAGAATTTCTTGATGTACTCAGTGGGAATGGTATGGAAATGGGATGGTGGCAAAATGGTGTGTGAATACGTAAGAGCAAAAGGTGTCCCAACGTACTCACAAAATGAAAATGTGAAAAAAGGTATTTTGGGAGAGCCCTTCACAATGCATTTATAGAATGGAATTAGGGTTTTTTGACCTAATGTGGTAACCCATGGTATTTCCCTATGGTCTTCTCTCTTTTAGGGTTTTTACACCCTTTTTAGGGTTTTGGGACCTTTTTAGGGTCTTTGACCTTTTTTTAGGGTTTTTTACCCTTTTTGGAGAGAGTGAAGGTAAACCATAGTAAATAATAATGTTTTAAACCATTTTTTGTGGAAAATACAATTGTGAAGGTCAAAAGTAAGGGAAATATGGTAGGAATATGATGCATATATGTGGTTTAGGCCATGTAGATCTAGGTGAACAATTTTTTGTGTTAACAAGCAAATTGCCCTATGGCAGTGGAATTTGACAGGGCTAATTCAGAGGTAAGTATGGGGCAATTTTGGTCAAACAAGGATTTAATATTCCCACCCAGAGACTCTGAGATCTCAGGAGATAAGGATGCATGGGAGAATTCAAACATGAAGGAGTCTAATATTACTCCAGATAGGTTGGACTCATACTTAGTCCAAGGGAGAACCAGCTCCAATTCTTCACCACAATGCTCAGATATATCATCAATGGAAACAACACTTTTAGCAGGAAAAGAAATTTTTTTGCCTAACCTTTGCCACCTATTGGATTTCTGAATCAGTCTCTCTAGGTAGAACATTTCTTGAAATGACTTAGCGTCAGGATTGCTCCTCGTATTAGTCCTTCTGGTCGTTAGTATTTCCAGTGGAGTCACCTTCCAAAAATTTTGAGTGGAGTCTCCAAAGCATATTCAACCAGCATTTTCCTATGACCGACTACTCAACCAGGTCGTAGAACTAGGACAATATCATTTTCAAAGGGATATAATAGTGATTATTCCTCGGCAATGACGCCAAGATGTTATCACCAGTAATTTTCCTATGGCTGTAGTAGGATATCACTAGAGTAACCATTTCAAACCAATATTTAGACTATATTCTAGCCTATACATTTAGAGAGGGGTCTCTCTTTGTCACAAGAACATTCACATGCACATATGGCTTTAAAAAAGCATCTAGAAGGCTATATTTCTGAGGGGAACTAATTTCTATGGTTTAAAAGAGTGTAAGATAGACAAATGTAAAATACCATTGGGCAATGAAGTCACAGCCTAAATCATTCAAGGGTTTTACAACAATAATGAGTAATGATTTTCCTTTGTAATATGAGCCAAAGTGGGAGTCACATTCAGTCAAATATCTTCAAGTGGTGGTAGGATAAATGAGAGAAATACCAGTGAAACTAGAGGCACCTATCTATGGATGAATCTCTTGGAACACTTTTATCAGGAATATAACAAAGGATAATAACTGAAATGGAGCATCTAGCAATGGATGAATTCTATCATAGCTATCATAACACATAACAAACATGATTTCTGATGCAGGATCATTTAACAAATTCCTTGCATACAATCTAGAAATGTGTTAGCAGAGTACACATGCATGAAAATGGGAAATACATGAAACAAAAACTAAACATGGAACATTGTGATGAATCTCAGAAATGCAGAAGAATATTTATCATTAACACTTCCAAGAAAGTTGCAGAGCCACAAAAACCAGGCACACAGGGCTTCAAAAAGTGAAATTCCAACCCTTACTCCTCCGTAGAGGTTACATTTATAGTGCAATTTACCCCCAAGACGTATCTCAAAATAGGGCATCAAAATTAGTTACATTGTGGGGATCAAACCCAAAAGTACATCCTAAATCCCAACAAAATCTAATGTGGTAGATGCGATGTGCCCACAAAAAATTTAGGGAAGGCACGTTTTGTTATGCGTAAATGATAAAAAAAGTGAAATCTCAACATATGGGGATTTCTGGCTCGCTTGGTGAAAGGGACTTCTTAAAACACCTTTGAACGACCTTTTGCTAACTCATTTATTGGTCGTTCCTACGATTTCTTGACTGCTTAACCGATGTATGTCTTTCCAAAGCTGATCTATAGGGATTGTCATTTCAAACAGCTCCTTCAGGACAACATCTAGATCAATTAAAGGATTATGACTGACAGTAGGAAGACTAGATGTGATCATTCGAAACTGAGTCAGCAAATAAAAGTCCTCATTGATTTTGATGACAACTACTTCTCCCTTTATCCCTCCATCCATACCCTCAAACTTAACATGGTTCACTCTTTCTTGATTCACCATCTCAAGGTACTTGCCCCGAGGGATCAAATTCCCATCAGGACCCCAAAACACATGCAATCCTTTCTAAAACAAGGGCTGGAATAATTTGTTGAACTTCTCCAACCCTTGATGCATAATTTCAATCCTTGCAAGTGCATTCTACAACAAGTTGTGCTTTGTACACATCCTTCTTGTTGCCACCAAAAGTGCAATCCTGTCAGTGACCCCCAAAGCAATTAGTTCCTCCCCAAATGTTTTGTTTAGGACAATAATTGTCTTTAGGGCCTCCTCCCTAGGCCTTCTTGCCAAAATTTCTTGTAGGGCCTTACATCTCTTCCTTGTTTCCATAGAAGCTTTCTTCTGTTAATCCAATGTGACCAAGTGTTTCCCTAACGGGGCTATCTATTTTATCAATGCATCCCAAAGTAGATGCTTAGAACCCTGTAGGGGAATTTAAACTATACTGCTTTCTTCAAACTTGGCTATATTCTCTTTTAGTGTCTTAATCTCTCCAGAAGAATCTTCACTTTCCTTTGCAGTGATCATGTCCTTAAGCTCCTTATTTGCTTCCTTTAATTGAGTGATCGTTGGGTCCTTTAAGAACATGTTAGATATGTTTTTTATCACCATAGAAATGAGTGACTTATCTTCAGGGGTGTTGTATTCATTTAACTCAATGATCCTTTCTTGGATTTGTCATTTCTCTTCTTCCCACATACGCTTGTCAGCCTCTAACACAACAAGGCGACCTTTTAGATCCAAAACTTGATGCTGTAATGTCTCAATCTCTCCTTGCAATTGCACAGTTTGAGGAGAGAGTTGGATGTCCTTGATAAGTATCTTGATCCTCTTTTTGTAAGCCTAGATATTTGCTAGAAGCTTAGCTGATGAGGTAGGCTGCCCCGTAGGAACATGTTGCTCTGTTGAAGTAGGTTGTTCTCTTGAAATAGGGTGCTCTGTTGCAAGGGGTTGTAGAAAAGAGTTATGTGCAGTGAGATCTACCACCTGGTCCTACAGGAGTTTTTCCTTCAAGTTCCAAGAATTACTTGTTGCCCTTTCCTGCTTCAGTTGGGTTTCTAATTTAGCCACCCTCTTTTGGCACTTGAGATGGGTCAATGCCTCCTTGGTCGAGCCAGCATAGATGAGATCAATAACTCCCTTATGGAAAACAATCTTGTCTGGGATTGAGAACCGGACCATATTGAACTCGACCTATGACACTCCTACCTCATTAGAGATGGCCTCATTCAAAGAGCTAGTTGTAAGATTCCTTGCAGTGGTGAAGGAGACCTTGCTACCTGAGAACTTCCTCAACTCTTTGGATTGCCTCTGAGTCTTAGTTTTGGCCTGCTCCTTGAGTTGGCCATAGATATCCAACATCTGCTTCTCAGTCTTGAATTGTCCTTCAGTAGCGGAGGTGAAGGAGTATGTCAGATATTTGAGGAAAGGCTCCTCAACTCCCTCTTCTTTGACTATGAAGCTTCTGAGGGATTTCTCTCTAATCGTGTAGTGAGTGGTTTCCCAACCACTAGTGGTCGTGCAACCACAACCTGATTTGCAACCTCCCATCCAGTAGGGCATTCAGTAACATGATATTCTTCTATCATTGTCTTGAGGGAATCGAAGTCAAAACTAAACTCTTGCTCCAGGTCTATTACGTCCTCCTCTATGTCTATCTTAGGCTTCTTGCTAGGATTATGTTCATCATATTACATATCCTCCACCTATGACTGAGACCTTCTGCTTCTATCGTCACCATTTAGGGGCAAGGGAGTAGTTGGGACCATACCTTGCACTTCTTTAGGAGTCTGAATTTCCTCTGCAGGAGTCCAATCAAAATCATAGGCAAGAGAATTTTCCTCTTGGGAAAAGTTGGGGATCATGGAGTGAATAAATACTGACCTATGCACTTGGACCCCCCTCTAGGAAATGATACCCTTAGGATTGTAATTTTGTGCATGAGTCACCTAAAAGTTCATGGCCTTCAAAACTTTCTCCACCATTGGTAACGTTGTTGTATTCTTCACAACGAAGGGCCCAAAATTAATAGGGTATTTGGTCCAAGAGTCCTTCTTGTGAGCAGTAAAATGCTCCTCGTTAGGAGAACTTCTCTGCTTGATCAATTCTAGTGTGAATATTGAGGGAGTTAGGAAACCTGGAAGCATGAAAGGGGCTTCCAAAAAACCATATACCATGATAACTAAATACTTCTACATTAGGAACCAATCTCCAATACTCTCTTGCTGCAAGGAAGTCTTTATGTCTTCTGATATCATCTTCTCTTTAGGTTTGAATAGTCTAGAGATGTTGAGGACAATTATGTCAATGAACAGGGTGTAAGACCAGTCCTGGATCTTCTGGAGAGACCATGGCCAGTCTTTGAACACCTATGGATCCATGTCCTCAATGTTCTGCCAATTGGAACTGACTATGATGGCAAATAGATACACCCGGTATCTAAAGTGGTTATCCAATTGAAACTTATCAAGCTGAGAATTGATTTCTCCAACCAAGAACTCATCGAACTTAATTCCTGCTTTAGATTGAATCAGGTAAAGAATAATCCATAGCACTACATCAGAGACCATGATATCGCTATCAATACCTAGTATTTGACTCAAGAAGGAGATAGATAATATGATAGGATTTATGAACAATTCAGAGGAAAGTGGGGTGATAAGGGTCTCTGAAGGAACTGGGGTCTTCAAAATGATCTGGAACAAATTATTCTTGGATTCTAGGTCGGATTTCCCGAACACTTGCAGAACCTCTGATTTAGTGAAGGGGGTCAAGGCCTGACATTGGGATTTGGAGAGACTTGGGGAAACCCTGATAGCTTCTGGTGTAATTTTGCAAATGACATGGGAATGGGTATCATATAAGATGGCCTTCTGAATGGTGAAATAATTGGAGGCTACCCTTTGGACAATATCTCAAAAATGGGGCGATTGTTCTATTGTGAACCCTATTAAGGATGACTTTAAATTTACCAACAGTTTCGACTGGTCTTTGGAAGGTGATCACAAAGAATTTTGGACCTCACTTACACTGGAAAACTGCAAACGAGGATAATAAGCGTCATAAATCCAATCGTAGATGATCTCCTCGGATAGGTCAAGGATTTTTATAGACAAGGCCATGGCGTAACTGTCAATTGGATGAATTACAGAACACAAAAGGGTTGATAAATGATGAATGAGTACCTAGTGGTGATGTTTGACACTTCTGGAGGTTGGAGTTGTATCCAGGTGACTCATGCTTGGTGGATGTGAAAGTTGCAGGGTGGTGGGAGTAGTTACGTACTATTTGATTTTCAAGTCCCAGGTTATACGGTTAATGTCAAGCTGATTAGTCTTATAAATCATCACGCTATGTAAACGTGACTTTTGTACCTCCAATATTCAAGCATGATATCCAATGGGGAGGGGACACATCATTTATGCACATTCCCCATCACGTATGCCCCCTCTGAATTTGAGTGTGCAAGTTGTCTCAGCTATTTGTGTGTACACCATTGGATCTCATCGTAGATGCATGAATGGACGAGAGTTGTTGATCTTCCCCTGTGTTTACCATGGCAGCACTTTCAGGCCCACCATATTTCACCAATTTTTTTCCATATTTAGAGTGAGCATGTCTCCCTCGCGAAATGATTTTGTACCCTAGATCTCTCCCAGATGAAATATGCACCATTGATTTTGTCCACGCTTCATCTCCACTTTGCACATTAAACTTATCTTATTCCTCCTCGCACATTTGTCTTACGAAATCATTTATGGCCATAGATCTTCATCATCGTCATATCGAAACCCTTGAAATATGCTGCTCATATAGGATTTCGCAAAGGCGGAGATTTTGTATGTCTGTGCATGTTTACTCGACGAAATCCTTATACACCTTCGATCTTGGGGAAACACTTTTTGAGTCGTTGATCTGAGTTCAAGCTGCAGGCTGCAAAAAGTGGAAAGCGAGATCTCTGCTTTCATGATGCTGAATTTTTATATTTCAACTTTCCGCCTTTTTGCTCTCTTCCGGGCCGTTGATCTATGTGAGAGCTCAGGCTAAACTGTCGATCTAGCGGAAAGCAGAAAGCAGAAGTTCAACCTTTTCATCACCAAATTTCTATATCTCTGCCTTCTGATTTCCTCCTTTTTGCTCCTTTCTGGGTCGTTGATCTGTGCGGGAGCTCTCTGAACCGTCGATCTAGAGGAAAGAAGAAAGAAGAAGTTCAACCTTTTCATCACCAAAATTCTATATCTCCACCTTCTGATTTCCTCCTTTCTTCTCTTTTCTGGGTCATTGATCTGTGAGGGAGATCTATGAATCGTCAATCTAGCAGAAAGTGGAAGTTCAACCTTTTCACAACCAAAATCTATATTTTTTCTTTTCGCTTTTTCCTTTCCCCAAAATAGTGAAAAGAAAAAGTTGGGTTTACTAAGTTTAATAACCAAATTTTGGCCCTTTCCACTTCTGCCTTTTAGCGTCCAACTTTCTCCTGAACCATTGATTTATCCTAGCGCCACCCTTGACCGTCAGATCTCAAAATGCGGAAAGAGAAAATTGTGTTTAGCACTTTTCATAACTAATTCTTTGCCTTTTCCACTTTTTCGCTCCCACTTTTTCCTTGGCGAAAATGATTTTCGACCTTTGATATTCTCCATTGTGCATCCAGGTCATCCATTCCGATCAGCTTTTAACCTTGATTAGATTTTTCATATTTAGGCATATTTATAATGCTAAAACTCAGGATTTTCAACAAATTTTTATCTTTCTTACACTGGTCTAAACTTTAGTAGGGAATTAGTGCAGATGTGTATATATAAATCTTTAAATTTTAGCACAGGTGCTAATAGATTCCACCTCCAATTTGGGCTATTAGGCCACTATGGAAAAGGAAATTGAACTAGGACACCTGGGTCACTCACTCAAGCTAATTTCTCTCAAGCTCAACCAAAATATTTACCATGGAACCTTCCATCCAACCCAACTATGGCACACCCTTCTTACCCCACACAGAACCAATAATATACCCTTTCTCTACTAAATAGTCCCTTGGTCATACTAGAAGCCTTTCCTTTCTTTGATCAATAATACCTCAATAAATCTTTCTCCCTCTTTAGTGTTATCAATGTGTGTGCAGAATGAGTCCAACGTGTTCTCTTCCTTTGGGTTCAATCTAGCAGAGTCATTTATTGACTCTTGAGTACTCAATAAGCAAAAATATACAACAAAATGAGAATGGTTTCCAACTATAATCCCATCATTTATGCTCATTTGCAACCTTTCATCTCTTTCATTTCTTAGGTTCACAGGTTTCTCTTCCATGGATCTACCTATTCATTTAAAGGTTTGAATTAAAGTCTCCAACATAGCATGGAAACACCTTGTCCCAAATGACTAAATATATGATTCCAATGAATGAATATCCTCTAATGAGCCAATAGGAATGGTCAATTCAAACCAAATGAAGAGTGCATAGGAAAAGAGATGGTTCAAATATACATGTAGTTCGAATTCTTGTGGAGATGGAGTCTCTTACACTTCTCCACATTTGTACTCAATTCCGATGCTATCATAAGTATGGAAGGTGGAATCCCATGAATTACTACTCACATTGAATGATTGGTGGTTGGGGATTTAATAAGGCACATGGTGAAAAAATGAGTCATTAGTGTAGTGGAAGGGAAGGAAGCATATAAAATATTGCTAAAAAATTAGATCACCTCAAGGACCTTGCATGGGGTGCAAGATATGGAGTAACCTAATTCTATTGACTTTGTTGACCACATCCCATCTAGGTGAAGGGAATCTAATTCGTAGTTAAAATCAATGGAAATTAGTCTAGGAAGCCATCAAACACAAGTTTGCATGGACAAGTGATTCATTTATATCTAAGTTTTCTATCATTGACCATTGTCTATGGTGGTTTGGTGCTTAGATAAGCTGCTTGGTGAAATCCCAAGGTTCACAACCAAGAGGTTGTACAAAAATGGTATTTGGGTTGTAGGGAACTGCTATGATAGTCAATGTAGAGATTGGGAAAATTAGTAAACCTTGAATACTGGATTTCGGTTCAATCCCACGGGGAGAATAATTCAAGAGGAATTTTAGATGTTGATGGACAAACTCTTATTGAAACTTGGCCTTTTAGGGTCGTAAGTGGCGTGGAAACCTTTGAGATTGAATTTAAGAAAGGATTTGTTAATATTTAATCCAGCAAATGACTATAAATGACTCTCTTATAGTATTTTTCTTGAGGGAAATCTTAATCAAATATAGAGAATCAAGTATAAGGAGAAACCATAGCCTATCTAATGAAATCCATCTAGAAGTGGAATTTAGGGCAAAAAATCCCTATTTTGGTTGGTCCCTAATTCATATAGGCTTGAAAAAATGGAATACTTTAAAGGACTTGGGAATGTTTCACTTAAATTCCCTTTGTGTGGTAAGAATGGAACCCTAAAGCATTGGTTTTGGATTTGTATATACACTTTATTGGCCTGGGTACGGGCCTATAAACTTTTTCACTCCTTGTTTTTGTGCAATATTAGCTAGAAAGAAACCTTATTAGGAGGTTCTCTCCCTTAGGTTGTGTATTTCCACATGGTATGGCAATATATTAGAATTGATATTTATATATCACCTTTGGAAAACAAAAAAATGAATGATTATTCATCAAATCTTAGCGCAACTATGTTTTTACCAAGAAGGAGGGGTCTATAATATGTTCCCATCTTCTTATGTAGATCCAAGTGCATGTGCAAAAGGTGGAGATGGAGGTATCCCACCTACATGAGCTTATGGACTACTAAACCATTATGCCATGTGCCATGCATAGGTTTCCACCTAAATGGTACTACCTTTCCCACTCTACATACTCCAAAGCCTCAAGCCACAAATGACATTGATCCAAATTTATGTGAGAACGAAATGAAAGAATGCATATAGAACAAAGTACATATATATATTTTGCAGAGAAAATAGTGATATTGTAAATTGACAATCTATAAATTAATGAAAGAGAAAAGACTGCAAAATGTAGAATACAAAATAACTAGAATGGTGATAGTTGATCTCTTAGAAGAGATGTGACGTCTATGCTCACTCGTAAGAAGTTGAGTTACAATGAGGCCAAAAGGGCCTTTTAACTTAAATCATCAATGAGAAAAACCTAAAGATGAAAAAACATAACCCCAGAAGATGAAACACCAAAATGTTTGTGGGCCCCATTGTGGTTAGTTGATACATCAACATCCTAGGGGCATAATTTTTGCATACTATCTTCCTATGGGTGCTTGGTAGCTTATTGGAAAGGTCTGGCTGAGAAGTGCACATTCCAAACAACCTAGTAGATAGCCGAATAAATGAAGGCTATGTATTGGGCACTGTCATGCCAAAAAGTGTCATTTAGGGCCTCAAAACAAACATGGAAGACCAGGACCCGAAAATCCGTAAAAGGACTACCAAGATGGAAAATTGTGTTTTGAGCCAATGGACTAGATGGGTGGCCACCAATGTCCATCTTGATCTATCCACTCCCATTGGGATGTAATGGTCTCCATTGTGTCAATTTCCCTCATTATATGGGGATATTTCTACTAAATTTGATTCACGGTGAGCCACTTGCCTTGGTAAAGAAGGTGCCCTACTTTGATGAACTTATAAAGTTGAACGCACTGTCAGTGAGTGCTCTTCACCTATGTATCCATGATCTAATCAATGGTATCCTAATCCAAGTAGTTAGTGTCAAGTTCTATAAGTGCCAACTGCTTTTCCACTTCTGAGGTGTCCAATAGTGTGGATAATATGGACAAAGTACCTCCACATTAAATACTGGATGCATGCCAATGAATGAGGGAATGCTTAATTTGAAAGCATTCTTTCCTACCGGTGTGGTGATGGTGTAGGTCCCATATCAATGTATATGAAGCTTGCGATGGGGTCCCATGGGATTCTCTTTCTTTAAATGTAACCAAACCTTATCTTAGACCTAAAACTTGTGTGAAACCCGATGCTTGTCACGTTCTTGCTTGTACTTGGCATTGATTTTATCCATAATGTCATGGACATGCTGGTGGTTGTGTTGAATCCACAGGTGTGGTGGAAACCCTTAAGATTGAATTTAAGAAATATTTTTTTGACATCTAATCCAAAGAATGACTATAAATGACTCTCTTATAGGCATGGGCTTGAGGGAAAGCTTAATAAAATATAGAGAATCAAGTATAAGGAAAAACCCCAACCCTATTTGATGAAATCCATCTAGAAGTGGGACTTAGGCATAAAAATCTTGTTTGCTTGGTCCCTAATTCAAAAAGGCTTGAAAATAGGGAATCCTTTAGAGGACTTGGAAATATTGCACCTTAAATTCCCTTTGTGTGGTAAGAATGAAACCCTGAAGCACTTGTTTTGGATTTGTACATACACTTTATTGGCTTGGGAATGGGCCTATAAACTTTGTCACTCCTTGTTTCTATACAATATCAGCTAGAAAGAAACCTTATTATGAGATTCTCTCCCTTTGGTTGTGTATTTCCACATGGCCTGGCACTCTATTAGAATTGATATTTATATGTCAGCTTTGGAAAACTATTAATGAATGAGTATTCACCAATTCTTAATGCAACTAAGTTTTTACCAAGAAAGAGGGGTCTCTAATATGTGCCCATTTTCTTTTGTAGATCAAGTGTAGGTGAAAAAGGTGGATATGGAGGTAGACCACCTACATGAGCTTATGGACTACTACACCATTGTGTCATGTGTCATGCATAGGTTTCCACTTAAAGGGCACTTCCTTTCCTACTCTACATACTCTAAATCCTCAAGCCACAAATGACATTGATCTAGGTTTATGTGAGAACTAAATGAAAGAATGCATATAGAACAAAGTACATAGATATATTTTGAAAATAACACAATGATACCATAAACTAAAACTCTATAAATTAATGAAAGAGAAAAAATTGTAAAATGCATAATACAAAATAGCTAGAATAGTGGCAGTTGATCTCTGAGAAGAGATGTCACAACTACGCTCATCCATAAGAAGATGAGTTACAATGAGGCTAAAAGGGTCTTTTAACATAAAGAATCAATTATTAAAACCAAAATATTAAAAAAAATTAACCCCAAACGATGAAACACCAAAAGGTTTGTGGGGCACATTGTGGCTAGTTGATACATCAACTTTTCGGGGGTGTAACTTTTGCATATTATCTTCGTTTGGGTGATTGGTATCCTGTTGGAAAGGTTTGGTTGAGAAGTACACATTCCAAACAACCCAATAACATAATCCTATCTATTGGGCATTGCCGTGCCAAGAAAGTGTCATTTAGGACCTCAAAACAACCACAGAATATTAGGACCTGAAAAACCGTAAAAATACTGCCAAGCTAGTAAATTGTGTTTTGAGATAGTGGACTAGGTGGGTGGACACCAATGTCCATATAGATCAGTAATCCCCTCTTGGGAAGTAATGGTATCCATTATGTCAACTTCCCTCATCAGACGAGGATATTTCTGCTATATTTGACTCCCAGTGAGTCAATTACATTGGTAAAGAAGGTGCCCTACTTTAACGACCCAATAAAGTTGAATGTGATGTCGGTGAGTTAACTTCACCAATGTATCCATGATCCAATCAATGGTATCCTGATCCAATTTGAAGTTAGGGTTGGTTTATAAAGGTGTCAATTTCTCTTCCACCTTTGAGGTGTCCAATAGCGATGGATAATATGGACGAAGGACCTCCCCATTAAATATTGGATGCAGGTCAAGGAATGGGGGAATGCTTAATTTGAAATCATTCTTGCGTACTTCCTTGGTGATGGTGTAGAGACCATATTGAAGTGGATGAAGATTGTTATGGGGTCCCATGAGACACTCTTTATTTAAATGCAACCAAACCTTATTTCCCACCTAAAAACTTGCGTGAAACCCTATGTTGGTCATGTCACTACTTGTACTTGGAATTGGATTTCTCCAAAATGTTATGAACTTATTGGTGGATGTGTTGAATCAGTTTTAGCATGGGAATATTCCTCCTATGTTCCTGAAATGGGTAGAGCTACATCAATTGGTGCCAATGGTTGGAATCTTGAGCACACTTAAAAAGGGTTGTGGCTAGTAGAGCTATGAAGGGTTGTGTTGTAACTATTCTAAACATATGGAAGACTCTCATCCCGGGAGAGGTGATCAGGATTTATGTGTGAAAAAAAATGAATGAACAGATACATAATCATAATCAGAGACACTTTGCAAAGATAACAGAGATACAATTAACACATATTCTATTAAATTGCGGAAATAAAACAGACTGTAATACAATATCTATAATGGTGGTGGCTATCTCTGAGAAGAGATGTGACTACTACACTCATCCATGCAAAGATGAATACAAAATGAGGCCAAATAGGCCTATTTATAGTAAGAATGAGGGCGACAACCCCAAAATTCCAAAAACATAACCCTAGAAGATGAACCATCATAAAGTTTGTGGCCCCAAGGTGGTAAGTTGAACAATTAACTTCCCAAGGTCATAACTTTTGCATACGATCTCCAATTTGGGCGCTTGATAGCCCGTTGGAAAGGTCTACCCAAGCTTTACAACTTTCAACTATGACCAAATGCATGCCAAAAGCAATAATTTTTCCACTTGAATTTCCAAGATAATCAATCCATGGATTTGGATATCGATTCTTGACTTTGATTGTGTTTAGAGCTCTTTAATCAATGCATAGTTTCCATGTACCATCCTTTTTTAGCACCAACACAAATGGGATCTTGCAAGGTTAGGAGCTCGGTCGATTGTAACTCATGAATATGGTGCTTGATTTCTTCATTTTCCAAAATGGAGTGCTGATAGAATGGGCCATCAGGTAGAGGAGCATAGGGTGCCAAATCAATTGAATGCTTAACCTTGTAGTGAGAGGCACTTTGGATCGTGAGGTAAAGAGATATTTCTATTCTTCCCCTACTTTTTCACCTACTTTTTTTGTAGGTAAATATCTTGGGTTGAGGTCACATATGTTGTGTTGACCTTCCATTCGATTCTAGAGTGAATCATGAAGAGGATGAATTTTCTAGCTTGGGAGATCACCTTCCTGCACTGATTGAATGAGATCAAGGAGAATGCACTAGTTAGAATGACCTCTGGTATCTTATAAAGTGGTTTTCCCAAAGAAACAATGAGACTTTGTGGTCGAGATTCATATATAACATGATGTTTCCACATATATGGCTATCCTAAAAGAACATCACACACTTTGAGAGGGGGGAATATCATAGAGTAACTTGTATTTGAAGGGCTTGATGCCACAGGGAAGATGACATTGCTGATTGATGGATATGTCACAACCCTAGCTTAGCCAGTCGATGTTGTAGGGATGTGGGTGTGGTTTTGTCGGCAACTTCAACCTTTTCATGACCTTTGTTGATATTAGGTTCTTTTGAATTCCACTGTCAATAATGATATGTAGAGGAGGACCCTTCACCGACATTTGTGAAGGGAAGAGTCGCTTACCTTATTCTATCTCTTCAATATGGCTTGGCTAGACCTTTGTGGTACCGACCATGACACTAGATTCTGCATCAATGATCTAATTTCTCTTATCTATGACTGTGACCCTAGGTTCTAAATTAGAATTGGAACTAGGATCTGATTTTAAGACTTTGATCTTGACCACTAATGACTTCTTTGAGCGACATTCATCAGTGTTGTTCCAAGGGATTTTGTGTAACTCACACCACTTCTAGCTATCCTTCTTCATATTCCCAGTACACTTCTTTGCTTGTGGCTTGGGAGGAGTTAAATCATATTTTAATGGAAAGATTTCAGAATGAGGAAAAAGATAAACGAACAGAGTCTGAAGATATGCCTTACCAATATAAAGTCAAAAAGACTAAACAGTTTAAAATCGAAAGTAGCTCATCTTCTGAGGTGTATGGTGATTCACATAAAAATAATTATCAACATACTAGTGATAGTAGTGAATATAATCATTATACTAGGAAAATAAAGTTTAAACCTTATGAAATATTCTCTGGAGAATTCAAGAAAATCAAGCCACCAACCTTTAATGGTGAAACTAAAAAGGGAGACGAAGCAGAATCATGGTTGTCCGGGATGAAGAAATATTTTCAAATTTATAACTACACTAATCAACTGAAATCCAAGATGGCTATTCATAATCTCACTGGGAAAGCAAATATTTGGTGGCAGGACCTAAAAAGAGTAAAAGGCATTAGGGAGAAAAACATTAATTGGAGTACATTTAAGAAATTTTTGTTTGAACAGTACTATGAGGAGAGGGCTAAGGAATTTTACGAACTAAAACTAGGAACAATGAATATGAAAGAACTAAATAGTAAATTTCTAAGTCTACTTAGGTATGTGATGTATATTGTGGGCGAGAATCCTAAGGTACAGCGGTTTCTTAGTTGTTTACCCTATCATATAAAAGACAGAATTGAGTGTGACAATCCAAAAACTTTAGAAGAAGCAATGAGAAAGGTGAATTTATGTTATGAACATAATCGCAGAAAGGAAACTATGACAAACTGGAAGGCAAAAGGAACTAATAATTGTGAATAGAAGAAGAAAGGTTTTGTACCTAACCGAAATTTTAAGAATAATAACACATAAAATTTTCCTAGTAAAAATTTCCAAGGGAACAAAAGTAATTCACAGACCAATCCAAATGGTTAAAGAAATAAAGAATCTATTAATAACCATGGTAATTATACCAAGAATTTTGAACGAAAGGAACTGATAAAGTGCTGGGAATGTAATCGTCTGCATTATGCATCAGTTTGCCCCAATTGGAAGAAGACTGTTAGCAACATACACACTGTATAGGAGGAGATGACTGTCGGTGACCTAGCAAGGACAATGTCCAGGATCAATGCAGCATTGGAGAACATGCAAGTGAATTATCAAACTTCCATGGTGGAAGTGGAAGGTAAGCTAAATCAAATACCTATATCTATTTTAATTGATCTAGGAGCTAGTTTAAGATATATTTCTCCTGATTTAGTAGAAAAGTTTGCAAAGTCTTGGTTAGTCTAGTTAGCTACTGGTGCAAAGAGAAAGGTAACTAGCTTTGTTAAGAATTGTACAGTAACAATGGAACAGTTTGAAACCTATGTTAAGATTAATGTTTTACCTTTAGGTTCATATGATATGTTAATTGGTATGGATTGGCTAGAACAGCATAGGGTAGTCCTGAACTGTTTCGATAAAACCTTTACTTGCGGAAATAACGATGGAGAAACAGTAAATGTAAAAGGAATCCCTAGGAAAATAAACATAAGACAGATTTTTGCTTTGCAGCTTAAGAGAGTTGTTCGGAAGGGTTGTAAAGCCTTTGTTGTAACAGTAATTAATGAAGAAAATACTAATAATAAAGATAAATTAAAACTGGAGGACATTCTGATCCTAAGGGACTATTCAGATGTATTTCTGGAAGAAATTTTGGGACTACCTCTGAAACGGGAGTTAGACTTTACTATTGAGCTGGTACCTGGTGCAGTACCCAGTTCTAAAGCCCCTTACCAGATGAATATATTGGAATTGAATGAACTAAATTCGTAGTTAAAAGAACTCATCGATAAGAATTATATTAGACCCAGTGTGTCTCCCTGGGGAGCACCTATTATTTTTGTTAAGAAGAAGGACAGAACTCTACTACTGTGTATAGATTACCGTCAACTAAATAAAATGACTATCAAAAATAGATATCCGTTACCCCGCATAGATGATCTGTTTGATCAGCTAAGTGGAGCAACGATATTCTCGAAGATTGATTTACGATCTGGTTACCACCAGGTCTGAATTAAAGATGAAGATATCTTTAAAACAACTTTTAGGACCCAGTATGGTCATTATGAATTTTTCGTTATGCCATTTGGGCTTACTAATGCCCCGACTGTTTTTATGTGTCTAATGAATATTGTAATGCATGAATATCTTGATAAGTTTGTGGTCGTATTCATCGACGACATCTTAATTTATTCAAAGTCTAAAGAAGAACATAAAGAACATTTAAAAATTGTCTTGCAAGACTTATGAGAACATCAACTCTATGCAAAATTTAGTAAACGTGACATCTTTAAGGATAAAATTCAGTAAATGGGTCATGTGGTAACTAAAGAATGAATTTTTGTCTCTCCCGAAAAGATAAAGGCAATCAAAGAATGGCCAGTACCAAAAGATGTAACTGGCATACAATCATTATGGGGATTACTGGTTATTATTGAAGATTTATCGAAGGGTTTTCAAGAATTGCAAATCC
This sequence comes from Pseudotsuga menziesii, assembly GCA_001517045.1. Classification (NCBI taxonomy): domain Eukaryota; kingdom Viridiplantae; phylum Streptophyta; class Pinopsida; order Pinales; family Pinaceae; genus Pseudotsuga; species Pseudotsuga menziesii. The sequence goes on from LPNX010386994.1 coordinate 226,844, forward strand.
CATAACTTCTTTACAGAAGAAAGGGAAGAAATTTGAGTGGAGTCAAAAGTGTGAAGACAGCTTTAAAAAGTTAAAAAAATTATTAACTACCGCACCAATCTTTAGAATTGTTGACCCTAATAAATATTTTATAGTATGTACTGACGCATGCAATGATGGTTTAGGTGGAGTTTTAACTCAAGAAGGACATGTCATTCCTTATGAGTCTAGGAAGCTGAAGATTCATGAGAAAAATTATGCGACCTATGACTTAGAGTTAGCTGCTGTCATACATGCCTTAAAAATGTGGCGTCATCATTTAATCAGAAGGAAGGTTATATTAATGACAGATAATAAAGGGTTAAAATATATGTTGGATCAACCTAACTTAAATGTTAGGCAAGCTAGATGTCTAGCTTTCCTTAGTGAATACGATTTTGAAATCCAACATATTAAAGGAAAAGAAAATAAGGTTGTTGATGCATTAAGCGGAAATGCAAAACTGAATTTTACAGCAGCAGTCAACACCTATAAAATAGATTTAGAAGAACGACTAGAATATGGAATAGGACAAGATGAAAATTATCGGAAATTACAAGCAAAGGTAAGAGAAAATTTAATAGAAAGTCTAAGTAAAGGGCATAGCTTGAACGAAAAAGGATTATTATTGTATAAAGATAGACTATACGTACCTAATGTACCTAATATTAAGTTGATGATTTTAAACAAAATTCATAAAACTCCTTATTTAGGGCATCCAGGTTATCAAAAAACTATAACCATGCTAAGAAAGGATTATTTCTGGCCAAACATGAAAAATGAATTGGCAGAATACATTGCTAAGTGCTTTGAATGTTAGCAAGTAAAGACTGAACATCAGCATCTAGCTGGGCTACTTCAGCCATTGCCTATTCCTAACTGGAAGTGGGAGATAATTAGCCTTGATTTTATCACAGGACTACCTAGAAATCAAAAACTTAAATGACTCAATAATGGTAGTTGTTGATAAATTGAGTCAAGCAGCTCATTTTATACCTGTAAAAACTACTTATAAAGCTGCAAATATTGCTGATATTTCCTTAAAACAAATTTTTTAGTTACATGGAATACCGAAGGTAATAATTTTAGATAGAGACCCTAAGTTTGCGGGCAACTTTTAGAAGTCTTTGTTTAAAGGATTAAATACTACATTAAACTTCAGTACCGATTTCCATCCTCAAACAGATGGACAGACTGAAAGAGTAAATCAGGTATTGGAGGATCTGCTCAGAATGTATGTAAAGGAGCAGCCAGGTAAATGGGAAGATTGCTTACACCTGGTAGAATTTGCTTACAATAATCATTATCAAGCCTCAGCAAGATATAGTCCTTTTGAAATTTTGTATGGTAGGAAATGCAAAACCCCCATCTCATGGAGTAATCCAGTTGACTGGCTAGCATTAGGACCTAAATTATTAAAAGAGATGGAGTTAATTGTAAAACAGGTACAAGGTAACTTGAAAGTTGCACAAGATTGACAGATAAGTCAAGCAGATCTTAAACGAACTAGAAAGGAGTTCCAGGTAGGTGAACATGTCTTTATTAAGGTGAGACCTAAAAACAGTTCTCTGAGGTTAGGTAGTTGTGCTAATTTAGCACCCCAATATTGTGGCCCTTTTGGAATACTATCCAGGATAGGACAGGTAGCATATCAGTTAGCTTTACTACCAAACTTAAGAGTTCACAATGTTTTCCATATTTCTATATTAAAAATATATGTGCATGATGCTACTCACGTTATTAACTGGAATGATGTGCAGGTGGAACTCAAAGGAGATTTTCTGGTGGAACCGGATTGCATCCTTGAAAGCAGGGAGATCTTGCTTCAGAATCGCACCATTGGTCAGGTGAAGGTGCAATGGAAGCACCTTAGTCCAGAAGAAGCAACCTGGGAATTGGAAAGTCATCTGTGAGATGCATATCCAATTGTATTCCAAGGCAATTCAAAGGACGAAGAACAAATAACATCGAGGACGATGTTATAAATTAAGGTGGTGTGTATGTCACATGCCCCAATTTGCAAAACAATTTTATGTTTTTGAGAAAACATTATGTTATATTTTATGTTAAAGTTTGTAATTAATGACCAAGTGGGGTCAAAAATAATTTAATGTATTGCAAAATATTTTATTAATAAATAAATAAAAGATGAGACAACAGCTTAGGGACTGGTCACTTGGTGGAGGATACTGGGTTGAGAGCATATTGACAAATGGCAGCATCCTCAAACTACTTCTAGCTATTGCAGGTGGCAAATTCCCTATATTTGTGGTCATGATTCCCCAAGAAAGTGGAACACGAGCAGGTGGCTCATTAAGTAAAAACTAACCCAAAAGACCTAGGCATGCTTATAAAACTTCCCATTGAAGACAGGTGAGGCTGCTCATTCTAGATTTGTGATCATTCTGAGTGAATGAAGTGCGCATGTGAATTCGATGGAGGGGACTAGCTGAAGTAATTTTGAGGGGATAAGTGCTGAAGAGTGAACTTGTGCAGCTATTCTAAGCTGAAGTTCTTACTGCTGTAAGTAGTACTGAGTTACTGTTGAACACTCAATGGAGTTGCATAGGATTTCGAGACTACATCTCTCACCTAGTACTCTACCAGGAGACAGGCTCGAGGGTCCTAAGAATTGTAGACTAAATTTTCTCCAGGAGTTGGTTGGGAGGAACAACCTCCTTAAGTCGTTGTCACCTCATCTATTTGACAGGTTCTACTTGTTTAGGTTTAGTTATTATTTTATTTACTGCTTCAGAAAAGTTTAAGAGTTTCTCATGATTAGTATATTGTTATTTTATTGCTGTTAAGGATAAAGAAAGAACAATTGTTTATACTGTGAAAGTTAGTAAAGAAAGAAAAGTTATGCATACTGTGAAAGTTAGTAACTAGTTAGATTAGGGTAAAGCAGTAGAGATATTGCTGAGTTAATTGATAGATAGGAAAATTACCCAAACTGTATTTTTCCATGCCTCTTGCAAGGCAGTACTCTAGTCCAGCAGGTATGCTTAATTCAGATAAGTAGATTTAAATAAAATTGAATGCAGACGTAAATAATTAATTCTATAGGTTTTTTATGTAATCTAATTGCAGAATTTTAGCTGTATTTGTAATGTCTATTGAAAATATCTAAATTATCTAATTATAGGTAAAGAATAAATTTAAATAATAAGTACTAGTATGTATAATATTTACACAACCAAAACTAATAAAGTACATATTATAAATTCAATAAGTAAACTTAAATAAATAATATAGAATAGTAAAATATTTAAATTAGGTTTAACCTAGTACACAGTAATTTAGGTTATCTAATTACCTAGTTAGTCATTCATTATAACTAGGTTTACTGTAAACAAAAAGTACTAACATTGCAAACCTCTAGAAATAACTATGGTTTACAAGAGATCTGTACTATCACACTAGGGTAAAATTCACAATTTTATAATACTAAAACCTAGCAGTATTTTTCTAGAATTTATTATAGTAATAATTAATTTTACTGCTAGTAAAATAATTTCTAAACCAAAGATTATTCAAATATAGTCCTATAATAAGAAACAAAATATCTTATTGATCTAGTAACTCTGTCCATCGAAAAAGTAAATAACATTAAAATAATTACAATAAACCAATTATACCTAAATATAAACCAAACTGAAATACTGCTGAATCAACACCAAGCTATGAAAAATTCTTTGTTCATAAAAAAAAACGAAACTGAACAAACATAGTATGGTTTGCGGCCTTTTATATTATCTGTCTAGGCTTTAAAGCCTGACCAAAAAATACTTCTTCAATTTTAAACAAAATCTACAAAATCAAAACTAAACAACCATCAATTACAGTTGTGAAAGCCCTTCACCATTTCGAAAATTGCTAAAGTTATGGCCATTCAATCTTCTGTAAAAACCAAATTAAATCTTCAAGGAACCACCAAGTGGCCTGCAATATAGTCACGGATTAGAGCCAAAATATTAAAAACTATTACCATCTATATCAATTCAGGCCAAGAAGACTCAAACTAAAATCATGAAGTTGCGGCTGTGAAAGCCATATCCATTCAATACAACAGCCACTAGGGCTTTTAAAACTTGCAAATTAAAAGAACAACAGCATAACTAATAACCATGACTGAACCATCAAACACCACACACGGTGGTGCTTTCATTCTTTCCACCATACTTATGTGTAGGAAAAACCCTAGATGTCACCGAGGCTTACCAGGGGAAACGCTCTTGCTGAAGACTGTGGGCAGATATTTAAATAATAAGTACTAGTATGTATAATATTTACACAACCAAAACTAATAAAGTACATATTATAAATTCAATAAGTAAACTTAAATAAATAATATAGAATAGTAAAA
>LPNX010386994.1:231400-263817 GCA_001517045.1 Pseudotsuga menziesii
TCCTTTGTTCATAAAAAAAAAACGAAACTGAACAAACATAGTATGGTTTGCGGCCTTTTATATTATCTGTCTAGGCTTTAAAGCCTGACCAAAAAATACTTCTTCAATTTTAAACAAAATCTACAAAATCAAAACTAAACAACCATCAATTACAGTTGTGAAAGCCCTTCACCATTTCGAAAATTGCTAAAATTATGGCCATTCAATCTTCTGTAAAAACCAAATTAAATCTTCAAGGAACCACCAAGTGGCCTGCAATATAGTCACGGATTAGAGCCAAAATATTAAAAACTATTACCATCTATATCAATTCAGGCCGAGAAGACTCAAACTAAAATCATGAAGTTGCGGCTGTGAAAGCCATATCCATTCAATACAACAGCCACTAGGGCTTTTAAAACTTGCAAATTAAAAGAACAACAGCATAACTAATAACCATGACTGAACCATCAAACACCACACACGGTGGTGCTTTCATTCTTTCCACCATACTTATGTGTAGGAAAAACCCTAGATGTCACTGAGGCTTACCAGGGGAAACGCTCTTGCTGAAGACTGTGGGCAGATATTTCTTTTCAACTCCAAGTTCGAATTTGGAGAAACCTACACATAGAAAACATTAGCTCTATTAGTTTACCCTTATTTTCAAAATAATAATGAAAACCATTCTATTTAAAATTGAAAGGAAAATAGGGTGTTTTTACCTTATTAAGCCCCGCAGCAGTGAAGTTGTGGAAGCCACCCAAGCTTGGTTCGATGGTGCATTAGAGAAGGTAAAGCCCTTCGAATGGTATTGTGTAGAATGCAGTAAAACCTCAGCCACGACTCCTTTTTTACTGTCCAAATATTCGACACTCCTACAGAACTAAAACTACCTCAAAAAGACAACGACGAAGACAAATAAACCCACAATACTCCTTACACAGGTGAAAACCACTTATAACAACTATCGGTTTCTTACCCACTCCTCTACACTAACTCAGTAAGGTTACAAGGGCCTGTGTGCAAGTTTCTGTAGTGGAGGATCGACATCAAGCTATGGCGACCACGAGCTCTCGGCTCGACTTTTCCACAACCCCAACAAACAAGCGCAAAGTTAGGGTTTAGGCAAGATATATGGCAGATCGAGTCAACAAGAAACCCTAAGCTCTAATCATCCTCCACTTGTCTTTCAAATTCTTTTCAAATGATGGGTATCGAGCTATAGTAGAAAGTCTCAATCATATCCTGCATAAACCACTGGAGTGTTAAGTCAAATCCCTTTTACTTTATTGCATTGTAATAATACTTTACCTTGTTTTGATTTCTTGGCTATAACCATAGAATAAATAAAAACAGTTTTTAAACTTGCTCATTATACTAAACAATTTGGAATAATAATATTCTAGCTATACTTTCCATAGTATTAACAATGTTTACACTTATATAGAAGTAAAATATCTTTGATAGGGGTAAATTAATCCTCCCTAGAAGTACCTCACTTAAACCTTGGATTTGGAAAGTGATTTCTTTTACTATAGAGTTTTATGAAAAATTTAACTATAGCACAAGCAATTATAAGTTTTTCCTCTAACACCTACTATGATAATAATACATTTAGAAATTAAAATTTATAACCATTGTAATTGAAAGTTCATATAAATCTAGGCGTATATACTAGAGAACTAGGTAAGAAGACATGGTTTAGAAGGTTTACTAATATAGAGTTTTAAAAGATTTAAAATAACTCAAACGAATATGAATAATACCATAGTCCAATCTTTGCACCGAGTCCCTCATGTAAACTAATGCATGTTTTTTACAGAGGTTGTTTAAGATTCAAGGAACATAATCTAGTTTTATGAAGACGCCTAATTATAGGAACCCTCGAGTAAGGGTCATTATGTAAATACCTTTAGCAAGAACAATATAATTATTGAAAAGAAGAGCTCATAGAAAGCAAAGTTTTATATACAAGAAAACCAAGTAATAGTACATGATTTAGAGAAATCAACAACATGGAGTATTTTAATGTTTACAACAACAATTCAATTAGATACGAACATAACCATATTCCAATTGCTATACGACAGATGTGTAATTATAGGTATATGCATGCGAAACATATCTTTTCTTTTATAAAAACGTTAGGTCATATATTCTTATGAACATAAGTAGAAGTGTTATTAAACATTTCAATTTGAAACATATAAGCATATAGTTGAAAAAAACATGAAGAATTAATTGGATCCCATATTGGTGGTAAACTTAACATGCATATAACCCATCCTTTCACAGTTTTGTTTACCATTTTTATTCAGTTTGATAACATTAGAAATACCAAGGTTACCTCTCACGAGGTCAAGCTTCAAACAAACATTTTGTTTTCTAGCATTTTATCCTATGCTAGTGGAGTATCATTCTTGATCTAAAATTTTACCGGAACAAACTGCTTACCTGTTTAGAACCTGTAAATGAACCAGCATTCCACTGCGTTAGCTGTAAGCTAAGTAATCCCCGATCTCATCTAAGATTCTTTCCTACTTGAGAAAAGAAGACAATAACACACTTAGCATCGGAATAAGATGCAATAATCTTTTCTCACCTTCTGAAAAACATAAGCTGCTATGTTTAACATTCATAACACAGTACTTTAAGATAAACTAATAATTTATATAGAATCAAAGAAAAGAAAAGGTCTTTGTTATTTATAACTATTTGAGTATCCGCTAATAGTTAATGGTTCATTGGCAATGACAACCTTGACATTTTATGTTACATGAAAAATTTTAAATTTTTACAAATTTTTGGGTTATTACAGTGCATCAACAATATTAGGTTTTAGGGTCTTGGAATAGTTCATTGTAAGTTAATTCTCCAGGACCACTAAACAAAACAATTAGGTGTCTGTCTAGGTGAGAGTGTGAAACCCTTGGTATAATTAGTGTTTCTCAGGACGCTCCTCTTACACTGGAGTTAAGCACAAGGTAGTGCACGCGATTGTGACTGGGATGAACCTTGGTTACTTTTTGTGAGCACTGGAGATATTTCCATGATTATATTCATATCTAGGGGCCTTTGAGGTATTGACTAGTGCACCCATGGGGTACCAGTTGTCCTTTCAGGATTCGGGATTTGCTACCCTACCCATATGGTCAATCCCGCCTGCAACTGACCATATGAGCATTGGTTATATTGAGGTGACCTTATTTTCCTTACCTAGGTTATGGAGGGGGTATTTTCAGAGGTTATTCTACAGGTGTCCTAGCCAGGTACGGGTCAGACAGCACAGTCGCTATATGCGTTGAAGTTGAGGGCCACTATAATTGGTTACAAACCTCCACTTGTTGTGTATGGGAGTCTCAAGCCTCTCCTAGGAAAGACATACCTGCTTCATTCGGGAGCTCACTTATCCTACCCTTGGTTTGCTTGTTGTTTGGATTTATATTTTCTTAGGTGTATGCTCTATGCACGCTAGTCTACTTAGGGTTGTGTATATAGATCGAGTATTTTCTTTTTGTTGAGTCATTGTGGATCCGAGTGTGGCTCTCCGTCGTTCTCGTCGTTTAGCATGTCTTCTGCCTTCTACGTATCCTCCTCCCTTGGGAGAGAGATCCAGACAGTCTGGGTGGACTAGTCATCACTTTGATTCACATAGAGATCTCACCATGAGTCGTCATGAGCCTGAGGTCTTGGAGCTTTCACCTTCCCCACCTTCGGCGGTGGAAGCTGAACCTTCAAGCACATATGGAACTCTTCCTGAGTCTAGTCCTTATGGGACTGGACCATCACAAGATGATTTATCACAGTTTCCTGATTACATTAGCTCCGACCCTCGGTATTGGTTATATTATCTGGGTGAAGAGACTTTCCATGAACCCACCAGCACTGGCCACATTAGATATGGCATGCCTGATATTCCTGATCCTGGTCTGGAACCTCACGTCAAACCAGTTGGTGACCATGGTACTGCGCCTAGGGGCACTTCCACTCCTTTCCATGTGGAGAGGTTTGGTAATAGTAGTCACATTGAGCCATCCACTCTAGTGGTGTCAATTCCTTCACACACATAGCCCATACCTATCACTAGTGTTCCTCTTTGGGAACCTCAGCCGAGACATGTGAATATTGGGGGTACAAGCTATATTCCTTCACATATTCCATCGTCTTCTCAACCTATTCCTTCAAATTCCCTTTTCATGCATCATCTTCCTAACCCTAGTGGTCCTTCAGGTTGGAGTTCAACTGTAAGCCATGTTCATCATGCGACTGCTAACACTGTAGTATCACATACTTGCTTCATTTGGGAGCTCACTTATCCTACCCTTGGTTTGCTTGTTGTTTGGATTTATATTTTCTTAGGTGTATGCTCTATGCACACTAGTCTACTTAGGGTTGTGTATATAGATCGAGTATTTTCTTTTTATTGAGTCATTGTGGATCTGGGTGTGGCTCTCCGTCGCTCTCGTCATTTAGCATGTCTTCTGCCTTCTACGTATCCTCCTCCCTTGGGAGAGAGATCCAGACAGTCTGGGTGGACTAGTCATCACTTTGATTCACACAGAGATCTTACCATGAGTCGTCATGAGCCTGAGGTCTTGGAGCTTCCACCTTCCCCGCCTTCGGCGGTGGAAGCTGAACCTTCAAGCACATATGGAACTCTTCCTTAATCTAGTCCTTATGGGACTGGACCATCACAAGATGATTTATCACAGTTTCCTGATTACATTAGCTCCGACCCTCGGTATTGGTTATATTATCTGGGTGAAGAGACTCGCCATGAACCCACCAGCACTGGCCACATTAGATATGGCATGCCTAATATTCCTGATCCTGGTTTGGCACCTCACATCAAACCAGTTGGTGACCCTGGTACTGCGCCTGGGGGCACTTCCACTCCTTTCCATGTGGAGAGGTTTGGTAATAGTAGTCACAATGCGCCATCCACTCTAGTGGTGTCAATTCCTTCACACACATAGCCCATACCTATCACTAGTGTTCCTCTTCGGGAACCTCAGCCGAGACATGTGAATATTGGGGGTACAAGCTATATTCCTTCACATATTCCATCGTCTTCTCAACCTGTTCCTTCAAATTCCTTTTTCACGCATCATCTTCCTAACCCTAGTGGTCCTTTAGGTCGGAGTTCAACTATAAGCCATGTTCATCATGCGACTTCTAACACTGTAGTATCACAAAGCCAAGTGCCTCCTTCGGTGTCAGTAGGTCATGTACCTATTTTTGGATCATCTCATGGAATACCTCATGGATCGTCTCATGGTCCAGCTCATGGAGCTTCCCATATACCTATGTATGGACCATCTTATGGAAGATCTCATGGGACATCTTATGGATCATCCTGTGGACCATCTCATGGTCCAGTCTATGGAGCTTCCCATGGACATTATTATGGACCACAGTATGGACAAAACTATCAACCGTATGGGTACGGCTATCAACAACCCACTTACTCTTCTAACTATGGCTTTGTAACACCTCATAATCAAGGTACTCAGCATTACAATGCTTCCATGTAGCCCTTCATGGGTCACATGGGAGGAGGTTTTTATCCCACTATCCAAAGCCATGGTGTGTATAACAATCAACCTTATATGAATCAGCCCTACCAGGGAGCGTGGCATCGACCGGCTCAACCTAGGATCCCTTTCCTTGCGACCTTGAACCTACCTGATTTGTCAAGATTGACAAATGATCTTGTGTCTCATAATTTGGCATGGTCGGCTGTCCCTACCAAGCTTCCTTTAGACATTCTCAAGTTCAAAGGTAAGGCTAGTGAAGATCCTAGTGAGCATGTCACAACCTTCCACCTTTGGTGCTCTTCTAATTCCTTACACAATGACTCCATCCATTTGAGGCTATTTCAACGCACCCTAACGGGTCCTGCGGCGAAATGGTATATAGAGTTACTGGGGGGGACCTATACTACATTTGATGACCTTTCCATGACTTTTCTTAATCATTTCCAGCTACCCATACATTATGACGTCGGTACCAAACTCTTGTCGACCTTCCGGCAAGACAAAGCCACACATATTTAAGATCATATTCAAGAGTGGCGTAGACAAAAATGATTAATTAAAGCCTTTATACCACCAGAGTTTCTTCTAGAGTGGTTCCTCAAGTCATTATTACCTTACATCGTGAAGGATGTTCCTATATCTGGTGTTCAAAATGAGGACCAACCTATTTTTCGAGTGCAAGAGTTGGATTTAATCTATGCTCAATCCATACTCTTGTATGAGATTATCCCGAATGCTCCAATATCCAATTTCGACCCCAAGATTAAACTTGGGCCACATGCCAATGGTATTGTTGGCTCCACAAGTACCAAACCTGTAGACTCGGTTATGAAACAAGTGAGCTAGTTATCGCTTAACCAGCCTGCATCGGGACAAGCCACGGCTTCATCTCAACCTACCCAATCTGTGACCATGCTTTTAGTGCAAACGTTAAACCCAAAAGGAAACCAGCAGCCTGGAGGGAATAAAAAGAAAGGAAAAAATAATTGTAAGGGTGGGAATAAAAATGAAAATGGTAATAATAATGACAAGAACACGAACAATGCTGGGGGGACAAGCAGCCTAAGCGTAAGGTGAAGTTTCCTTGTAAGTTGTGTAAGGACGATCACCTCACTCACTTGTGCCCTCGTATGGAGGAAACCTCAAAGTTCATAGCACAGGGCCTAGCTGTGTTTACTAATCCTTTACCTAACAATCAAAATATGAACTCGAGGACCATTGATCATGGTTGTGCATCTAGTGGAACTCAAAACCTGCCGGAGGACGCTAGTGGTCATAGTTGCATCAACATGGTGAGATCTACTAAAGTTGTGACACGTGCGAAAGATTATGGTTCGTCACAACCAGACCTTGGGAAAGAACCTGATCCACCTGAGATTTCTTTGTGAATTGAAAAGCCTACAGATAAACCTGAAGCTCTGCCTCGTATTCCTAAGGGAGTCTTGAAGCGCTCGGGGCACAATCCTAATGCTCGAGCCACCCAGAACTATTCAGTTGTCGAGGATTTGGGCCAGACTCCTTGTGCGATGTCCGCATTAGAAGTGCTTCAGACTTGTCTTCCGCAGAGAAAGGCCTTATTGTTTGCTCTTGGGTTTAGTGATGATAGCTCTTCTTCCATAATCAAATTTGAAACTCATGGAGTACAGCCTCGCTTGCCTTACTACGTGTCTCTTTTGATTCATGTAGAGTGTCTCAACAACACCATCATGCATACTATTATTGATGAAGGCGTTGCTGCTTCCGTGATGTCTTTGTCTTGTTGGAAGGGTTTAGGTTCTCCCACGCTGTCTTAGTCTGCCAACATGTTGACTGCTTTCGATGGATGATCTTTTCAGCCACATGGTATACTTCCTTCTCTAGAGGTCCAATTGGGAGGGAATACTATTGCGATCGAGGTCGAGGTGGTTCATGCGCCCCTTGACTACAATATTTTGTTGGGTAGGAACTGGATATACAATATGAAAGCTGTAGCCTCTTCCCTATTCCAAGTGGTTTGCTTTCCATTTAATGGGAAGATCATTATTATTGATAAAAAATCTTTCCAAAATCCGAGTGTAAACGCATCATCGGGAGCTTCTATCATGATTATCAATCATTCTCATACGGCAACTGAGAATGTGGGTGTGGGTATGCATCCTTCTCTTATGGGAACCTTTAGTTGTCCTGCGCCCATTCTTATGATTGGGTCTAGTCTTGGTGGGGCTTCATCCTCATCGAATTCGGTATCCTTTTGCACTACTCATATGGAGGATCCTTGGATTCTTCCTTCACCGAATACTTCAAGTACGCCTGTTGAGACAGACATGTCATTGCTTGCAACAATGGTGGCGTATCAAGAGAATCTTGATCATGTTGTAGAGCCTGGTCCTTCCTCTTCACAGACAGAGGAGGAGGACCCTTATGTGCTTCATGTATGGGCAGTAGAGTCATCTCACTCTCACAACTTCCTTGATGATGTTTTTTCATCAGATGAAGCTATTCTTGAGGACATGTCTGGGATTGAACAACCTTGGGAAGAGTTGCACCATAGATCGTATTTCCTTCCTAAGCTTGATCATTTAGAGGGTGATGACTTTAGGGTGATTCTAAGCGAGAAAATTGGTATCCCCGTGATCCCATTAAGCTCTCCTAGTCAGATGGTTGAAGGGAACATGGCTAACCTGTCACCAATGATTCCTATCAATATTTCTCGTGATCTTGGTAAGATTAAGAAAGTCTACATTGGGGCGGATTGTTCCCCCAATGAGAATAAGGAGTATACTGAGCTATTTAAGGAGTTTTGCGATGTTTTCGCTTGGTCATACAAAGAAATGCTAGGTATAGACCCTTGTATTGTCGAACACGAAATCAAGACCTATCCGGATACAAAACCGGTTCGACAACATTTGCGTGCCGTGAATCCTAGAAAAGCACCCATCATTAAAGCTGAGATAGAGAAACTGATCAAAGCTGGTTTTATCTATCCCGTTCCCTTGACGGAGTGGGTTTCAAATCTCGTTTCAGTGGATAAGAAGCAGGGAGTGATCCGAATATGCACTAATTTCTATGATTTAAATCGAGCCTGTCCTAAAGATAATTTCCCTACACCATTTATTGATGAAATTTTGGATGAGTGTGTGGGAAGTGAGGTGTTTTCTTTTATGGATATAATCAGATACAAATTAAGCCCGAGGATCAACACAAGACCGCATTTATTTGTCCTTGGGGCACTTTTGCATATTGAAAAATGCCCTTCGGCCTTAAAAACACCATAGCTACATTTCAGTGGACCATGACCTTGATCTTTCACGATCTTAAAAATATTATCGAAGTATATTTGGATGACCTCCCTGCTCACTCTCGTTTGAGAATGCCTCATCCTTACCATTTGCGATTAGTGTTCGAAATATGTTGTCATTATCAAGTTCATTTAAATCCTCATAAGTGCATATTTTGCATGAAAGTGGATCATTTACTAGGATTCATCGTATCCAGGGAGGGTATTAGAGTCGATCCCTTGAAGGTTGAGGCAATATTTCAATTGTCTCCCCCTCATAACATTCGACACCTTCAATGTTTACAAAGTATGGCTAACTTCTTGCAAAGGTTCGTGGTCAATTTTTCCAACTTGACTAAAGGCTTCATGCATTTGTTGAAGAAGGACACCCCCTTTTTACTGGGATGAACAAGCCCGGGAGTCTTTTGATGCTCTTAAGAAATCCTTAGAAATGACCCCCGTGCTTAGTCCACCAGACTATAGCTGTGATTTTCTCATTTATGTGGCCGCGTCTCAGGAGACGGTTGGTATGGTATTGGTTCAATAGAATGAGGAGCTCCATGAGAATGTCATATATTATTTGAGCCGAAACCTTAGTGATGTGGAACTTCATTATTCTCATGTGGAGAAGCTAGCCTTAGCCACCGTTCATGTGGTTCAGCATTGAGACATTACATTCTCCTTCGCCAAACTTTGGTCGTAGCTCACATCAATTCATTTCAGTTTGTCCTCACTAGAAGGATGATTGGGGGGAAATATAATAAATGGATTGTGATTTTGCAAGAGTTTGATCTCGAATTCATTTCGGTGAAATTGAAGAAATATTTAATATTTGCTGAGCTCATATCAGATTTCCCAAATTTGGATGAAGAGGAGGTTTATGAGGATTCTTTTGACGATGAGCATATATTCCTCATCTCAACTACAGACCCTTGCTACGAAGATATTATCGTGTATTTGCAAGCATTGAAGGTCCCTACTCACCTCTCACGGGATGAGTGGCAACAACTACGTCATGTAGCGAAGAACTACCTCATAGTGGATGATACTTTGTACTGCCGTGGGGAGGATTCCATTTTACATCATTGTTCAACTCATGATGAGGCTGAGGTCGTGCTTAATGATTGCCACGGAGGGGCGTGTGGTGGTCATTTATCTGGGCTTTCTACAGCCCAAAAAATCCTAAAAGTGAGCTATTTTTGGTCATCTATCTTGAAAGATTGCATTAATGCGGTCAAGAAGTGCCACCCTTTCCAGGTGTTTGCACATAATATGCGCTCGCATCCAGCCCCTTTGCATCCTATTGTCATCATTGGTCCCTTCACTAAGTGGGGGCTTGATTTTATAGATTGCAACCCAACTTCAGCTGGGGGGCACCATCATATTATTGTGGTTGTCGATTACTTCACGAAATGGGCAGAGGCTATCCCACAGTTAAATCCGACAGTGAGACAACCGCAAATTTCGTATTTAACTAGATTATCACCCAGTTTGGCATTCCAAGAGAGCTTGTCACTGACCATGGCAGGAACTTTCAGAACAAAATGATGGAAGAGTTGGCTTCCAAGTTAGGATATAAGTAAGAGCACTCCTCTTCTTATTACCCTCAAGCAAATGGACAGGTTGAAGCAGTGAACAAGTCACTTAAGTCCATTCTCAAACGAACCATCGCACATAGCAAGAATAATTGGCATATCATGTTGTATCCTGCTTTTTTGGGCATATAGAACTGCAATCAAGACTGCCACTGGTTTTTCTCCCTGTCAGCTTGTGCATGGGGTGGAGTTAGTTTTATTGGTTGAATGTGAAATCCCTTCTTTGAAGCTAGCTATGGAGCTTTTACCAGACACTTCCGCATTGGAAGAGCATTTGGTCCACTTAGAGCAGCTTGATGAGCAATGCCGAGATGCCTTAGTGGCTCTTGAGGTTAACAAGAGTCGCGTTAAGGTCCAGTATGATAAGTCTGTCCGTCCGAGGAGGTTTAGTGAAGGTGAATTGGTCCTTTTGTGGGATCAAGTTAAGGAACCCTTGGGGGCAGGAAAGTTTAATCCCATGTGGCATGGTCCTTACGTGGTTAAGCATGTCCTAGAGAAAGGCGCCTATGAGCTGGTTGATTATGAAGGGACAGCCTTGGCGGAGCCTAGAAATGGGCTCTATCTCAAAAAATACTATGCATGATCTTTAGCCATGACTAATTTTTGTATATTATTGTACAATTTTACATTGCATAGTTAGGTTTTCTTATGGTGATCAGGTTTGTTAATTAACTTTTGTTTGTTATGGCATATATTGATGGAGTCTTTCATTTACATAGGATTTGCTGATGGTTCTAACCGCCACACTCAAAACTCAGCTTCGGTTGCTTGGGTGATCTATACTCCTACGGTTCAAGTATTGTTTTCAGGAGGCGTATGTTTACGGCCTTCGTCAAATAATGTTGTTGAATATAGTGTCGTTATTGAGTTATTGTGTGATGCCATTTCACATGGTGTTCATTCTCTTGAGGTACGTCTTGACTTGCAGTTAGTGGTTTCAGAACTTAATGGCTTGTATCGTATTAGGGATCCGACATTATTACGAATATTCTTACGTGTTATATTGCTAGAATGACAATTTGAGAGTTTAACATACATTCATGTTCCAAGAAATTTTAATCAAGTTGCTAATTCATATGCTAACTATGTGTTAGAATGGCATTTGTTTCACAGACCATAAGCATTTCACAAACACATTTTACACATGTAAATAGAATAATAACTGATCATCATAAATATTTTTCATTAAGTTCAAAAAAGGTGACGTCATAATACATAAGTGTCATATCCAAAATTGGGGCTTCCGAGCCACCAAAATATACTACACGGTCATACAAAAATATACACCCAGGTCTCTAAGCCTGAGGTGGAAGAGGGTGTTGATCATGGTAGCACACCACGGCTCTAGGTAGCCAAAAAAACAATCGAACCCATGCCCATGGTACTCCCACCACCTGGTGTTGCATGGCCTCAAGCAAGTCCTCGTCTTGTGCCATGGGTAATTTCTGTGTCAATCGAACAAAGTTTGTGTGAATGCTCTGGAGCATATGCTCCGCATCTGCACCCATGATCTCATCACCTCTTCCCCTCTGTTGATGACAAGGAAAGCCATCTGGCTGTTGTGGTCCTACATCTGCATATACATGACAGAGTGTCACTATGTGTTGTCACACCAAAAACATGTCTTTTGATTTCATATATCAAAAACCACAAAAAAATTTAAATAATTCAAAAATTCAAAGTGGGTTTGGGATTCGTTACCTATGTCTCCATAAGCTGCTATTGGTGGTAGGGGCATGTCTGGATCACCGCAAAAGTCAATCCCTACATAGGGATAGTCATCTATGGCGATGAGTTGTCTCTGCCACCATGGAAAGAACTCTGTTAGGTAGGGGTTAGCCACCCTTCCACCTCCCAGTCTGAGCATGACATTCGCCTAGTGTCGCTGGGATGGATCCCGGACTCCATGTGGAGCAATGTCTACTCTAGGGCTTAGCCCTGGCACCCGCTCAAAGAAGAATGTGCTCAGTATGCTGCCAAACCCGAAGTTCTGCACCCTACCCATCTTGCAGTCACTAATTTGTTGTTTCATGTTGCTCAGTAGTGTTGTACTCCAGTCATATATTGTAGGCCACATACACTCTACCGCATAGAACATCATTTTCCATGAGGCCTGGTGGAGTGATGCCAAACCTACAATCCTACCTAATGCCAAAAGTATGGCTTTCAGCCCCAGAATCTGAATTGAGTTTGTTGGGATTTGACTCCCAACCTTCTCTACAGGGATGATTTTAAGGGCGAATTTTAAGGGTTACCCAAAAAAAAGTGGGCGAATTTTTATATTAAAATGTTATTATTTTATTTAATAAATTCACCCATTGTTTATTTTGTATATAGTTTCCCCAAGGTAAATCGCATTCATCCCGATTTAGGGAAAAACTAGAAAATGAATATTAGCCCAAGAAATTATTGATTTTTACCTGCATTCGCCCGAATTTTTCCGACTCGGAGGCGATTTTTGCCCAAATTCGCTCAATTTTTTCCTGTTGGGAGGAGATTTTTGCCAAATTCGCCAAATTTATGGATAATAGGTTGAAAAATTGGCATTTCACCCAGGATTTATGGATATTACGACTAAAAATTTGGTATTTCGCCGGGATTTATGAATATTTCGGTAAACTGGTCTTACTTCGACCTCAATTGGGGTAAATTGGACATAGTTCATCTTAGATTTGGATTTGTGGACAATTATTTGAGTAAAATGTGGAGATTTAATCAATTGGGGAAGTTTTTTTCACTGGATTTGGTCCATATTTGAGCAAAAAATGGATAAATTTAGTCAAGTGAGGAAGTTTTTTACCTATATAATGGTGCAAGAGTCAAGACTCAGGATCAACATCAAGCTTGGTTTCTATTGCAAATCGGTCTTTACAGTGGCTGAGTGGATTCGTGGAAAGAAATTTCACAAAGTTTCTTCTATCTGTAGGATTTTTACAGGTTATTTGCTGTGAGCACTCAACCTTGTTTGTGTTATAAATTGGTTTAAAGCACGTATTATCTATGTTTTTCTGGCTCCTTAGAGAATATGGTGCAATAATCATAGTTCGGACTAGTTGATGCTGGAGATCAACTACTAAGCCGTCAGGTGCTGATGCCAGAGCCCCAACCCTGTAATGTGAGAGCTATTCAATCCTTCTTATGTCCTATGGGTGCTATTTTACATTTTGCAGATGGTTTGACAAAGGTCTCATCTCACAAAACATGCAACACTAAGAAATTATTGCCCTTTTAACAAAACCTAATAAAAAGCATGCATAAGGATTGAATTATGCGGACTTATGTAGTGCCGTAGACTGTATATCGATATCATAAAGGGTGTTAGGATGGTTTTGAGAGCCCTTAAGTATTTATTGTGTGTATATATTAGTTGTTGCACTAAGTGCAGTGCCCATATGATTGCAACGATTCCCAAAAGTTAACTGCATTATCCCATGGAATTGGAATCGAATGTTTAGAACCATAGAAATGTGATTGGTGAATTGGGATTACTTGTTCCGGTATTGGATACAGCCTCTCACACTCGTATTTATCCAGTCCATTGAGCTTTTAAACCTGTTAATTCTAGCCAGAACCACTAAGCTTCTTTCCAATGTCGTGATATTATGTCTAATCCTCAAGTGATATACAAATAGATACAAGGAGAGAAGATGTTTTCTTCACAATTTGGTATTTGGGATTTGTACCAGATAAAAGGCAACTAGTTCTTGTAGATTTGGGATGACTCTTAAAACTTGGTTATATGTTCACCTTGGTTGCCCACTCTCTCTTTTCTCATTTATCCCCTTTTTTCTTTTTCTTTTCTTTGGCTTTTTAAACTTGTGTATTGTTTTAGTTCGTTCAAGTTAATATACTAAATGACATTGAAGTGGACCAAAACCGAAGAGTTTTTCTCAAGTTATTTGCTAATGAATGACTTTATTATAGACTAAAGGTCTAGTTTGGGAAATAAGTGTTTGAAGCACAATCAGTGTGTATAAGTTACCAACATAGCTACAGAATTAGATGGATGATGTTAGAGTGCAACAGCTACATAACTCATGCATTTAAACATCCATGCAAGTAGATGCTATGGAACTAATTATGGATATAATTAAATGTAAACAATTAGATAGAAGGAAAAGGACATAATAGAACTCTTCATTGAATAGTATGGTAATGTCATCTTATGGTTTACAATCTAGACTCTAGAGGTATGTGTCTCTCCAAGAATCATGCAATGCCATAATGACAAGATGGGCTTGCAATTCTTAGTCTCAAACTCCAAACCATAAATCAACACTTGCGCTCCTCCTCTTTTGGTTTAGCATGTTGAAGTCGAATGCCTCTTCAACAGTATACATTTAGTTATGGTAGTTATGGTAGAGGGATGTAAGTAATGGTCGCATGGTTGGTACTCTGTAGTCAAATCATTTCCCTGTAACATTATCAATGTTCTATGGTGAATAGGGGACAAGGTATTAGATATGGTTCATTCAGTTGGTTCTCTTATTGCTTGATTTGAGTTTTCATAAATCACCACTCATCAAATTCTGAACATTTTTACTTGTATAGTTAACTGAAGTTTTTAACCCTCTTTCTGATTGGAGTGGCTAGGAGACTTTTATGAGAGATCTGTTGCAATTAGAGCTCTTGGTTAATAATTTCATCAAAGTCACCCAAAAATTGCACTTAGTCTCATTCACATAATGAAGACTGCATTAGCACTGAAAACATCTTAGTTTAACACTTTGGAAGTAGTGTAGCCACTTTGACTTGACTCTCATCTTGAAACACATTGATCAATAATTTTGTCAAAGTCACCGAAGAATTGCACTTAGTCTCATTCACATAGAAGACTGCATTAGCACTGAAAACATCTTAGTTTAACACTTTGGAAGTAGTGTAGCCACCTTGATCTAACTTTCATCTTGAAACACTTTGATCCCACCCTTCACAAAAAGGAATTGGACCTCAATGATCAGATGGTTATGCAAGCTCAATCAAAAAAGTAACACTGGAAATAGAAGTCCCTAATAAGATGGCTTCCTCCTAATTGTCAACTTCAGTGCATTTTCCAACGGGAGGTGTGTACATATTAGGTGGGTTGCTACTTGCAATTATGGATGGACATGCATGCTTTGGTTGTCTCTCCAATTGGTTAGTGCATGCACCATCATTTGACTCCATTATAAGTGTACAAGAACATTGATGCAGGCAGATTTCGATGAATCAATTTTTTGAGACTTAGATTACAGAGACCTCATGGTTCTCAACACCTTGCAAGAGGATGTCACCCCCTTGAGTCACCATTGTTAACCCTTAGATTTCCTACACAACTAGAGGGGTAATATCCATCTATAGTGCCATGAATCCCTGTTATTCTGTACAATTCTGCATAGAAGTTCCAACATGAATTTCAAGGCATATTTTGGCACTGTTTTAAGAAGTTGTTGTGCACAGTTTTCAAGATAAGTTGATCATTTATTTGCTGAAAAGACTCTACTGTAAAATTTCCTGAATAATAAAAATTCTCTCTCTATCTCATTTTCCCATAAGGTAATTCTCTCCCTATCTTGTTTTCCAGCAAGGGCAATTCTCTCTCTATCTCTTTTTCCTGCAAGGGTTTTCCCAGGGTCTTTTGACCAAAAAATACTTGTGTCAAATTTGTGGTTTGCTTTCATTGATTTCATTTCAGTACTTGAAGCTAGATTCAGAGTGTTCCTGTTTATGAGAAAAAACAATTTTTTATTCATATGCACATGTGGGTTGGGCATCAAACAAAATTTTCATTGAGACTTGAAATCAGGTTGGGTTTTCAAATTTCTTCGTTGCCAGGGAGCAAGTGTTAATATTTGTAGCATGAGGCCACTCCATTGGTGAGTATTACTTCTACTGTGGATTCTTTATATTCCCCTTACCACTCCCTTATTGAGTGGTCCACACAGTTTGCATGTATAAAGAATTTCCAATTTGCACGGTATTATGCCTTTGTTATGCATTGATGTTGTTCACATGGAGGATTTTCAAAGATGTTAGCAAAGCTACAGAGGGACTTGATAAACATTCATGATCCCAAAGACATTTTTATATTCTCCTCCAGATGTTGTGTATTGGTGTCAAGTTTGTCAATTCCCACACACAAAGGTATCATGTGCCTTTTTTGCAATGTACTGGTGTTTGGCTTGTGAAGCCCCACGTAGAGAGGATTCATGTAGCACATTTCTAAGGGTTGCTCAGTCATTTGAAAACTATGAAGAATATCAAGCACAATATGAGAACGTTTGAAAGGATGTAGAAGCATTGAATTTAGAGCACAAACTGTTGACCCTTAGTAATATGGATTTTAGATTGGAAGAGGAAGATCAATGAATCCACTATGAGGACTTGAATCAGCAAGAAAGTTATAGTCCCCGTCTATGATGTTCTCAATTCAAACAGAGCCACACAAAGAACTTACTGAGCTCCATAGATCAATGATGATGTCCATTCCCTTGATTGTGATAGTCATAATGAGGAAGACGATGATTATGAGAGGGCTTATGCACCTCACGTTATTGATGTAGACACCATGCAGACCCTATTGATGATGAGATTAAATTGCAACTTGATTTTTCTGCCAGTGATTACAGATTTGAAGAGTCGGTGCAGAGGATGGAGTTCATGGAGACTTGATTGTTACTGTTGATTTTTCAATTATTGTTGTTGTTTTTTCTAAACAACCCTTGATCACAGTCGTTAATTTCTTTGGACTATGGGATGCATGTGTTGATTTCTTGATTACTGCCATTTGGTTCTCCAAGCGGCATGAAGAACAGACTTTAAATATTGTTGGTTTTTCCGAACAGCATGAGGAACATGTTTTTGCTTATTGATTTTTCCAAACAACAACAGCACTTGATTGCCACTGTTGATATTTTTGGACAACAAGAACATGTTGATTTGCTAATGACTTCTCATTGTGGTTTTAATTCAATATCTATTTTTGAGTTAAATCATTCTCTGGAATCCATATGTTGACCCAACTAAGCAGTATATGGAAGAATTATTTTGGAGGTTGCCAACAAAATCTTAGGTTTTCTTCCTTCTATTCGTGGAATAATGAGTTTGCATTAGCCAATTCCATGGTTGGCTTCACTAGAGATTTGACTATATTGAATAGTTTTGCAGAGTCAATTGACTAGCTTCATAGGCTATCAAACTATGTTGATCAATGATGAGTAGCATTAAGACCACAATAAAAGAAAAGAAAAGCAATATAGGGACATAATTTATACCATTTAGGATTGGGCTAGGTTGATAGATCCAATCCCATTTGGTTAGATGATGCTTTTTGTTCTAGAATAGAGTCTAGGTCTTGAATTAACTTTTGCTTTGAGTTTCCAATTTTCATTTATCAAGATTATTTGCTTCCACGAGTTGTTTTTGTTTTGAGTTGGTGGTCTTGAATTTGACTCAAAAGAAGTGTCTTTGGACACCATGGGTCACTAGGATTGGTCTTTCACTATAAACTATAATCTTTCTTCATGTCTATGGTCTGTTTTAACTTTTTTTGCAGAATCATATTCCTATAAAGTACATGGTGAAAGTCTAGTTGGGAAAGATGTCATTCTTTATGTGTAACATGTTTTGTGGAACTCGATTGTATTTGAACATATGACCTATGACATCCCCATTGGCAACATGCCTTGGGTAAATGGTTAAACCAATTGAGCTAACCCTTGGGGCTCATACATATCAAATGATCATATGTACCCATTCAAATGCATGGAATCTTAGAGAATGTTCTACTTTAATGAATGGAGATTCACTCTAGTCTGATGAAAATGCTCAATAGTATCACAACAATTGGAATTGAGTGATTAAAGCTGCCAATCTCTTTTCATTTTCAACATTTCCTTGCTTCTTGGATTTTATCATTTTTTGTAAATTGTACTTTCTCTGCAGAATCCTTTAATCTTTCATCAATACATGATCTGGATTTCCCATCATCAATATCTAGCATAAATTCCTCTTCTCTATACCTTTATCATCATACTCCTCACATATCTCTTTCACTGCCTGAGTAAAGTTAGTTTAAACCTTTCCTCGACATTTGGCTGACAAATTATTTTTCAACTCAGAGGTGAATGCCTTAACGTCAGTAGGAGCATAGAAACCACTGCAGAAGAAGCAATAAAAAAATGAAATCAATAAACCAAAACCACAGGTTTGGATTGTTGAGAATCCATTTTTTTAAGACTGTCACTGTAATACTGTTTCATTGGGATGTTCACACAGCTAATACAAGCTATCAAGGTTAGCCAAAAAATAACCATAACCCTTGATATCAGATTCTTAGATAATAAGAACAACAACCCAACAATTAACTTAATATGCCTTGCCTGCTAAGCCAAAAATGTGCATCTTCTCTACAACAACAGCTTGCATGGATTCCCTTGCAAAGGACATCACATATATCAAGTCCTTCTTGGGTGTCTAGAGAGCATTCATGTAAACACTTCGAACTTCTGTGTTGACATTGAACTTCCTTACTCCGAAGTCTATGTAGGCCTGTAAACAAATATCAAGAAGCTTTGTAACTTTGGTGTTCATTTTGGATTCTGGACATGTGAACATCATCATAATCATCATCATCATCATCATTTGATGATGTATGGCTCCTAAAATATTTTCCTTCTTAGATTCTAAAAAGGCACCATTTCTAAATACTTTCAAAATTCATAGTGAACAGTGGGAAAGATCAGAGCAAATGCTAATGGATGATTTTAGAATTCTAACTCTCAGTTCAATCTCTCTTCTAACTCTCAGTTCAAGTGTTGGTCGTAGTTATACTTTTATTAGTGTCAAGTAAAAGCTAAATAGGTTTACCTTTACAAGCTCTTCAAGCAATCCTGAAGCTCCATGCAAGATGAGCACAACCCCCTTTTTTTTATGCTAGAACATGTAATTCCTGAACAGAAAAGCAGAAACACAATTGTATTCTATTATTAGCAAGAATTCCCAGTTTCTGTGTTGTACAAAGTCAATAAACAAGCTAGAATGATAAATTCAATATGAAAATTACAAGTATAATCAATATTGTTAATTTATGGATTCTTAAAAGTCAGTGTCAACTCTTGCTTCACATAAGATCACAAAAGTTGTGATTTCTGTAATTGTTCAATTTCTGCATGGGTCGGGATTATAGACACCTTCCAATTTGAAACTCATGACTTTTGGAGGACAAATCTATTCAACCCAGAGATGGGTTCTTTTCAAGCTGATGCTCCTGGAACTTATTCCTGAGAAATTATGAGCCGAAACACTTGAAGCACTAATTGGTAATTTCATTATATCAATTTAGAACACTAAATCCGTGGCTACTTAGAAAATATTGAGAAAACATTAGATTTATTAAAAGCCCTTGAAGCCCGAGGGAGTTTATAGTGGAAACCTAATGGGACAGCACAAGTAGCTGAAACTACCACGTGATCATGATTCATTCTTTGAGACTGGTTGACTGTTGTAGCATTTCCTAGCAATATGACATACAACTATGAGCTTTAAGAGATGTGGTGGTGTTAAGTGTAGCCATCTACATATAATAATACTAGACTGGCTCAAAGTGGTAATTAGGAATTTAAGACTAGGGCTTTGAAATAATAGTTTGTGGGTTTTGAGTATGAACTCATTGGTCTTATTATGTAATCTATTCTAAGGAAGTTGGGTGTTTAAATACTCCATGTGTAAAACACTATCATGAAACAATACTCCAAATGAGAATTTAAAGATGATATCACAATTTCAATTCGTGCAAGTTTTTTAATGCTTGAATACATGTTTATGCTCCAACTTTATATTTTAAGTGGTAGTGCTTCTTAACAACGATCTTCATCTGAGACATACATGTCTTTCCATTGTAATAATGGTTATAGAATTGATAACGACTAGCACATGGTTGTGTCAAAAATGGGCCAACATCTCTTACATTGTCTCTCTGAGAATGACAGCTGGAAGCCATTTTAAGCAATGGAAATGGCAGGCACCACATGCCTATTAAACTTCAAGATTTTTATGGTACTTCTACTTTCAATCTCAACCTAGAATTTGCTACAGCATTCTGGTCATTGCTTTTCAGTGGCTACAATATGACTTTTGGCCACTATTTGTGCTCAAAACTGCCCAGATTTGAGTACTAGGGCATTTTTTATGGTAGAATTAAACTCATAACCCAAGATGAAGAGTGTTTACCTCATGAATGATTCCCAAAATTGCTACAAGTCTCTTTTCAATGTTTTCATGCCTAGAAAGTGCCTAGAATTAGGGATTTAAGACTGCTTGTTGCTATTATTCATACCCATATATTAAAGTAAATATAACAGCCTCGATCTCTACACTGTATGACAGGCTCAGAAAATTAAATAAGAAACAGAGAGATTTTCTATATGAAGTCTTTGAGTTGAATAACAGTGAAAATAGAATCTATTAGCTTGTTTTAACCTGATGGAAGAGTAAGTCATCTGTGTAAATCTTTATCTTACATGGAATTGAATTTGAGTTTAGCAATCAAAATCTAGATAATCAATGGGAATCTATAAACATGAGAATTGTGTGTGCATATTCTGAAGGGATTATACACATAGAATCTATGTTACGTGTAGTGATTGATATTATGCTCGACATTGTTACTCTAATTTCTATACATTGTTAGCTTTGTATAACAAAGAAAATATGAAGGATAAGTGTTCTATCTAATGTGTTTTGATGAAGATAGAGCAGCTCAGTTTCCTTTTCAAAAGGATAGGATATGCTAAATACATAGATTCATTTAGTGGATCTTTCAAAAGCTAGGCATTTTGGCTAAATATACAAAGGATCATTTGCAAGTTGTACAACTTGGGCTTAGAATTCATTGATATATTATTCATTTCTTCGTTGATGTGATGTCAATGCTTTTATTTCAAGTTGGTGAATAAGAAATTATAGAAATTGTGTTAAAAATGGGGCATTATATATCTTTTCAGTACACACCATTGGAGACATTTGTCATCATATAAGGCAATGATCCTTTATGGTACATAAAACAAAGTCTACATATTTTTATGTCATGAATGTTGGGATTTTACGGCATGATGTATGTCATGCTTGTTTGAATTCTATGGATTGTTTGCCAAAAGAATAATGTGGAGCATAATCTTTGATTCTATTAGTTTATTGGTTTGTCAAGATTCAGGTCCCCACATGTCCATTGGACCATTAAGGGACGAGATAACAAGTGGAGTCCCCACTTGCCCTGAATCTAGTCAGTGCAGTTGTGTTTCATTGACACCTTCCAGTTGTATTAGTGTTATACCTCCTTCGGGGAAAGAGTCAATTAAAAGTCATTGAAAGAGTCAATGTAAACACTCATTGTAAGTTGGGTCAATATAAATTGATAATGTGCCATTGTATTAATTTTATATCATTTTTCTCATGCAGGCTTCACTTCTGGTTTCTATATCGATTTGGAATTTCAATTTTGGAATATTAAGTAAGATGTCAAACATGGATTGTGGAAAGAAAAATAAAACATCAAAACAAAAGGATGTAATATCATATTTTCAAAAGCCTCAGTCCAATAATCCACATCCTATTCACGCTTCAAGCTCTCTTGAGCAAGGTATCGGTGAGAGAGATGTCAACACTTTTGAGAATCCATCTGCAACCTAGACAATGGATGGTAGAATACATTGCTCTAAGGATCAAAGTCAAACAAATGCATTTCCATTTGAAATTGGTAGTTCAAATGTTGAATATTTTTCATTGCAAGGTGACATAGTGCATTCACCAAAAAGGAAGAAGGGCCAATGGGATGCAGGGAGAAAATTCAAAGCTGATTGGGTCTCAAGATACCCATGTATTGAACCAACTCCAGCAAATGAGAATGAGACCTCACGAGAATTTAAATGCATTTCATGTAGTTGGAAACTTGGCACAGTAGTGAAATTATAGATGAAGTTAGACACAATTGAGAAGCATCTTGGGAAGGTGTATGATAAGAAAACTACAAATGATGAGAATAAATCTACTGCCAGATGGAAATCTGTTAGCGAATGTCGACATCTCCAATTTGAAGTGGAATATAATGAATTCTTACTAAATAAGAAAAAACTCGAGGAAAGTGGAGGAACCATGAAATCTCAATTTGGAAAGATGATGGAAACGCATTTCTTATCAAAGACAATACAATTAAGCATTGTATTTCACCTCCTATCCAATGGTCGTCCTATGACAGATTATCCAAAAATGACGAAATATCTATCTTTTATTCAAGTGCCAAATTTTCCATATTCTCATTGGTCTTTATCGAGTGGTTGGGAATGGGGAAAATATCTATCTCAAGTAGAAAAGGACGATATGAAAGAGAAGATTGCAAATGCTATATTTTTGTCACTGTCTTTGGATGAAGTTACGGCTATTGATAATACTTCATGGATTTGCATGAGCATTTATATGGTCAATGACCATATCAAACATTCCTATCTACTTGGAATTTATAAAATGACCAAAAGTTCTACAGCAGAAAATATCTATGAACTTGTTATTGATAGTTTGAAGGAAATTGGTGGTATGGATCATTCCATGATTGCAAAAAATTTATTATGTGTTGGAGCAGATGGAGAATCAGTAATGCAAGGACAAAGGAATGGCCTTTGTGCTAGAATGCAACTCTCGGCTTCACCGCATATGCTCAGTATTCATTGTATGGCTCACATAATGAATCTTGCATCTAAAATAGTGAGCAACTTTTCATTGGTTTCAAAGGTAGAATATCTTGTACATGAGGTTCATGCATACTTTTGTCGAAGTCCCAAACGATTTTTAGAGTTTAAATTTTTTTTCTGATGGTGTTACAAATGGAAAAATACTATTAAAAGATGTTGATACAAGATGGATATCATTGAAGGGACCAGCTGAAAGACTATTCAATGAATATGCATCCTTGGTAGGGGTGATATATGAACATCGCTCAAGTGTAGAAAAAGCTCAAACTCTTCTATTTCTACTAACTGATATAGAGACATTATTAACATTGGATGGAATTCTTCCTATGCTTCATGAAATGAATAACCTTGTGAAGATGGCTCAGAGTCGCATGATGTATATTGCTGAATACACAAGAGCAAGAAAATTAGCATGTCTTGCATTGGATAATTTGTATATTATGGAAGATTCTTTTATAGATTTAGCATTTACAAATTGGAGGAAGATTATCAATATAGAAAATGATGAATTTTTTTTTTAAGTTTGATGAAAAAGGGATGCTATGTATGGCAGTTCGTGGGCATATGGTTCCCTTTTATTATAATGAAAAGATAGGAAGATCCACCAAACAGTGCTCCGTCTCAAGAGAACGATTTCACAATGTTGTAATTTCAGTGAGAGACAACTTGAAAGAAATTGCAAAATCACTATCATCAAAGATAAGAGAATGGTTTCCTTGAGATGAATTGTTGGAGGCCATGTCTATCGTATACCCTCAATATTGGGACCATAGTCAAAATGAAAAAAATTTAGAATCTGACTTTATAAAGAAAATCAAGATTTTGCAGAGCCATTTTTGTCGAGAGGCCGAGAAACAAGGAGAACATATTCGAGGTATTTTAGATAATAATAAAAAAATGGCAGATCAATCTCAATGCTTTGGTAAAACAATGTGGGACCAATTTTCTCCGTCGGATAGTAAAGAATATGGTGAAATTACAAGATTATGGACTAAGCTCAATGGTAGGGAAGTGCTATGCGAAATAATGTCAGAATATTTCAAATTAGCAGATTTATGTCAAACCATGATTTTGGGATCAGTGGAGGATGAGAGAATGTTTAGTGCATTGACATTCTTGAAGTCAAAGTTGATGAACAAGCTTGATAAAAATGTGGATACATGCTTAAGATTATATGTAACAAAGTATGAGGTTGACAATTTTCCATATGAAAGAGCATTAGCTCTTTGGCGATCAGATCATGAAAGAAGGGGAGAAAACAATATAACAAATATCTCTAATGAACTTGATGTGGAAAATGAGGAACAGAGCCAGAATGTCGAAAATGAAGACCAGGGCCAAAATGTGACTTGGAAATTGGATTTCACCTAAGATTGTATATGATCTAATACACATTAAGGACTCTTGAGTCTTATTTTTGTCCAGATGTTCCATGTACCCTTGCTGGTGATCACTATATGTGAATTTGAGGTCAAGCTTTAGGTAAAAATAGATTCTACATTGTACTTTTTTGTTGTAACATTGATGATTTGAGCTACATTACCTTCATGCAGCTTATTTTAATATTGATGTTTTGATATTAACCTCTTACATTGTCTCTTTCTTGTATGTGACAAGAAGTGACGGTGGAATTTGAGAAAGCTAGGCCTATGATCTATCTCTTCACATAGATAGTGTCCTAACATTAAAGGATAAATAACTAATTTGACAACACTTTCGCTAAGAAAGAATGAGCTCATTCAAGTACATGAAACCATGTTGGTGTTTAACAGGAATATCTTGACAAAATTGTATGGTTTGTTTATTGCTTTTGTTAGAAGCATTTTGTCGTTTTTTGAAGTTTCTGTGTATTTTGGTTAAATATTGTGTTAGTCCCTTGAATGCTTATAGTTTTCATTTGATGCTTGATTTAGCCATTTGTTGTAGCTTGAATCAAGATTGGTTTTAATCGGTTTCCATTGATTCAGGGTTTGAGAAAATATATTTTTATTACATTTTAGTTGCATGAATTGATTGTCTTCACTTTTTTGAATCTCGATTCTTTTATGTTGATTGCATATTTTCTTTGTAAATACTTATCATTATTCAAAAAAGTAAATGAGCTCTACATAGCTATACGAAGAGAAAAATGGTCTATGCACTAGGTTCCTATGAATTGATTGTAGGATACCTATTGGCATGAGACCAACATTCATCTAATGCAATAATCAATTGGCATAATTACAATGCATACTTGTATTAGCCTCCAGTGACAACTATTCTTCCAGAAGACTGTCATTATCAACCAAAGATCTTGTGAGGTTGTTTGTACTTCATTGATGGTACTGATTCTCTATTGTTTAATTCCTGTATATTGTCGAGGCTGTTGCTTTGCTTTTTTTTGAGCTGGGTCATAGTCTTGATTGGGTTGCTAAACCTTACTAAACCTTCCTAGGCTGATATGTGACTGTATTGATGATTCTATGTTGGGTCGCGACATTTGTGACCTTGCTTGACCTTGTGGGCTGTTGTAGATAGGGCCGTGACTTTTTGGGCTTCTATATATGTCTTGTGAACCTTGTGGGCTTCTAGATCTGAACCATTAACACTTGTTAAATTGTTAAACTCACCCGTGACTATTTAAAGGATGTTTGGATTAAGTTGTGATCATTGTGAGACCTCTAAGTTTGAACCATAAATTTCCTTAAGGTCTGTTCATCCTATTAGAAAGGGATGCAATTTTTTTGGGCCTGTTTGGAGTAGGCTATGACTGTTGGTTGTTTTGACATGTTGATATAGGTCTGTAATAATGAATTAGTAGCTTCATAATAGTGATAGATCAGATCTGAAGCAGTCCCAAAACTGATGTGTGTTCAAGTGGTGGTAGGGGGGTTGATTTTTGATGGGATTGAGAATCCCTGGCCATTTGCTGGATGGAAAGGCTGAATTTGTCTCTCATATGTTGTTCTCAGGGGGGTTGATTTTAGATCTACATCTTTTATCGAACATAGACACACTTCTTCCTTTTCAAAGATCTACTTATATATCTTCTGCACAATCTTCAAAACTCTGTGAAAATTGAAGGAAGAAACCCTGTTGTTCAAAGCTTTCAGCCTTTTATCCCACCAACTGTTCAAACCCCTCTAGACTTTCAAGCTCCTCTTTGTGTTTTGAATCCACCTAGACAAATGGTTGCTAGGTTTTCTCCATTCATCGTAGGAGACCTATTGGCATGAGACCAACATTCCTCTAATATAATTGGCATAATTTTCATATGTTAGGTACTAATTCCCAAAATACTTTGAAATAAGTGGAACCAATCCACCAATTGATTGATTGATCTTCTTTGTTCCCTCAATGTCAGGATTCTTTTGCAATTATATGTCTAGTTAATAACTTTTGGAACTGAATTGTATGCCTATGTGCAACTCTAGATAACTTTAGCAACCATGCTCCTACAAATTTCAATAGCATCCTTAAATAATTGTTTTTATTGCTCTGCATAGAGCCTAGGTTCTCCAAGACCTGTCTTCTTAATCTCAACTGGTTCATGATCATTAATATATGCTTAGGTCACGAACCTCCTTTGTTGATTGCATTTTTTTATTATCATGGATGGATGGCTTAGTATGATGCCTTGGAGTCCAAATTGGTCAATCTTTGGTTCATGTGATGGTGACATGGATAATTTGTGATCTCATTTGATATGGATGGATCTCTTTGAGCCCCCAGCAGTTCTATGGATGATTGAAAGCAAACCCAGGCATGTTGTCCTGTTTAATCCTCATACATGAATCAAAATGATTTATGGGCACATTCCTTGATGACCTGGGCATATGTTGAGCCTCCTAACAACCTAATTAGTTGATTTGGGATATTTTGGGCAGTTCTGGTATTAGTTAGCCTCAAACAACAACAGATCAAATCTGTCCTAGCCTTTAAATAACCATAAATCGAGCAAATCCAAGTATTGGTGTGTTTTGGGTACATTTTTGACAATTTTATGCATCATAGCAATGGTAAAGTGGCTAAAACTTAGACCTGTGCACTTTTGAAAATGAGTAGCAGCAGTAAACAATGGATATTTGGGAAATAAATCCATGTTGCTGGGCACATACTAGGCTCTAAAAGCAGACGAGTTAAATTCAAATTACATGCATCATATTATCCCATCTTGGTTAGACCCATTTGAATTAGTGTGATGTGATCCTGAGGTAGAAGATATAAAAAAGGTGGAATTTCTGAGATTTGTCCAGTTGTTGGTTTTTATCCATGACAAAGTACTTAATAGGCTGAACTTGTACATGTCCCCAAAGCTAGGACCATTTCTGTGTGGGAACAATCCTATTCACCCATTTAAATGGGGTTTTGATTTGGTTGCTTTTGATGAATGTACATGGCACCAAATAAAAAAGACGTAGACGAGTTAAATTCAAATTACATGCATCATATTATCCCATCTTGCTCAAACCCATTTGAATTAGTGTGTTGTGATCCTGAGGTAGAAGATATAAAAAAGGTGGCATTTCTGAGATTTTTCTAGTTGCTAGTTTCTATCCATGACAAAGTACTTAATAGGCTGAACTTGTACATGCCCCCAAAGCTAGGATCATTTCTATGTGGGAACAATCCTATTCTCCCATCTAAATGGAGTTTTGATTTGGTTGCTTTTGATGAATGTACTTGATTCTTGTCTTTATTTGATGCTCAAGTATCTAAGGTTTTAATATACAGGTTTGATGAATCATTCCAGAATATAGACTGGACAGGTTTGATGAAGCATTTTCAAACAGACCCAAATCTACACAGAATACATAATCAGTGGCCGTTGTGACAGAAAATACTTCAAAGTTCAAACTATGCCCATATTTGGAATTTAGTTTGTTTATTTCCACTAAAATTGCCCAAATCTATTGCAGCATGGGACCAAGATGCTTAGACTTGCTAGATCTACATAAAATTGGACCATATTTGGACTTAACTCTGCTTGGGATCAGGGACAACCCTAAATTCACTCAAGATTTGCCCAGAATGTGGAGAAATTATGATCTTTATTGTTTTTCTTTACTTGTAGATTGACTAGACTTCTTATTGCTGGTTAATGCTAAATCATGGCTGCCACTACAAGGAAGATGCCCACATTATACCCAGGACTGATCTTGTTGCTATTTGGAGGGTTGAGACATGGTTAAAACATACCTATAACTGTCTAGAATGTGCAGAAATGCTAGGAAATAACCCAACATGGAGTGCTTCTACAAGAATTAGGTTGCTTGCTTCCCATAATTCATAATAAATAGGTTTTACTTATGTTTCCTTCCACAAACTTGTTCCCAATGTGCCCAGATTTACCCAAAGATGCTTCTTAGTGCTATCCAAGGGCCATAACAATGCTAATTGCTACTAATTGAAGACTGGAGTATGCCCATAATTTGAGACGAATAGGCCATGACTCACAAAACTACCTAGATCTAATGAATGTTTCCATTGCTGAACTATTCTGCTTCAAACGAGGCTCTAGTTCAAGGTCAAACAATCAACATATTCCACCAGTACAACTGCCACATGGTCCAATAATGGAAAATGAGAAGATGAAAAGACAGCCAATGAATTCAGCATAACAGCTGTTGGGGCTCAATAAATTCTATAACATAAGAAACCCTAATCTAGCAAAGCCCAACACTCTGTATGCTTTTGGTTGCCTATTGGATGCACATATTCTATGTTGGTTGTCATTGCTTGTGTATTGGTTGTTTACCTTGCTTTCTCCTTCTCAGCCCCCATAAGCCTTCATATTCACAGGTCTATAGAACAGACGAAATCTAGGATTATGTAGACTAGTTTTGCACTTTTAGTCTTTCGCAAGAGGCATTTTTTCTACTTCAAGGTTTTCATCTATACTTTGAGCCCAGTAGTGTCTTTGAAGTGCTTATGTACATGGATTGTTGTTGGTGGTAAATATGAGCTTTAATTGCAATTATTTAAGAAGTTGTAGAATATGATTTGTTTTACAATGTGTGACTATATATCCTACTTCTGTTAGATGTTTAGCTAATTGCTTTTGTGCTCTACACCTTTGAGTTATATCCTTTGTTCCTAACATAGGCTGGTTGGCAGTTTATTATTTAGCACAAATCAGTATTTTTGTTTTTGTTTATATTTCTCGTCGATTCTGCAGTGATATGTTCTTCAATTGTTAATTATTTTCCCTTCTTTTCCCATACACCATCCCTTCCTAGCCAACCTAGCCATCACAACCAGTACATAAAAATGGAAGAAAGAAAGAAACGGGAAAAAGAAAAAGAAAAAAGACGGATACATGCATTGTATGGCCATTCTATCTCACACAGAACAAGATCTACTGGATTGATTGTTTACATTGTTTGATTCAGGTCAGCCAAGAAACATGGCAATGACATCAATGGAAACCATGCAAGAGCAATCATACATGATTGGAATGGCCACAAATACTAGCCTTCCTCAGAAAAGGGGCTGAGAAGATGAAATTGGTGCTGGATTAATAGCTAAGAAATGGCTAGGATGGGACTGCACAAATTTGTGATCTCAGAAATGGCCAGGGTGGGACTGCACAAATTTGACATACTCGGGATTATGGTGAGTATTGACTGTTGACACTCTATTAATAGAATTCATAAGAGCATTGAGACTGGCAAGTATTGATCTATCAATACTCTATCAAGGAAAATCGTAAAAACACTAAGGTAAGTATTCATCTTAGAGCTGGACTTGTCGTACTATGGAGTGTTGGGAGTCATACACAAGAGTGTGGAAACTATGGTTTGGAGGTCTTATGCACACAGGGAGGGTTTGTGATGGGCATACTTTTCTGGGTCAAAATTTAGAAACAAAGGTCTCCCACCAAAATCTGCCCCTTGGCCTCTAAGTTCTCAAAGAATGAACAAAAAACTCTTGCTCAATGACTTAGTGAAAATCTTCCAATTATGCAATGAGAGCAAGCAAATAGAGCATTGACCATTGTCCTAAAGCCATCGATCTTGCATATAGGGTCATCATTCAAAGTGATTTGGAGTGAGTAATATTTCCAGAGTGAAACAATATTTGACCTTTCAATGGCATAATTGCCTTTAAAGAGTGGTCAATGAAGAACACTAGTAAAGCGAGGCATGTAGGATCCTTTTTCCCATCTTGCACAATCTTGAAAAGGAGATCTTAGGGTTGCTTGATCCATAATAAGAGTCATATTTTGGTGTTTGATCCATAATAAGAGTCAGAATCAATCAAGTCTTGAATTGAAAGAAGATAGTTCAATCTAAAAGGTGTTTCAGCAGGACCATGTGATGCAGTCCAATAACTGTGCACATCAAAGTGACAATCGATAGTGTTATGGACGCATGTCACACTTATATTTTAGTTGTATGCATGTAAGCACTGACCCAGGGGCACAACTTTGGGTGCAGTATCACAATTTAGTTTGACACAAGTTTGCTGAAGTGGATAGAGATCTCAACAATTGGTTATGAGTGGAAGCTCACAGTCATAAAAAATTGTCACATCTTTTCTCTGTCTTTTCATCTTCTTGACTATTGTAGACTAATGTATTGTTGATATATGAACAAATGAGATCTACAATGCTTCATATTCATCATGTTGTATTTATATTCCTTTCTCATTTTGTCATGGGGTTGAGTGACGGTAGTAGTACAGCTGATTCAATTCCATTGGATCTCTGGAGTTTGTAGAAATTGATGGATTGTAGTTGCTGATAAAAGCTTCAATTCTGTCCATATCTTTGTTGTACATAGTGTTTTGTTTAATGAAAAATTGGAGTTGATATTTTCTTCAATTTTTTTTTGCCTATTGTGTGGATTCATTTTCCAAGATTGTTTGATTACTTCAATATTTGCTTGTCATTTTATATTGGTTGTGTATGCAGGATTATATATTGAAGTTGTTGCATTTATTTCCACTAGGCATACTTTGGGATCATATTAGTATTAGACTTTTAGAGCATTTGTTTCACATGTAGTTGTTGTTTCGCTACACAATTTATGGGCAATATTTGCTCTCAGACAAAGAAGGAAATGGAGGATGAATTGCAGAGTTGTGTTGGAATGGTTGAAGCCAAAGTTTCTATTCTAAACTCAAAATTTGGGCCTATGGATGGTCAATTAATGAATATAACCCATCTGTGGTAGAATTTAACAACTTCTATAACAACATGATAGGCTACTGTTCAATAGCAATTGTTTGATAGCAATCTAGGCAAGAAATGAATTACTTCTCAAGGAGGCTTGATGCTAAATCTAGGTTCCTCTTTCAAAGTGAAATCCAAAGTGAAAATTTCACTCTATGACTGTCAAGTGGAGGCCTTGGACTTGATAATTGCCCAAGGAAGTTAGATCCCCCTTTTTCAAACTGCAACAATTTACAGATGATGACAAAGTTGTATTTGAAAAAATATGCATGCCTAGGCAAGCTTTGCTATGGTGGGAGGATTTATGTGAGTGCAAGATAAATATTGGTTCCATGCAGGCTGTGACTTGGGACATATTTAAAGCCTCAATGAATAAAAAATTCTACCCCCTTAATTATTGGAAGCTCTTAACAACAAGAGCGGCAATACCTGATTTAAAAATCCAATTAATTGGTAGATGCCTATATGTTATATAGCATTTAACTCAGATTGATGCATGAAGAAGCCGAATTGGTGGTCAAGTTAAATTAGCAGAAGCTAATAAAAGTTGGAAGAAGATTAATAGTGTTGTTGTTGCCAATGCAAAGCATGGTGCACAAATGAAGCCATTTAGTGGGATTGTGAGTTCTGTGCACTGTCTTTTAACTTATGTGAGCAGTGAGGCTATGTGGGCATGGTAGTGTGAGGGAGACCACGTGAGGGAGAGTTGAGACCTTCGGCCTATGACTCCCTGATGCTGTGGATTGTTGGAATCGTAGAAACCTTGCTGCTGGATATTTATTGTTGTGGCCATAGTTAAAAGTTAAAACTTAATACCTCAAGTATTTTCCATAGTCCCTTGTTAGATATTGTGGGTACAGTGAATAGTAAATACTTAATTATTTCCTGCTGCTAGACAATAAATACCTCAAACATTTATTATTACGTGGTTGTTGGTTGTGACATTGCAACTGGGAGAAAATACTCAGAACAGGATCTAGCACTGCTGGAAGAAAATGCTCAGAACAGGGTACTTCTAGACTTGTTCTCTTGCTATTGTGTGCTGGATATTAGCAATTGGGTGTGCGTTTGCCAATTGGATAAGCTTAAATTGCTATTATGTAATAGTTTTAATGGTTAACGTTTCAATTCTCATATTTTAAATCTTTTTAGTATTTGGGCTGGCCTCCT
>LPNX010386994.1:264035-317202 GCA_001517045.1 Pseudotsuga menziesii
ATGATAAAAGCTAACAATACAAAGTGGGATCCCAAAAGTAGCTCCTATAAAAAGCTAAAAGCTAACAATACAAAGTGGGATCCCAAAAGTAGCTCCTATAAAAAGCTAAAAGTAGAACTCAAACCTAACCCCAACTCCATATATGAATTTGAGGTTATGTTTTAGGTAAAAATAGATTCTACATTATACTTTTTCGTTGTAACATTGATGATTTGAGCTACATTACCTCCATGTAGCTTATTTTAAGATTGATGGTTTGATATTTATCTCTTACATTGTCTCTTTCTTGTATCTGATAGGAAATGACGCTGGAATTTGAGAAAGCTAGGCCAAGGAGCTATCTCTTCACATAGATAGTTTCCTAACATTAAATGATAAATAACTAATTTGACAACACTTTCGCTAAGAAAGAATGGGCTTCTTCAAGTACATGAAACCATGTTGGTGTTTAGCATAAATATCTTGACAAATTTTTATGGTTTGTTTATTGCTTTTGTTTGAAGCATTTTGTCGATTTTTGAAGTTTGTGTGTATTTTGGTTAAATAATGTGTTAATTCCTTTGAATGATTCGAGTTCTCATTCGATGCTTGATTTAACCCTTTGTTGTAGCTTGAATCAAGGTTGGTTTTAGGATTTGAGAAAAGATTATTTTATTAACTTTTAGTTGCATGAATTAATTTTCTTCAGTTTTTCAATTCTTTTACGCTGACTGTATATTTTCTTTGTAAATACTTATTGTTATTCAAAAAAATAGATGAGCTCTACATATCTAAGCGAAGAGAAAAATGGTCTATGCACTAGGTTCCTATGCATTGATCGTAGGATACCTATTGGCACAAGATCAACATTCATCTAATGCAATAATCAATTGGCATAATTACAATGCATAATTGTATTAGCCTCCATGACCATAATTGGCTAATGGAGGCCAAGAACGAGCATAATGTATGATTCTATGAGTTTATCAGTTTGTCAAGATTCAAGTCCCCACATGTCCATTGGACCATTAAGGAAAGAGATAACAAGTGGAGTCCCCACTTGCCCTGAATCTAGTCAGTGGAATTGTGTTTCACTAACACCTTCCTGTTGTGACTTGTGAGTCTACATGTTATGTTGTTGATAATGTGATTCATGTTATTTGACTAATGTTGTTATTCTTTTATTTTGACAATAATCTATAAATCAGTGAAAGATTCACTAGCTTTTACAATTTTTTATGATGAAGTTAAATATTCGCCAAGTTTTTACAACATTATATAATAAAACGAAAGATTTGCCAAGATTTTACAACATTATATAATAAAATGAAAGATTTGCCAAAATTTTACAACATTATATAATAAAATGAAAGATTCGCCAAATTTTTTATATATACATATTATATTATTGATAAAAATCACCTTCAAATTTTCCTATATATCGAAGAGATTCGCCCAATTTTTATACATATAAATCTAGGGGGGGTTCTTAAAATCATCCCTGCTTCTCTGTATTGGAAGACAATACATAACTATGTAGTCATCTATGGTCAACCTGCCTCTTGGC
Organism: Pseudotsuga menziesii; assembly: GCA_001517045.1. Lineage (NCBI taxonomy): Eukaryota > Viridiplantae > Streptophyta > Pinopsida > Pinales > Pinaceae > Pseudotsuga > Pseudotsuga menziesii. The sequence continues at coordinate 265,582 of LPNX010386994.1, forward strand.
CCACGAGATCGGAGGTTCACCATCTTCCCTCGTCGGGATAAACTTGTGATGAAATGTATGTCCTCAACCTCAATGCTGAGTGACATCCCATCTATTTGAAAAGTTTCAGACTCTCGATCCCAGTAATCTACCAACAGCTGGAGTAGTCTTGGCTTTTCCCTCAAGCTGCCAAGACACCAAAACTTGTATAAATCACATGCCCGTAATGCTTGTTGAGCCATGAGGTCAGCATGAATAGCTTCCTCAACATCACCATGTTCCCTCTCTCTCCACTCTAGTACCATCCTGCGCAAAAAACACAATTTTTATTAGTATTTTCCCATAAAAACCTTGTCCGCGGCCCTATACGCGACTGTCTTCAAAACAATCACATATGTATGCGGTTTTCATGGCATTTTCTGCCTATGGCCAGCCCTATATGCAAAAAAATGCCCGATATCCACGTGGGCCGAAACACCCAAGTTGGGATGGCCTAAAAAATTAAATTAACCATGAAAATTTAAAATTTTTATATCAAAATGAAAGAAAGGGGCAAGGGAATTTACCTGGATCAAACGTGGAGGGATTCCGCCGGACGATGCTCCCGAAATTCACTTCTAAAGTTTTGAGCTCAAATGCACTATGGTGGGTAAAAATTCAAAATGGTATGAAATTTTTAAAATTTTCACTATTTTATAGAAAATTTTTGAAATTTTTACCCACTTTCTATAGTTTTTGACCGTTTCTGACCTTTTTGGACTTTTTGAACCAATTTGATGTTGTAGGAGCTTGTTTTGAGTGCGGTTTGACCATGTCTTCGACTCGTTCATGCCTATTGCAGGTATTATGTCTAAACTGGCATATAGGTTAGGTTTCCACATCCGCTTGCATTTTGCATGACCTTATGCACATTTCATCTTAACCTTAGGTACAAACCCATTCCATCTTGTCACAAAACCTTCTTGTTGCTTTTAGAAGTGACATTATATGAATGGTAGAGCTTTCCCATACATGGGTACCTACTACCATAGTTAGATCCTATGTTGCATTTGGTTCCCATGCCGACATTTCTCCTTTAGGGTGTGGGAGTCCTTTGTATAGTACCGCCATGACTTTGAGCAAGAGCTTCATAGTCCTCTTGAACTTTATGCTGGCCATTCCCTCGGGACTCCCTTCTATATTTCAAGTTGTAATTGCATTACCATGAGTTTTGCTTGCCTTATTGATCCTTATGCCGGCTTCCTTGACTTTGATTATCAGCCATATAGCCCGAACTTGTCTCATGTCTAGCAAAGCAGAGCCTTTTTACATATTTTTTGCAGCTTGATTCCCCATTTTTTATCCGGAGGGGACTTTCCCTCGAGTGTCGTTATCCTGCACATGTTTCCTTGCATTGAGCATAGGTATGTTCCACTGCTTGGAACTAGTTTGTTTGTCCTTTGACGCTCATCTCCTCTTAGATTTGTAACTATAAAGCACTTTTATTATTTTTCAAGCTTTTCGAAATATTTGAAAAAGTACAAAAAAAATAAAAAAACCAAAAAGCCGGACAGGAAAAGATGTTATCTTTGGCAGCAGTCGAGTCGTGTTGCCTTCGAACAGAGCATTGTATATCACATCTGTTGGCTGGGTTATTAGTTTGACTTTAGGAGTTGTACTCGTTACTTTGAGTTTATCTCCACTGACTGGTTAAGCTTCCAGTCCCTATGGAGCCTCTGTTGATGCCTCCTGTGTCACATAGATGTCCCAGTTTGCATATCAAGTCTATGCTGCCTACCTTCAATCACCATTTACCTTTTATGCTCTTGTTCGAAGGAAGTTGAAGCCTGAGTCAGCCATTCCTCAATTGTCTTGAATTTCAATGTCGGCCATTCCTGGTACTGTTACTAGTTCGTGCACATCTTGTTCGAGTTCTTCCACATTATACAACGTTGCTGAGTACCTCGTGTTGGTTGATGGGGGATGCCCTAATGCCCTTCTTCTAGCAGATTCCATCCCATCGACTTCAGATCATTTATTCTGGGATAGGAGTCTAGAGTCATTTGAGTGCCTTGAGACTTACAGTCATCAGTGGTAGGTTCTCTCACCATCGACAGTTTTGGGAATACATCAATGTCCCCTGATCGATGGATTCTTCCAAGTGTTCGACCTCAACACATCTATTCACAATTGTTAGATTGCATTCTAGTACCTTGATTCCCATTTTCATTATCGGTGGGTGATCTCATGTCTGTTAACGGTATACATCAATGACCAGTAATCAGACGATGGACTACTATGTTTGACCTCGACACCTTTATTCGCATAGTAGGACATGTACTCATAGAGGTTTGTGTAGAAGACTTTCCAGCTTGCTGGCATTCCACATATGCTACCTCCTTGATCGTGCCAATGTTCATGAGATTTTAGCTCTCGTGATTTGATTCTAATGTATGTCAGATATCTTCAACCATTATGGAGATCTTGATCCATTGTATATCTTCATCATGGAGATTATGTCTATTATATATTGTACGTGGCTATGACCACACATGTCACATTTTGTATATCATGTCTATTCATGGCCATTGTACTCTTTTGTATCCGGGACTGCTATATGTATTTATAGTCATATGCAGAGATTGATTATTGTACTATACTGATGGATGGATGGTTCTTCTAGCTGGTTCTTCATCACTCCACTTATGGGATGGATTTTATAATGTATTTCGGCCATCGTGTTACCCCTATGACCTCACACATTAGGGGGCATTTATTATAGTTGATTTTACCACACCTGGTTGATCACATATTTATGGCCTTCCCTGTCCCTCTGTAGACTTTTTAGACCCCATGGACTGAAATTGTACTTTGATGTTTCCAAGTTCATCCCTAAAAACACATTTTTATTGTTATATGCGACTTTTAAACCCATACTCGTGTGTATACATGACTTTTGACCTTAAACCCGCGTACATCAGGATGTGTGCAAAAATCCAAATATTTTTGGAGTTTTCCTTCATGTGTGTCCAGACCACTTGACTCTTGGCCTTCCATATGCCTCGAGATCGCTCGGATTTGACCCTCCATTACTCTTTTGGATTGCTATATAAGGAACCCCTTGGATACATTGAAGATGAGGAATTGAAGAGCAACGAAACTATAGTCCATTGTTGCCATAGCTTGCATATACTTGAGTCTGGATCCCTTTGTCCCTTTGGAACACTTTGTGTTCTTCCCAAGCTTTCCTTTTCTTGTGAGCTTGCTATCTCGAGATGGAGGATTGAGGTAGTGGAGACCCAGGTGGAGGACTCGGTTTCTCCGGTTCGCAGATGTGCCGACAGAGGTTGTCACTTGTGTAATCTCTGATTTGATTAATAGAAATATATTTTCCTGTCCAATAATGTGCATTTGAATGAATATTTAATCCATGGATATGTTTAATTGCTTATACATTATTGATTATATATGCTAGAGTAGATCTAACACCATATTATATAGCATGCTTGTCTTGTTTGATGTTGTTGAGAGCAAATTGCTAGCGTAAGCGGGATTAGAAAAAGCTCAACGGGGATCTACTTCAACTGTTCGGAATAAGGTATGATTCGAGATCCTTTAGTGTTAGATGTGTGGTTTCTCTTGCATATTGGGAAGGGATTGATTTCTCAAGTCTAGCTGTCTGTTGTGGTACACCCTAAGCCATAGGAAGTTTCTCTCTATAACAGATCGTCTGCTCTATCATCTCTCTTTTCCTCCACCATGGGAGGCAGTTTTGCTGCTGAGGGCGGTCTTTCTCAAGCTTAACTAGTTCAAGACCCAACTGTTTATATCTTGACCTCATTGGATACATGCATGGACAAATAACAAAATAGAAGATTGCTCTGATACCACTAATCAAGATTTATGTCAGAACGAAATGAGAGAATACATGTAGAACATACACAGTACACATATATATTTTGCAAAGAACATAATGATACAACAAATTCAAACTTTATAAATTAATGAAAGAGAACAAACTATAAAATGTAGAATACAAAATAACTAGAATGGTGTAGCTGATCTCTAAAAAGAGATGTGGCAACTATGCTCATCCATAAAAAGATGAGTTACAATGAGGCCAAAAGGGCCTTTTAACATAAAGCATCAATGAGAAAACCCTAATCATAAAAACCCTAACCACATAAGGTGAAACATCAAAGGTTTGTGGGCCCTGTTGTGGTTAGTTGATACACCAACTTCCCGAGGGCATACATTTTGCATACTATCTTTGTTTGGGGTTCTTGGTCACCCGTCGAAAAGGTCTGACCAAGAAGTACACATTCCAAACAATCTAGTAAATAGCTGAAGGACAAAAAAAGGTTGTTTATGGCCTCAAAACGACCCTAGAAGAGGACCCAAAAAACCATAAAAAATTGCCAAGATGGAAACTATATTTTTAGCCAATGGACTAGGTGGGTGGCCACCGATGTCTATCTGGATTAGATGCCAATAGAGAACATGACAAACTATAAGAGAATAATGAGATAGGCAAAGGAGTTATCCCCAAGCAAGAGATCCAAAGGTGCCACAAGTTGACAAATTCTTATTGTTCTAATGGGTATAAGTTGACCCACAACATCCAAACAAACCTAGTAGTGCAGCGACAAATGGGAGGCATCATGGTAGATCATGAACTTGTAATTGAAGAATGGGGGTCTCCTCCCCAAGACCAAACACCCTCTTGGGTTTCATTCCTACATTATTTTGTTTAGTCCACTTGCTTTAGTTGAATAACCATGTTATTATTGTGTTTATTATTCTTTCATTTATACATTATGACACTTTAAAACCCTTTAGATTTAATAGCCTTGTGTGGCCAAATCTAATTGGGCATGTTGTATGCCCTAGTAAGTTGTTGTCGTTATTGTTAGTTTTTTGTATAGTGTATGTGATATGTATATCTTTTATACTTCAATAAAAATATGAAGTTTTTTTTAATGGTGAGTTATAAGTAGAGGATTTTAGTATCTAGGTTTCATAAATGGGGTTAAAGGCTAGATGCTTCTAGATACCAAATGACCCCTCTTTGTTAGCCTCGACGATGATCATATATGATATTGGGTATCTTGTGGATACTTGTGACTAGATAAAACCACCATCTGGTACAGAGTATGACCTAAAACTGTATCTAATTAGCTAAGAGCTCAACTTTTTCAGATGTAAGGAAATATGGTAACATCCCAAGATCTAGAAGCATATGGCAAGAGTGGAGGTTAGCCCCCTTGCATACCACCAACAAATTCTTTCAGGTGGGTAGGTTTTGTCTACATGTAATGACGCTGTTGCATGTCAAGGTCTCGAGGTTGTATTAAAAAAGGTCGATAGCCCCATGTGTTGCATGTTTTTTTCTGTTTTGGGAAAAAATAAAAATAGTTAAACTCAACTTCATAAAAGAAGTCCATTTTTTACATACAATGTAAAGTTTTCTTTGATCTACTTATTTTTTTAAAGTCTAATAATGATATTATTACTTACAATGTAAAGTTTTCTTTGATCTACTTATTTTTTTAAAGTCTAATGATAGCCCCAAGGGTTAGCTCAATTGGTAAGATATGCATACACTCTCTCGATTCGGGGGGAGGTCATGGGTTCAAGCCTTGAGTCCTCTGGGGTTAGGTTTAGGTCTTTTGCTAGGATGGCCGGCCGTTTACCACCTCTACCATCCACAAATGTGGGGAAGTATTACCACCTCTACCATCCACAAATGTGGGGAAGTATTACTGTTTCGAGTGGATCTTTCCATCTGAAAAAAAAAAGTCTAATAATAATATTATTAAAGTGTAAATTTTTTTCTTCTTCCAAACATGACAAAAACCCCTATCCAAATAAATTAGTTCAAAATAACCACCACTAAATGCTATTTATAAATACAAACTGATTCGATCATCTTTCTTCCCAAATTTTTTTTTTTCTTAACCAATTATAATAATTTTAGGTTTTACCCCCCAACATTAAAATGCACCAAAATTCCATAATTTTGTGAACATGAATCAATAAAGTCCCATGGTTGAAATTTGGAATTAATGAGGAGGGCCATGACTTCCAACAAAAAAAATTCCTAATTGACTTGGAAAAATCCCGAGATTTAACTGTCTCATTTATATATAATCTGTAAACTATCTTGAGCAGGCTTAGCAATTTTATGGTTTGGTGAAGCGCCAGGGCCGGGGCCAGACAGAGGTATCCAAGCGAGGATGGGAAGCTCAACAGCCAAAGACGCACACGCACTCGTTGCATCGCTTCGATCTGCATATTCTGCAACTCCCACCAAACTCAAGGTAACTCCTTGAATTCTTTTATTTTGGATTTTGGTATCCCGTTGAATTCTAATAAAAAATAGGGTGAAGGGCTGTGTGTTAACAGCATGCCTTCTTATTTGGCGGATACGAGTCTAATCTCATACGCTATTATTGATATGAAATTGAAATGGGTACCGCAGATTATTGATCTGTATGTGGTCTACGCCATTCTGACGGCAGTTGTGCAGGTGAGCCCCTCCGCTTTTGTTTTATATATTGAAAACACATGTATAGTGGGCAGCCCTTCAGATAGTCAATCACTATATCAAAAATATGTTTTAGCGATTTTACGAATTTATGACATTTCTGTAAGAGTGGGAATCTGTTGTTTCCAAGATACCCAGATGCCAAACATTTTCAGTGAATCAGCTGTTTGATATACCGGAGGACATTGTTTGTAGAATTGATCTTTGTTTATATTGTAACCAGCCAACGATTTTTCAATGCCAAAACCCCATCTTCGTTACTACTGTATCCAATACAACTGATTTGCAGAAACCTGACCTGGATAACTGTTTATAATTCCATTCCCATTTCTATTTTCGATCCCGCTCCTATGGACACTACATTAGTACATTAATAATCAGTTTTATATGCATAATACATTGGGCCATATTTCTTATCCCTTGAAAGTTGAAACCCTCTAACCCTGTTTCTTATTCTATTCTCATTTACCATTCCGTTTCCTACTTCTGATAACCTACTATCCAGTTGGTTTCCTCAAATCATATTATCAGGGATGCATGTGGATTTTGAGAATCTTCATGTGTACATGTCTACTATTGACCATATATGTCTGCATACTTTGTTCTTTTGGGTACAATTTCAGGCCAAAGTGAAACAGTTATTACAGGGAAGATATTTTCTGCACATTCATTTTTACCACATTCTATTGGAACCATAACACCTGTGTGAAAAAGTCAAGTCTGTATGTCAGTGTAATATGAAAAATTTGATTTATTCTGTGCTTTCATACTTCAAAATGTTATAAAAATGTACTCTGTAGTTTGTTTGGTAACCTTGTTGTATGCATTTAATATTACATCATGTTCCAGTGGCATGCTCTGGATCTCTACCAACGCGTTATATATTTTTATTTATATATAACGCATTATATATAGTGCAGGTTGTATACCTGGCAATAGTTGGATCATTTCCTTTCAATGCTTTTCTTTCGGGAGTTCTATCATGCACAGGGACAGCTGTGCTTGCAGGTGCATGGCCTTTTCAACTATATTATTAGTAGGCAGTAAATTGATTATCTTGTTTTATCTCAAATATTCACTTTTCTGACTTATTTGATATGGAAATGGGTAAATGGATCAATTTTTGCTCACAATTTTCTTCATCTGTATATAGTTTGCTTGCGGATGCAAGTCAACAAAGAAAACAGGGAATTCAAGGTATGTCTCATAAATTTTTATCAACCCTACCTATAATAAAGAAAATGACAAATTGTTTTATAAATGCTCCTGTTCTGCCAATGATTTGAATCAATATATTCATGATGAGCTTATTTAATTTTATTTAGGTGTTGCGTTATCTTACTAGTAGTAATTGATAAGTATCTCATGTGTAACAGGATCTTCCTCCAGAAAGAGCGTTCGCAGATTTTGTTTTGTGCAATCTTGTACTTCATTTGGTGATAATGAACTTCCTAGGTTAGTGGATAAGCACTTTAAAACAGCAATAAGAGGCTGGCCATTGAGTGTCAACAAAACGAAGAATCGCCTACGATGTATTTTCTTATTAAGGATTTAGCGCTTGTCAAATGCACCAATGCCTGGCATTGGCATCTTGGTTAATGTAGTCTCCTTGCCTTTTTTGGTGCTCTTACTTCTTGGCATAGAAGACAATGCATGGTGACAAATTACAAACATAAATGTGATAAATTGCATTATTATGCTTTCATATTGTCTTTAAATTTCATTGCTTATGCAGTTTTGATTCTTGAGAACTCAGCTGCTTTCACGTGGGAAAACCCTTATGTTCAGCTATCGATAAGTACTGGGTAGAAATGACTGAGAGAATCTACCTGTCTTGTTTATACTTGGTATCTATAATGTTGCAAGTGCCAGTTTCTATTATCTAGATTCTAAAGATGTCGTGGGAATAAATTCGTTTTCCAAAGCTTCAGGATCTTCTACCTTCTTCTAGCCTGTTTTATTTGGTAGGAAAATATGGGAAACACTTCCTCACATTATCACAGGCAATGCACACTTTTAAAATTGAAATCCTTTTGGCTAAGCAGGTGCATCTGAGGGGTATCTCTGCCCTCCAAATCCACAGAGGTCTTGCACATAGCCTTATCTGTTTGCCCCATACTGCACAGGTTGGCAGGCGGGGGGAATTGTAAGGGAGAAAAATAGCAAACTGATGTATTTTTAATTTAAAAACTATACATGGACAATTTTTGAAAGTAATTTTGACAATAATTTCACCAGTAGAAAGATCGAAATATTAAAATCATATGTTTCTCTCTCCTATATAACCTGATAGTTTATAGCAAAACCAAAATTTTGAAGGCCAAATGATGAAGGTCTTGTGGATTCGTCCAAATTCAAACGCTGAAATTTGAACAAATTTGATTCCAAATTCAAACGCTGAAATTTGAGCAAATTTGTTTCCAAATTCAAATGCTGAAATTTGAACACAAATTTGATAAAGAGCAGGGAAAAGTTAAAACACTGAAATTCAAATCTAAATTAAGCAAAGAGTAGAGGAATCTTCTTTTTGTTAGTGGATTGTAGGTATGATATTACATGGAAATAATTCTTCTTTTTAAAAGCTTTTGTGTTGTTTAAATTTGTCTTGATAGTCTTAGCTTTGGTATTGAGCTTGTGGAGAAAAATGGTCCTCAATGAACAAGTTATAAAGGATTACTTTCAGCAAAAAAATTGCACCCAGATGAGTAAATTCAGCATTAGAAATGATCCTAGATGATTAAATTTAGCCTCTTTAAATGAATTTTCATTTAACAGATACTTATCTGCCAGTGTAAACAATCTATATTTTTACAACTTTCGTGTTGGTCCCTTTTGATTTATATATATAGCTCTCAGTTTCATTTCCAAGGGTTGTTATGGTAGGTTAAATATCCGTGACAGTTCCCAAACCTGTTGTGTTAGGGTTGATTTCTAAGAGATGTTTGTGTCAGGGTAAGTATTTATTTTAGTTCCTGTATTATACCGTTATGTTAGAATGCAACATATATGCATAAATGTTATGGATATTTTGCCTAACAATATGTGGGATGTCTCATTTAGTAGAGTTAGTTTTTTATTGTATATGAGCTTATTGGGATCCAATTTGGAAGGTTTTTGACAATTGGAATGCTCTGAGTTAGGTTTTTATTGCATACGAGCTTATTTGGATCCGTTTTGAAAGAAATATATTATTTGACAATTGGAGAACTCTGAATCTGATGTTGTTGGGTTTCTTTAGGAATGCCAAATTGCATGTCTTGTTAAAGTTTAAGAGTGGATTGAGGCACATCCCTTCAATCTCTCTTGCAACCAAAGATAGCTTAGTGATTTTAGTAGACATTGAATTCGAGAGTGGGAGACTGGCTAGTTGAAAGATCTACTTGACATGCTCAAGTGTTTTACTAAGTGTGAATTTGGGTAGTTTGACCAATTCACAGACAAGAATGAGATGAAGGTATTAGTGAAAAAGGTGCTTAGGAGAAGGGATGAAATTTGGCCAGTAGGGTTAATGTTCAATGAGGCCAGTGTTTGTTGCAAATCCCACCTTTAATTTGACATGCCGAAAATTAACCATGCTTGTATTTTAGTTGGCATTATATGTGGAGTTCTGAGAGAAATTGAAAAATGCTGCTGGTAATTCTGTCAGTAAATTTTGTCATCGATAAAAGGTGTTCACAGACGCACATACTTATCATAGGATAACCACTTAATGTTGGACGTAGTAATCTACCAGAACATAAGAAAATGGCTACATATAAAGTGAAAGAGAGGCAAAGTTAAGTGAGTGCTTGAATAGTTTAATAGCTCAGCAAGGTCTTGAAAGTTGATCTTAGGATAGCGGCATGCCTCAGAGAAAGTATGGTGCTCCTGCAGAAGGGGGGCTTCAGAGAAGTGCTGGTGCTATTGTTGAAGATCTGCTCCAGGAAAATGTTGTTCCTGTTTCTGATGTTAGCAGCTCCCGAGAAGGTAAAATTAATGGCATAGATATACAGGAACACCTTTCCACCATGAGGGTGATATAGGAAAGAAGGTAAGCATTCAAAGTGGTGATTGTGAGAGAATGGGGGAAAACACAATTCTAGTAACACTAAAATTAGGGTAAAAATCAGGTCAGAAATGTGCTAGTTCAGCATCAAGTTAAATTGATGACACACTCTCAAACACAAACGCCTCCTGATTTAGAATTGCCTTCTATCACTGGTCTATTGTTGAATTTTCACCTCCTCCACAATTTTACAGTTGGAATTTTAAGAGTTCATGGTTGATACTATATGCAGGCAATTTTGCACTGAGGTGAGCAACTGATGTGCCTGGTCCTGTAGTATTGTAGGGCATTTTATCTCATTTTCTTGGCTCAAATATTTGATTGGATGCATTTATAATTTGTCTGCTAAGCTTAGAGTTTATAGACTTTCATAGCAAGCACAAAAATATTTATTTCTGCCACAAAGTAGTGCTAGAGTATTATATGCCTCGATGCCTTATCTAGATTTCCAAGGTCATACTGTTTTCTGAGTTGCAACATTTGGCTTCTCAAGGAATATTATATGGTGGGGGTTGCAGTGAATTATTTAAAATTTTGGTTATACTCAAGTTATTCTTTGTTTGCTTACACATTACATAATTATCTAAGCACCCAAAGTGTGTTTGGGATTTTCTCTTTGGTTTTTAATCTGTTTGATCAGAGTACGTGATACTGTCTTAGAGGTGGATTTGTTGAATTTTAGCATTAGCATGAATATTTTAAAAATTTGCAAACTAGCTAATAACAAATGACAAGTGCAGTGAAACTTCAACACATCAATACACTGAACACAAGAGTTTTTCACTGGGGAAACCTTTAAAGGACAAAATCCCCAAAAGCATTAGTAATTCAGTCTGCTCGGGCTAGTTCATTGGCTGCTTGAACCTCTACTCGAAATTCCGTTGAGCTACCCGAGCCTTGCTTGAGCCACTGTCTTTTGCTCGAGACCCTGCCCAAGCTGTTCGGAGGCATGTCTGCCTTGCTCGAGACTCCTGCCCGTGCTTTTGGCTGTTGCTCGTGGCTCCTGTTGACTGCTCGAAGGCTCTTATGGGCTATTGAGAGTTGCTTGAGGGTCTGTTAGCAGACAGATAACCCTCTTGGGCTGTCTGCTAGCAGCCCGAGGGTCTATTGTTGACCCAACAACCCTTGCGAGTTGTCTACTAGCAGCTCGAGGACTGTTAGGGCCTGCTAGGTGTGCTTGACAGCACCAGCAGTCTGCCCTAGCCCTGCTAGGGCTTGCCGAGGAGAAAGAGAAAGTTGTCGGAGGAGGAGGGCAGCGGCCCGTGAGAGAAACAAGCTGTCCGTGAAGAATAGAAGCATGCCCGTAGAAGTTGCCTGGTGATGTTGAAGAATGAAACAACCGTGAGGAGGAAGGGTCTTAGGGTTAAACCTTAACTGCTGCAAAAATGATGAAACCCTAGTTTAGGGTTTGATCAAAAGATAAGTGTGGATGCCCTAGATAGACTCATCCATGCTAGGGCATAAACACAAAACTTCCTTCTCTTCAATAACCAACGAATTCTTCTGTAGGAGCAACTGCAAGTGTGAGAGCAAGAGTGTGTATAATAATGAAATGGATTGATCTTCTTTTATAGCCTTTGAAGTTACCTGTAAGTGGACCAAAACTCAAAAGATCAAAATAATATTATTTCATTTTTTTATCACTTTAACTTTTACCTTTAGTGGTACTAAAGGTCTTTCTGCACTTTCACTTTGACACCTTAGTGGTACTAAGGGTCCTTATGTATTTTAGACTTTTGTTTTAGCCTTATTTAAGTGCCCTGTGGTCAAAACAAGTGGTCAAGGTGGTCCTTCATCCCCACTCAAAGTACGTCATTATAAACAGAGAGAATTACTAATGCTTTTATCTCACTCTATATGACACCAAGATTAGATACTAAGGTGTCTTAACCAAGGGTAGCTAAGCCTTGGAGAAGATCACAAAGCCCACTGATCGAGGGTTAGAGTGTCACACATGCCCAGACCCGGTCTGGGGCTTATAGTGTATTCCTGATAACAGACCAGTTGCTTCAGCGATAGGCTGCATAATTTGACACAAGGTCAAATACTTGGTAACAAACCAAGCGCCTCCATTCTCCCAGAGAATGGCTCTCAACCTTGGGCTAAGTTCTTAGTCTTGAACTAGGTTAAATTCTTGGTAACAGACTAGGTGTCTCCATTCGAAGAATGGCCACTCAGCTCTAGGCTGAGTCCCCCAATGTTAGTCTGGTTCCACATCTTGGTCACGGACCAGATGTCACCATTCAACAGATGGTCACTCAACTCAAGGTTGAGTCCCCCAGTGCTGGATTGGTTCCATATCTTGGTCTCAGACCAGATATCACCATTCAACAGAATGGTCACTCAACTCAAGGTTGAGTCCCCCAGTACTCGATTGGTTCCACATCATGGTCCTGGACCAGATGTCTCAATTTTCCTAAGAGAATGGATTTCAATGCTGCTCAAATAAATCAACACTCCTTAGCGAGAGAGGCATTCTTTGCCATGCCAAGCTTGTCACGAAAGTACACGAACTTTGATGTTGTTAGAGGCTTGGTCAGGATATATGCGATCCGGTCATCTATACGAATGGATTGCAACTTCAGAGCACCTCTTTGTACTAGGTCTCTGATGAATGATACTTCATTTCAATTTGTTTCGATTTGTCATGAAATATCGAGTTCTCAGAAAGCTTAATGCAACTCTGATTATCGCAATAGATGATCTTTAAGTCAAACTTTCCACCGAACATATCAGATAGAAGTTTTCTGAGCTAAACTACTTCCTTACAGGAATCACTTGTAGCAATATACTCTGCCTCAGCTGTACTTTGAGCTATGGAACCCTGTTTCTTGCTAGACCAAGAGATCATTGCATATCCCATACTGAAGCAGTAACCAGAGGTGCTTTTTCAGTCTACTACACGGCCAACCAAATTTGAATCAACATATCCTGCAAATAATATTCAATTGATGGAAGTATACCAGAGCCCATAAGTGATAGTACCTCGCACATATCTGAGTACGTGTTTAGCAGCTACCTAGTGTATGTGCTTTGGATCGGACATGAACTAACTTAGAGCATTCACAATGTAACAAGCATCTGGTCTCGTATGTACGAATACATCAAGGATCCAATAAGTTGTATGTGCAAAGTAGAGTCCACACCTTGTGAACTAGTGGCCGAGTCTCTCAACTTTGTCAAGTTGGTAGTCATGGGCATGCTCATGGACTTGCAGTGCTGCATCCCAAATCTCTGCAAGATGTCCATTGCATACTTTCCTTGTGTCAGGAATATCTCGCATGGATTTTGCCAGACCTCTAAGCCAATGAAATAATGCATAAAACCGAGATCCTTCATTTCAAATTCAGAGGTGAGCTCCCTCTTACACTGTTCTATCAATTGTTCCTCACTTGTAAGAAACAAGTCATCCACATATAGAACAAGGATCAAGACATGATTATGAACAACCTTAAAGTACAAGTTGGAGTCAGCGGTACTTTTGGAAAACCCCAATTTGTGGAGAAATCCATCCATCCTCGCATACCAGACTCTTAGAGCCTGTTTCAGTCCATACAAGGCTTTCTTCAGTTTACACACATGGGTCTTATTCCCGGGAGTCACAAAGCCTTTAGGTTGTTCAATATAGACTTTCCCATCAATCTTGCCATTGAGGAAGGTTGTATTTACATCCATCTGATGTAACTTCCATTCGAATATTGCAGCAGGAGAAATGATGGTTCTGATAGTAGTATACCTGGCCACAGGAGCAAATGTCTCATCATAGTCAATGCCTTTTTTTTAAGTGAAGCCACGAGCTACAAATCTGGCTTTATACTTCTCCACACTGCCATCAACAACATGCTTGATTTTGTAAAACCATCTAGATGTCACTACTGACTTTCTTATTGGTCTAGGAACAACTTTCCATACATCATTCTTCATGATTGAACTGTACTTTTCAATCATGGCATCAACCCATACATGTTGACTTGTTGTTTCTTCGTACGTGGAAGGTTTTGCATTAATTAGATGGCTCGTAAGATTGGAGTACTTCCGCAGTCTTATGCTTTCTCTGAAAGTCTTGAGAGGAGCTTCATGCTTCTCGGCTTCTTGTACTGTTTCTCGGAACTAAGCAGGTCTCCTTTTGGAAGGAGGAACTTCAAGCAGTTCTTCTAGTGGACTTTCAGTGTCCTCTGGTGCATCTGGAATTTGATCCTCAAATTCTTCTTCCTCCCTCTAAACATTTGAATTTGGACCCTTAGGAGGAGGTACTTCATCTTCCTTTGGAAGCTCTTGTGTTTGATGAAACACAGCTTCCTCATGGAAGATCACATCTCTATTGACTTCAATGTACCTCTGTCCAGGTACATAGATGTGGTAGGCCTTCGAGCTGTCACTGTAACCGACAAATATACCTTTCTTACCAGAAGGCTCTAGCTTAGCCCTCTTTTCTTTTGGCACATGAATGTAAACCGGAGTGCCAAATATCCTCAAGTGGTCAATTGCAGGTTTCTTGTTGGTGAAGACTTCTTCTAGAGTCTTCCCCCAAGATAGCATGAGGGCTTCTGTTTTGGATGTACACAACAGTACATGCAGCTTCAACCCACAAGGATAAAGGAAGATCTAACTCAGTGAGCATGGCTTTAACAACTTCACAGATTGTTCGATTCTTTCCTTTTGCAACCCCATTCTGCTGAGGCTTGTACAATATTGCCAGCTCTTTCTTGATTCCTGCTTCTTGGCAAAATCATCAAACTCCTTATCATCAAAATCATCAAACTTCCATTATCTGATCTCAAGATACGGATGTGTCTGCTTGTTTGATTTTCAATCAGAGCCTTGAACTCTTTGAACCTGTCAAAAATTTCACTTTTTGGCCTTGAGGAAGTAAATCCATGGTTTCCGAGAATGATCATCTATGAAGAAGACATAATATAAATACCTACTCAAGGAGGGTGAAGACATAGGCCCACAAATGTCAGAGTGAATCAAATCTAAAATGCCTTTAGATCTATTCTTGCTTCTGGAAAATGATTTTTTTTTGCAAATTCCATCATGTTTTGGAGATACCTCTCGCATACCTGTGACCATCTTTTGCAAGCTTGGAAGAGTTGTGTAGTGAAGGTGTCCAAACCTTCGACGCCACAACTCACATGGATCAATTGTATGATGTACCAAAGCATGAGTGGAATCTTCAAAAGCCTTGTAAAGGCCTCCCTCTTGAACCCCAATTTCTATCGCTGAGCTTAGCTTTTCATCCTTTGCTCATAGTAGAACTTTCTTGTCCATGAAGAGAACTCTGTAGCCCTTGTCCTCTAAGCCAGCAACAAAGAGTAGGTTCTTCTTTAAACCATTGACATATAAGACATCATCAATATGTAAGACCATACCTGAATCAAGTTGAAGTGTAGTTGAGCCAACTCCTTCAATCTTGTAAGTGGAGTCATCTCCAAGTTCCACCTGTGTAGTGAAATTCCCTTTCTATAACTGGTGAGAGCTCCACGGTTACCTGTCAAATGTCTGTAGTCACCACTATCCACCAACTAAGAGGTAGCATTGCTCTCTTTGTGATGGATCCAGAGAGAGCGGAGATTAGGTAGTACTCTCTTCTAGGTTTGTCTTCTTTGTTCGCCCTGGTGTTCTTCTTCTTCTTTTTCTGTAGTAGAAACTTGAAATCTTCTTTTGAATTTCTTCTTGGTCTGCCTACAATCCTTGGCAAAGTGCCAAACTTGTGGCAATTATAGCATTCCACTTTTGAAATATCAAAGTACTTACCTTGAGGTTTCTTTCCTTTCTTTCGCTGAGGGGAGGGCTTCTTGAGTTGCTTTGTCTTTGCTGCGAGTGCAAAGTTCCCTTCCTTAGTTTCCTTGCCTGAAGTCCTTCCCTCTTCTTCCAAACAATCATGCCAAAGTCTTTCAAAGTTTGGCTGATTCTCACGTCCACTAACAGATTCCAGGAATGTTTCCCAAGAGTTTAGGAGACCATCGACTACAGTGTGCACAAGGTCATCGTCATCAACAACAATACCAATTGCAGTAAGTTGATCTCTTACATGTGCAATCTTTGTGAAGAAGGGACCAACACCTTCATCCTTGTTCATCTTCAATGTTCGGAGCCTTTTCTTCAAGACTCTCTTTTGCTGGGAGCCTTCTTCTCATACAAGTTTGTCAAGGTGTCAAAGCATTCTTTCGCTGTCTTCAATGATGCGATGTTGGGCATCAAAGTTTCTTTGACAAAATCATAGATGATCCTTTTAGCCTTAGCCTGCTTCTTCTTGAATGTAGTCCTGCCAACATTAGATGTTGGATCTTCAATGGTGTTGAACACAACGTCATCAAGGTCATTTTCCTCTAGGATAGCTGTAAGCCTAGCTTTCCAGGAATTGTAGTTAGTTGAACCTTGAAGCTTCTCTTCCAGTCTAAAGATTTTGGTGGCCATCTTTGCCACTTAGTCAAATGTCAAGTCTGCAAAATATCCATAGGTCTAGGAAGAAAACAACAATCTCTTTTTACTAGGTCTTCACATGCTATGCTCTGATACCATGTTGAATTTTAGCATTAGCATGAATACTTTAAAAACTTGCAGACTAACTAATAACAAATGACAAGTGCAGTAAAACTTCAACACATCAACATACTGAACACAAGAGTTTTTCACTAGGGAAACTTTTAAAGGACAAAACCTCCAAAAAATTAGTAATTCATTTCATAAATGAGATGACCGAGTTCTTCAATGAATTCTCAAACCCTAATGGGTTTGTACCACAGATCCACAAATTACAGAAGATAATTTTTACATAAAAATGCCAAATTAGAGATTTTACCAAATTAGGGCTTTATGCCCTAATTGTTAGAATATGTAATGATGACTTATGTGGTATATTGATACAATATAATTTAAATGCATAAAATAACTCTAATATTATAAAATAGAGTTATCCCAAATGCATCATTGTAATTAAATAATTTGAAACCATTCTTTATATAAAGAGGTGGAAATTCATTTATCCCACACGTGTTATGGAATGTATTATAATCGAAATCTCTTGGTATATAAGAGAGATGAAGGAGACCTTTTTGGGTATGTGTTGATTGTAGTTTATCACACATCACATGTGTATGTCATTTGTACACACATGATTATGACATGATTGAGTGATGGAGCTTGATATGATGCATATGTGAGGATGCCATGTAATCTTGGAGATCTATTTTCAGAATAATGGAAGATGCAACCATTCCCATGGGCGTAGCCCATATAGGGTGAACCACATATATTGGTGTTTTCTTGTCGTTATCTTTTCTCCAATTTTATTTCATACTTTATGTTGTTTGGTAGATAGAATGATAGACTAGTAATGCTTTTCATATTTTATATTGTGTTATGATATTATAACATATGTTCACAATATTCTAACATGGTATCAGAGCAGATTGCTATGTTCTACCTTCTTCGGTAATTTTATTTTTTATTTTTTATTTTCAAGCAACATATGTTCATGATTTTATTTAGGCTCTTCATGCTTCGTAGTTTTGTGACTCGATCTATAATACCCATGTAGTATTTTTTCAGATTTGGGCTTTATTCTACATATTTGAATTTTTTCTTTCAAACCCTAACCCTTGTGGAGAAGTGTTTAATGTAAAATTGGGCAGCGACTTCCAGATCTTTTTTTTTTACACTTTCTGTGTATTTTTTTAAGAAATAAATTGCATATCTGAGTTCCTCGCAAAAATACTCAATTTCAGAAAAGCAATCGTCTGATTTCGTGTCTGGAAAGCGAAGATATCATTGATTTAAAATCAGTTATTTTCATAAATTTTTTATACGGACGGAAATATTGCAGAGCACATATTTTTTGATTGAGTGCCCAGATTTCTGTTATGTTCACGTTGGTGGATGCAGAATGGTTTCTCCAGTTCTGAACATAGGTTATATTAAAAGTTCCGGGAAATATTGACTGAGTTAAGGTCATTTTAAATATTTTGTTTTTTCTATTTTCGGTTTTCTGTTGCAGAGTGACAAATCCGTCTTTTAGCAGCGGTTGGGATTCAGTTTTGGTGAGAAAATTCAGTGTTTTATTCATCTATTTTCTTGAAATTCTTGTTATGAGCTTCTCGATCTCTTTGCATTAGGGTTTATTTTCTTATTCATCATATTTACAGAGGTTGTCTTATTCTTGTTTATGTCTATAACCTTCTTTGTGTGGAAGATGTTTAGCATTTTCAGGGGCATGGATCTCTAGTATGGTAATGCTGACATCAAGAAATGGACCTATGCTTAGGACTCAGTTGTTTAATGGCTATATTTTCGTATCTATAAGTGATATCAATGTTTTATTTGATCAATTTTTTTTTGCTTAATATTCTAACATAGTCTCACTCTTCTAATAATGATAATGATGATTCTATATGTGTTATTTTTATGATCATTTTATGCTCTTGTTAATTAATTTCTTGAGTAAAATGAATTTTTTGAATCTATGTGATATCATATTTTTGGCTTGTCATAAGTTCTTTAATTAGGGTATAGTTTTCTTTTTCATGTATTGAAGAGACTGTATCTAGTTCCCATGTTGTTTGTAACATTCATATATGAAAGCATTGACATTTCCAAGGCATTTCATCTCTTGCATATTAACATGATGTTAACAAGGAATGAACACATGATTATGGCTATTAGTGACTTGTTATTTTATAATTTATAAGTGATATCATGGGTTGATCATAATTTTCTATATGTTGAACATGTTAAACATTTTAATTTATTTTTATATATACCATGTCATGTTTATTTCAACTATCATTTACTCAATGTTTATATGGCTTTGAAGAATCTTATAATCTTGAAATCTTTGTCATGAGCACCTTGTTCTTGTTGCATTGATATTTTTATTCTTATTATTGCAGAGGTTCTTTTGTTCTTACTTGTCTCTAACGTTCTTATATGGAAGCATTGACATTTTTAGGGCATTCATCTCTTGCATATTAAAATGATGTTAACAAGAAATGAACTTATGTTAAAGATTAGTTGCTTGATGACTATATTTTTTTCATATGTTTAAGTGATATCTTGACTCATTATTCTATATTAATATCTATTATGATCACTCATGTTTATGCTCATCTATTTATTATATCACATCATTTCTTTTTTCTTGATAATCTTTTGGTCAAAATTTATATGGTCTTGCATAGAAGTGATAGCATAAAAACAATTCTTATTATTTATATATTCTTGAACAATGTCATTTTATCGTCTCTTATGCTTTTTGGGCTTGTCATGTTTATTATATGCTTTACTCTTGGAAGTTATTTTGTGTAGATTAACTATCTATGTTATGGTTTGCTTTTGCTATTCCTTGTTTAAGCATACGATGGTTGCGGATCTCTGGTTCTTCAGCTTTCTTCCTCTTTTCAACGTATCATTGTCTGCAACAAAGATGGTTGATGTTAAGAAGGAATGTAATGTTATTTTTTATCATATTATATCACAATATTCTAGTAATGCTGTATGATGGACATCCATCTTCTACTGTTCATGCATCTCTCAACTGGTTTGTGAAGACTGTCTGCTTGGCTCATGTTTTGATGGATAGACCATTTGGGTCTTGTAGTCACAATGCAATCTTGAGTAAGAGATCTATGAAGATTGTTTCGATGTATGGATCCAGGGTTCTTGTCTTCATCATGCGGTCTAATGCAGAGTTCTTTCAGCTATCAGTTGAGTTACAGGTTGTGATGAGTTTGTAGCCACATGTTCTGTTGTATTTCCCATACACTGTTGTGTTGTGCAAATATTCATCATACAACTTGGTACAAATGCAGTTTCATAAGAAGTGGATGTTGTCTTCATCAAGTCCATGAGGCGAAGTGTGTTTTTTATTTGCATCATATAGAGCATTTTGGAAGTTGTCATCAAGGGGGATGTTGGTGTGTTTCCACCTTCCTTCCATTTGTGTTCTTTCTCTTAGTCATCATAAAAGGGGAGTGTTAGAATATGTAATGATGACTTATGTGGTATATTGGTAATATATCATTTAAATGCATAAAATAACTCTAATATTATAAAATATAGTTATTCCACATGCATCATTGTAATTATATCCTTTGTAACCATTCTCTATATAAAGAGGTGGAAATTTATTTATCCCACGTGTTATGGGATGTGTTGTAATCCAAATCTATTGGTATATAAGAGAGGTGAAAGAGACCTTTTTGGGTATGTGTTGATTGTAGTTCATCACACATCACATGTTGTGTATGTCATTTGTACACACATGATTGTGACATGATTGGGTGATGGAGCTTGATGTGATGCATATGTGAGGATGCCATGTAATCTTGGAGATCTATTTTCAGAATAATGAAAGATGCAACCCCTCCCGTGGACGTAACCCATATCGGGTGAACCACTTTTATCGATATTCTTTTGTTGTTCTCTTTCTTCAATTTTATTTCATGCTTTATGTTGCTTGGTAGATAGAATGATAGACTAGTAATGCTTTTCATATTTTATATTGTGTTATGATATTATAACACATGCTCAAAATATTATAACACTAATTTTATCTCTCATGCTCAAAAAGATCAGACTACCCAAATTCCAGTTAGATTGCCCAAAGGTGCTATCAGTCTGCCCGAGCTAGTTCATTGCCTCCCCAACCCTTTGTCGATAATTTTGTTGAGCTTCTCGAGCCCTCCCAGAGATTAATGTAACTTGCCCAAGCCTCTATCTTCTGCCTAAGACCTTGGCCGAGATGCCTGGAGGCTTGTTTGCCCTGCCCGAGACTCCTGCCCGTGCTTTCGACTGTTTCCCGTGGCTCCTCTTGACTTCCTGAAGGCCCTTATGGGCTGTTGAGAGCTGCCTGAGGGTCTATTAGTAGACCTGGAACCCTCCCGGGATGTCTACTAGTAGCCCGAGGGTCTGCTGTTGACCCAACAACCCTTACGAGATATTTTCTAGCAGCCCGAGGACTATTAGGGCCTGCTAGGTGGTGCCCGACAGCACCAATAGTCTACCCTAGCTCTGCTAGGGCTTGCCGAGGAGAAAGAGAGTTTTCGGAGGAGGAGGGCAGTTGCCCGAAGCTTCCCTTGAGAGAAACAGGTTGCCCGTGAAGAATAGAAGCCTTCCTGTAGACGCTGTTTGATGATGGTGAAGAATGAAACAATCGTGAGGAGGAAGGGTCTTAGGGTTAAACCTTAACTACTGCAAAAATGATGAAACCCTAGTTTAGGGTTTGATCAAAATATAAGTGTGGATGCCCTAGATATACTCATCCATGCTAGAGCATAAACATAAAACTTCATTCTTTTCAATAACCAACAAATTTTTCTGTAGGAACAGCTGCAAGTGTGAGAGCAAGAGTGTGTAATAATGAAATGGATTGATATTCTTTTATAACCTTTGAAGTCACCTATAAGTGGACCAAAACTCAAAAGAACAAAATAATATTAGGCTGTTCATAATTTTACACAGTGAATGTTGAAGAGATGGGAAAATCTGCGTTAGTTAGAATATTATCTCGACGTTTCGAGCCACAAAGTAGGGCTCATCATCAGGAGAAAATATCTTAGGTTAAAATAGGTATGGGCTTTGGTTATTAATAAGTGTAATTTTTTTTATTAAGCCTACAGTTCCAAATCTCTTGTCTTAACAGTTTTTAATTTTAATTCAAAATTTAAAATTTTTATTTTTATTTTTAATTTTTTAATTTTTTAAAATTTTTATTAATATTATTCCCCTCTAAAAGTTTAATAAATTTTAATAAATCTAATAAAGTTATTAGTTTTAATAATTTTTGTTTTTTATATTTAAAAATACATTTGTTTATTAGAAATATAAAATCTTTTTAAGTTAATTTTAATAATTAGTTAGGAAAAAGTTTTATACTATTATTTTTTGTTTTATTAATTTTCTTAGATATGTTAATTAATAATTATTTATAATAATTTTAAAAATTAATCAAACTTCAAAGTTAAAGTTTATTAATTTATTTTTATTATTAATATTTTAGGATAATTTTAAAAATTTTAATTTTTGTTTAAATTTTTTTTTAATTTTATTAGTTTTGATTAGTTTTTAATATTATTAATTTCACCATTAATTAAGGGTTTGATCATTAGTGTCCTTGGTTTTTGTGTGTGTGTTATTGTTTTTAAGGTGACGGATAATAGGGCGTCAACACTCATTAAGTTTAAGGCCATCATCCCTATTCAGGTTTAAAGGAAATTTTTCTATCTTTATGGATTCTCTGATTTTTCTTCTCTTATAATGATCATCTTTGGTGATAAGTTTTGTTTCCTGAATTAAAATTAAAAACTGTTATGACAAGAGATTTGGAACTGTCGACTTAATAAAAAAATTTACACTTATTAATAACCAAAACCCATAACTATTTTAACCTGAGATACTTTCTCGTGATGATGAGCCCTACTTTGTGGCTCAAAACGTCAAGATAATATTCTAACTAATGCAGTTTTTCCCATCTCTTCAAAATAATATTATTTTATTCTTTTAGCACTTTGACTTTTACCTTTAGTGGTACTAAAAGTATTTTTGCACTTTCACTTTGACACCTTAGTGGTACTAAGGGTCATTATGTATTTTAGACTAAGGGGCCTGCTGGGTGGCGCTCGACAGCACCAGCAGTCTGCCCTAGCCCTGCTAGGGCTTGCCGAGGAGAAAGATAAAGTTTTAGGAGGAGGAGGGGAGTTGCCCAAAGCTTCCCATGAGAGAAATAGGCTACCCGTGAAGAATAGAAGCCTGTATATAGACGTTGTCTGATGATGGTGAAGAATGAAACAATCGTGAGGAGGAAGGGTCTTAGGGTTAAACCTTAGCTGCTGCAAAAATGATGAAACCCTAGTTTAGGGTTTGATCAAAATATAAGTGTGGATGCACTAGATAGACTCATCCATGCTAGGGCATAAACATGAAACTTCATTATTTTCAATAACCAACAAATTCTTCTATTGGAACAGCTGCAAGGGTGAGAGAAAAAGTGTGTAATTATGAAATGGATTGATATTCTTTTATAGCCTTTGAAGTCACCTATAAGTGGAATAAAACTCAAAAAAACAAAATAATATTATTTTATTCCTTTATCAGTTTGACTTTTTCCTTTAGTGGTACTAAAAGTCTTTTTGCACTTTCACTTTGACACCTTAGTGGTACTAAGGGTCCTTATGTCTTTTAGACTTTTGCTTTATCCTTCTTCAAGTGCCCTGTGGCCAAAGCAAGTGGTCAAGGTGGTCCTTCATCCCCACTCAAAGTACATCATCATAAACAGAGAGAATTACTAATGCTTTTATCTCACACTCTATATGACATTAAGATCAGATACTAAGGTGTCTTAACCAAGGGTAGCTAAGCCTTGGAGAAGATCACAAAGCCCACTGATCGAGGGTGAGAGTGTCACACATGCCCATACCCGGTCTAGGGCTTATAATGTAATCCTGGTAACAGACTAGGTGCCTCAGCCATAGGCTGCATAATTTGACACATGGTCAAATACTTGGTAACAGACCAAGCGCCTCTATTCTCCCAGAGAATGGCCCTAATACCCAGGCTGAGTCCCTAGTCCCGAACTAAGTTAAATTCCTGGTAACTGGCCAAATGCCTCCATTCAAAGAATGGCCACTCAGCTCTGTGCTGAGTTCCCCATTGCTAGGCTGGTTCCACATCCTGGTCCCGGACCAAATGTCACCATTCAACACAATGGTCACTCAACTCAAGGTTGAGTCCCCCAGTGTTGGACTGGTTCCATATCTTGGTCCCGGACCAAATATCCCCATTCAACAGAATGGTCAGTCAATTCAAGGTTGAGTCCCCCAGTACTGGACTAGCTCCACATCCTAGTCCCAGATCAGATGTCTCCATTCTCCTAAGAGAATGGATCTCGATGCTGATCAGAAAAATCAACAGGATTATGCATCTGAACATGATCTTATTCATACAAAATGTAATGGCCTTGATGTGGAGGCACCTTGGACAACTCGTCTAAGACACCTAAGGCATGACAAGCCTAGGTGCAACACAACTTGGATTCCTGGCACAAGGCTCAACAACCTCACGACTTGGAAGTTTGATGAGCTAAGCAAGGGGCATCAACAAGAAACAAGTGTGGGTACGGAGCACGTACGGATGGACAAGTGCACCAAGCACGCAACAAGTGGGACTTGTAGACGAAAGTGTGAATGGGTGGAGCGTGCCAACTAGTTGGAAGGTGGGACATGTGCCCATGAAGGCCAAGGCGTGGAAAGCCTTGGGATGTCGGCTAGATGGAACAACATGTGGGCACACTTGTGTTGTAGACACATGAGTGCACAAGAGACATGGGTGGAGCGCGCCCAAGGAGCACACATGCCCAAGTGCTGCGGACAAAATGTGGTGAACGATCACGTCAGTCGACAAGGTGGGTGCTCAGTGTGACTTGCCCTCCATGCTAGTGCTTGCAAAGGTTGGCTTGGTTGAGGAGATCCCATGCTTAGGGGCACTCCCGTGATGACGGTCAATTATATATAGGCGTGTAGATGGGAAAAGTAAAAAAGCACAAGAAGAACACAAGTTCGGTGGTAAGAAGGAAAATTCACACACACAGAAGTTTGAGGCACATTGAGGTGTGCCCCTCCTTTGGTGGCACCCAGAGGAGGGCACATTTGACTTTGGCCTAGGTTGCAAACTGAGGTTTTCTAGGGTTACTCTCTTGTACGGGATGTGGTAGGTCTGTGGGCTAGGAGAAACACACTCCCAGTTACCTTGGAGAGACGACTAGGCCCTGGGCAAGCCTCATGGAGAGGTATCTTTGATGGAATCTTAAGTGTGCGACGAGAACTTGGGCAAGTCGACAGACTTGTCAACTGCAAGTAGGAAGAGGTGTAGATTTAGATTGTGTGGGATGCACAAAAGCAAACAAACAACAAACTTGGGGGAAAACTCTCTAGGGTGCGTAGGCTAAGAGAGTTGTGCCAAGATGGTTGGAAAGCTTGCAATGGATTGTAGCTCACGAGGGAAACATACAACAAAGTTCAGTTGATAGACGTAAGAGCAAGGCGTGGACAACAGACTGTTGCCGCACTGCAGGTGGAGCCAAGATAGGGGCAGAAATGAATTGACAGTTGAGATTGTAACTTGAGAAAGTGTCGGTTGGGAATGCTCTTGGAGAGTTGCTGGGGTGTTGGATCCTCCACTATTGTAATATGTTCCTTGTGCCATTATAATTATAAAAGGGTATTAAACATGCCCAGTGGGGTGTTGCCATCCCATATCTTCGAGTGTCTTGTATTTGGATAAGTGTAAATGTGTTTACTGTTGGATGTGTCCACATATGCACAATTGGCTAAGTACAAGATAGCACGCGTAAAAGAGATAAGTGTGTATTCCGCAAGTTAGGTGTAGTCTGTCGGATGCCCTGCTGAGTTAGTCTCACCCTCAACTCACCCTCGACTAGTGTTCGGGTAGTGCCACACGAGTTATCAAAAAACAAAAAATTGAGTTGGGGTTGGTAGCCCTGTGACAAGTGGTATCAAAGTAGGTTTTATTTTCACCAAGATGTAGATGAGTTTCCAAGCAATGTCATAGTTGAGAATTCATTGCAGCCGACACTACTTGTGAAAAGCACTGGGACAAAGGTATTACCAAGGGAATTTGGTTGTTGCAAGCATGCTCTTGGAAGAGAGTTGTGGATGTGACATGCAATCAAAAGCAACTGAGTAGTAGGCTAGCAAAGGTGATTTGCATCAATCGACACTGAAGTGCCCAAGGAGGGTCATGTGTGGCAACAAACTTGCAAGGGTGAATAGTTGTAGTGAAAAAGGGGCACTTGGATGGAGTGCGCTCATGTTGCAACAACGCTTGATAGAGAAGTGCCTAGCACATGACATTAGTTGTTGAGATTGTGTGGAGAGTTCGTTTGGATTGATGGAGTATTGCGGAAGGAAGGGTGAAGTGTCATAGAACATTCCTAGGGCTGGAGGTGCGCATAGAACTAGCAGAGATGTGCCCAGACCTAGTAGACTTCAACAAACAGTCAAAGAGTTCGCACCAGCAGTAGGCAGTGTTACAGGGAAGACAACAAGTCAGGTGGGGGAGGATGCAACAACCTTGGTGCAGAGGAACCTTGGCCAACTCGCCCAAGACGGCTAAGGCATGGAAAGTCTGGGCACAACACAACTTAGAAGTTCTACATAAGGCTCATCAACCTCATGACTTGGAAGCCTGACAAGCTAATCAAGGGGTGTCGACAAGAGGCAAGTGTGGGAACAGAGCACACATGGATGGACTAGCGAACAAAGCACACAATGAGTGGGACTTGCAGATGAAAGTGTGAAGGTGGGGTGCATGCCCTTGAAGGGCAAGGCGTGGCAAGCCTTGGAAATTATCTAGATGGATTGACATGTGGGCGCACTAGTGTTGCGGACGCATGAATGCATAAGAGACTTTGGTGGAGTGTGTTGCTGACAAGCATGTGGGGCACGCATGCACACACAAGTGTTGTGGTTGAAATATGGTGAATGGGCGTCTCGATTGACAATGTGGGTGCCCGATGTGACTTGCACTCCACGCTAGTGCTTGCAAAGGTCATCTTGGTTGGAGAGCCTGCGCTAAGGGCACTCCCGTGTGGATGCTCAAGTATATATAGGCATGTGGATGGGAAAAGTAAAAAAGCACAAGATGAAAACAAGTTCGGTGGCAAGAAGGAAAAATCAGACAAGCATAAGTTTGAGGCACACTGAGGCGTGTCGTGGGTGTGCCCCTCCTTTGATGGCACCCAGAGGAGGGTGCACTTGCCTTTGGACCATGTTGCAAATTGAGGTTTTTTGGGGTTACTCTCTAGGACGAGACGTGGTAGGTTTGTGAGCCAGGAGAAGCACACTCACAGTTACCTTGGAGAGGCGCGCGGGCCTTAGGCAAGCCTCATGGAGAGGCGTCTTTGGTGGAAGCTTAAGTGTGTAGCAGGAACTTGGGAAAGTTGGCAAACTTGTGAACTGTGAGTAGGCAAAGGTGTGGATTGGCAGATTGTGTGGGTTGTGTGGAGGAAGACACAACGAACTGGTGGGAAGACTCTCTGAGATGTGCTGGCTAAGAGAGTTGTGCCAGGATGGTTGGCAAGGTTGCAACAGATCACAACTTGCTAGGGAAACATACAACATAGTTTGGCTGACAAACGTAAGAGAAAGGCGTGAATATCAGATCGTGGCTACTATTGCAAGTAGAGCCAAGACAAGGGCAATAGTGAATCGCCAGTTGATATTGTAACTTGAGCAAGTGTCAGTTGTGCATGCTCTTGGAGAGTTGCTGGGGTGTGGCATCCTCCATTGTTGTAATATGTTTCCTTGTGCCATTATAAGTATAAAAGAGTATAGGCATGCCCACTAGGGTGTGCCGCCCTCCCATATCTCCGAGTGTCTTGTATTTGGCTAAGTGTAAATGTGTTTATTGTTGAATGTGTGCACATACATAAAATTGGCTGAGTGTAAGCTAACAAGCGTAAAAGTGATAAGTGTGTACTTTGTAGGTTAGGCATAGTCTGTCGGATGACCTGCCGAGTTGGTCTTACCCTTGGCTAGGTTCTAGGTAGTGCCACATGGGCTATCAGCAAACAAAAAATTGAGTTGGGGCCAGTAGCCCTGTGACACAAAATTTCATTAAAAGTTGCTTCACACTTTTTTTAAGGTTGTTTGCACTACATTTGAACCCAATAGTATTGATCAATTAGTATTGATAAATCACTATGGCATCACTAAATTGTTGCTTCTTTTTACAAGACATGCTAGCTAGTGTTTCAACACACACCAAGGAAATGAAATCTATGGGAGGCTAAGTTACTCAGGAATTGCAATCTTTAGTTTTCTTATGCAACGCCACACTTTTAAGAGGGCAATCATGAAATAAGTGTTCATGTTCATGAGAGCCCTTGCCTCGATATGGGTGGTTTCATAATCCATGATTTGCTGAGAGGTTTTCATTTTCTAGGATTTGTTTGTGGATATGACCATTCCATTCAAAACTATCTCCTTTTGCTACTGAACATTTGAAATAGAAGCATTGGGATTTAAATTCTAGGACTGCCTTCCCAATCTAGGGTTCCCCAACGTGAACAACTAAAGGATTCCAACTTCTATCCTACCAACCTCAATATGTTCCAACCTCAATATGTTTTGATTGCATGAATGAATGAGCAACCTAGAAGTCAAGCCCAAAGGAGTTGCTACTCCTTTTCCTTATTAAATCAAAGCCTTCAATCTTTTAGGGGCTGTTCACTTATTTTGGGGCCAAACTCATTGGTTGCGATATATTAATTTCCTTGTTAGCAAGCAAATTTCGCGTACTAGATCATTTGGAAGTACATACATTTGTACTTCAGTCATTAGCTTCATGTTTCGGGGATACAACTTTAGAGATGACGGTAATGGATTGCTCCCAAAGGATATTTTCATATCCATTAGGAGCCATAGTTTGTTGGATTAGGTTCTTAAAAAACATGGGTTTTGTTAACACTGAACTTAATTATACTTTTTAAATTCTTCACTTGAATGCATATTTTAGATTTAATTTTTCCACAAGAAATTTCTTGTGAGCATTGATGGATTTAGAAACTCGCTTCCATGACATTTTATTAATTTTTTGTTTTCACTTGATTGATTAACATGGATACCTAAAGATTTAAAAAGGATATCTAAAGACTTAAAACTTGCATTTTAATAATTGCACTAAATTCATGCTTAAAATGTTATGATTGTATTTGTAAACAATGCACTCTATTGTATTTGTAAATAATGCACTTTATTAGTTTAAACGTTAGTAATATGAGAAAGCTATCATAGTAAAAGTGAACTGAACTTTAAAGGAAGAAAAAATACATAGCATTAAAACAAAATGAAACCACGATCAGTTCAATTTTTGGTTGCATAAGATTTTGTAGTTGATGGTATTCTGAAGATGAAGATAAATGTTGTTTACATGTGCTAAAAGTAACTTGGAATTTAAGTGGGCAAGGATGGTTGTTCCTAGCAAAGGTGAAACAATGCCCATGTAGACGCCCCATAATGTTGACAAATTTGTATAAATGGGCTGCGTGTATTTCGTCAACATTATCAAAGTCGTACATGAGACGAGACCCCATTTATAATATATAATGTATTGTTGCAGGGTAAAGTCAAGTGAGTTCAGGGCTTTGACAAACAACATTTATCTTCCCTTGTATTTTGAACCATTGAGGGTGTTTAGAACAATGATGAAGAACTGTAATAGAAGTTTGTTTTGGACTTTATCTCTTCATAGTAATGTCAACTAACTAGTGTACTAAATACAATGTTTAAAAGTTTTGTGATATGGATTTCTATGAGAATTGGAATGATGAAGAGATAACTCTTTTAGTAATATTGGATGAGAAAATGTGACAATTTAGAGAGATGGCTTCATTTGAAACTAGATCTTCAAAGTATTGTTTTGGAAATCCTTGTTTCTAGGTGGATTTATTGCAATTGATCATTAGTGGCCATGAATTTGGTAGGAGTTTGAATAAATAATGATCATTATGGTCAAGTAAACTATATTCCATGCCTACGAGTTTACATATTAATAATCCTTTGAAGAAAAGTAATACAAATAAACTAGATGTGAATTATAAATGATAAAACCATTAGATATAAAACAAGCAAGAGGAATAAAAAAGAGAATAATGAAATACTTTCTTTTTATTTTTCATCTCAATGAACTTTCATAAATGTTTTCTATTTCTAGTTTTGAGGTTTGTACTATTTGATGTTTGAAAGTTTGTATGGTTTAGGTTGTTCCTTTCTCTTTTCTCTTTTCATATCAAGTTTTTTACAATGACACAAAATTAGAATGTTGAAGATTGTTGCACTCCAAAATGCCAAAAAAGTCACAACATAGTCAACTAATTCTAATGATGCATTCCATAAACAAATGGTTCTTGGAAAGATCTTTGCAAAATGAGACCATTCAAATGTGTGCATAAACACAAGAATGCAGAGACATACAAATATAGGCATGTTGATATTAGTTGAAGATGTGCTTTCCATTATTTATTGGTATTACATACCACTTGAAAGTTCTTCAAAATGTCAATTACACAAAGCCCATGAGCAAGATGAGACATCATACATTTATCTATGCATGTGAATTGTTGCAAGAACCATAAAACTAAGACTAAACTTCTAGTTGTGAGAACAACCCAAGCACAAAATTGGTATGTGAATAGAAGACAAAAGCTTGAAGAAGGCAAGTAAAGATAGGTTATGATTGAAGCATAATTGCATCACACTTTCCCAATTAATTTATGACAAGTTAAATCATTAGCTTAATTTGAACAATGCAACATGTTTGTATGGGGGAATGGAGTTCTAAATGGGAAAACGAATTAGGGAGGTAGAACGTCAATGCAAGTTTTTGCGTGATATTGATGTTTTTACTTTTTCTCCAATTTCTCAAGCTAACTTGTGTACTTAAATACACTAGTTATGTAGGAGCATCTCAACTTTGGGCTAGGTGTTGGCACAAATTGGTGTAGGGAGAGTTGATGCACAAGTGAGCGCAAAATACAATGTGCAGAAACAATAATAGGTGTAGAGGAGCAAAGGTGCATAACCCAGTGTGGGCACAACATAGGACATGTAGAGGATGAGTTGGAATGTGAGGGTGCACAAGGAGGGAAAAGTGACCTAGGGATAGTTAAATTGGCAAAGAAAAAACCATTACCACTAGCATGCATAAGTGTCTAGAGTGCATACGTAGAAGAGAAACCAATAAATAAGAAGACCATGAAGGAGAGAGTTGGTTATCATAGAGGTGGGAGTTTATACAGATTAATTTCAGGGACACCTATGGAGTTTCTATGGATTAATTTCAAATCGCATGTCTTATCATGGTGCACATGTTTTCCTTGATTGCCACCTTTATATGTAGTGTTCATGGACACTTTGTGTGATCAATTTTCCATGCCCTTTCAATCCCATCAACATGGATTGGCTATGTTTGTACCATTGGTTACTCATGTTAATCATTGTTGGAGAGATCTCCTTATGATGTTCTAGTCATGACTCTCACTTGGTAGTTGCATGGTGGGATCATGTCTTTTCTTAGTTTTTTTGTTGAGCTATGGTGTAACTCAGGATGTCCTCCATGTAGACTTCCTGGCATGGAGGCACTTATCAGCTCAGGCAGGAGGGTAGAGTGTGATATGCAGTCTGCCATATTTCATGGATCAAGTAGTGGAGACATGCAGTATATCTAGTCACTTTTGTCAGTTACATACAAAAGTGCATGCATGCAATTTGATTTTTGACACCAAAAGTGAAATTAGGGTTTTGGTGACCTAATTTCAAGTTGAATTTAAAAGGGAATTGGGGGTGCTAAAGTAATTATCTTTTGTGTGCATCAGGAGATCATAGCAGCTGTGAGCAGCAGTTGGAGGGCATGCCATCTGAGATATCCGGGGGCACATTCCTGAGGGAAGTGAGAGATTAGATTCTCAGAGAGTGAGGAGATCCATCATCAAGGCAGTGAGAGAGAGAGTCTCCACTATGCATCTTCAGAGACTGAAGAGAAGCAACAACAACATCAAAGTGAGCAGCTAGAGAGGACGTGAGCTGCAACACATCACACGTGTGGGACATGAGGGAGTTGCTACAAATCTACTGAGGGGGTAGAGAGGGTCCAAAGTGTTGTGGGTTTTCTTCAGTGATTAAGGAAATACTAGCAGTGATCATTCAGAGTCAGACCGATAGCATATCAGATGAGTTGTGTCTCTAAGGAGTGAGAAAACAACTGTATAGCTGGGACACATTTTCAATGCTGGAGGACATTTTTCTACTTTCAGATCTGAGCAGAGCAGAGCAAATCGTTGAGAGAGCATTCTTCAGAGAGCTAGATAGAGAGTACAATGTTAAGTGACTGACAGAGTTTGAGTTGAGAAGTCTAGCGTGAGGGTGTGCTACTGGGGGCGCTTCTTCCAAGGGCAGTAGTTGCAGCTATTGCAGATCTAGGGCTTTGGCCCACTAGGTTCATCTGCTTGATTATATTAACTCATTATGTACTTCTTCTATAATTAATTGTTTGCTCTGGGCTCGAGAAACTAGAAATAGTTTGTTGGTTTTCCCCATTGGGGTTTCCAGGGTAAAATTTCGTGTCATATGTGGTTGCCTGATTGAGTAAGGATTTTCATGTGCTGCAAGTTCTAAATAGGTTTGAAGTATTGTTCATATTGATTCAATGAATATCGTTGCTAGATTGATTATCTTGACTTATCAGAGCGAGTGGAGACCTCTGAGAAAAAACTAATATGGTATCAGATCCTCTTTATTGGTCATAGGAGGGAAATCACAGTCAGATATGCAAGCAACTTACCAAATATGTGTGAGGACTTAGTGGAGGCATCGGATCTGCAGAGTGGATGAACAAATTTACCAGATCTGAAGAGTAGGGTTCAGATCTGTGACTATGGAGGTCATATCTATCAGATATGGAGTGTTGGATTTTAGATCAGAGACAGATCTAACCAATATCAGCAAGATAGAGACTAGATCTACCCATTTCTACAATGTAGGTGTCAGATATGAGTTGGTGGAGGTCAGATCTATTAGATCTGATTGTTGGGGTTTATATCTAAGACAAATCTAGTGAGCATTAATAGGATAGAGACAAGATCTACCCAGATCTACAGTGTAGGTGTCAGATCTAAGTTGATGGAGGTCAGATCTATCAGATTTGATTATTGGAGTCTAGATTTGAGATAGATCTAGCAGGTATCAACAGGATAGAGACCGGATATACTTAGATTTGCAGTGCAGGTGTCAGATCTGAGTTGGTGGAGGTCAGATACATCATATATGAAGTATTGGAGTCTAGATTTGAGATAGATCTAGTTGACATCAGCAAGATAGAAACGAGATCTACCCAGATATGAAGAATAGTGTTCAAAGCTATGATTGTAGGGGTCAAATCTATCAGATATGAGAGTTTGGAAGAGAGATCTGTCAGATATGAACATATAGGGGTCATATCTGTGAAGATAGAGACTAGATCTACCAGATTTGAAGAGTAGGGTTTAGATCTGTCAGGGTAGAGGTCATATCTATCAGATCTATTGGTCCAGGGATTCTATTTGGAGAGCAGGTACCTGATCTATGTGGAGTCACATTAGATCTATTAGATCTGTGAGATCGGTGACTAGATCTAAGATAGATCTATCAGATCTGTAGAAGAAGGCACTAGATCTGTGACAGAGCAGGGTGTTCCTTGTTTAACGAGGCATATTCTTTAGAGTTTGAGGAGAGGGTGCCTTGATAATTCAGAGATTGAGTGACAGTCATAGGGCATTTGTTTTGAGTAGACATAGGATAGTCAGAGGGGTGCACTTCCCTAGACATAGATCTTAACTTGATTCCATCAGAGGTCAGAGCAGAGCAGAGGGCACAGTTGTCAGATTGGTCATACATGCCAAAGGGGCACATTCCTTCAAAGACAGTTGTAGTTGTTGAGTTTTGAGGGTTTCTCCCATATATCATACACACTTTCCAAGGCACTTGGTTCTTCTATTTACATGGTAAAGTTGATTGTGATCATTTCATAATTTCTCTGGCTCATATTATAGAAAGGCCACATCAAATCTGGGAGAGTGAACCCTATATCTGTGAAAGAAAGGGTTCTCACATCTATCTAGATGATGGGAATACAAGACGTGTTCCTTGGGGTTTCAGAGAAGGGCTC
Organism: Pseudotsuga menziesii; assembly: GCA_001517045.1. Taxonomy (NCBI): domain Eukaryota; kingdom Viridiplantae; phylum Streptophyta; class Pinopsida; order Pinales; family Pinaceae; genus Pseudotsuga; species Pseudotsuga menziesii. The sequence continues at coordinate 299,847 of LPNX010386994.1, forward strand.
ACGCATGCAAAATAGGGAGTTAGATGAGTGGAATTCTAACTCGAGCGAGGAAGTTCTTTGAAGGAGACATGAAGGATGCATGGATAAAAGTTGAGAGATTTACCCTTAGTATCAGCTTTGGTGGATGAGGAATATAATATGGTTTTTCGAGATGGAAAAAGTCTTCTATCTTCAGAGGGATTGACCTTGGATGCAACGGTGAGGATTAGCATCAGACAAGGCATGTTGTACTGATTGTTGTGTCATCCTGTGGTCAACTTTAGAGAGTTTTTGGAGCAGAGTTTCAGAGGGAGTCTGGAACATGGATCAGTGTCAGAAATAAAGAGAGAGCGTGGGGCTTCTCTCAATATGACATTGACGGAGGAGGTATCAGGAGTACTCTTCATACCAGGAATGAGAGTGAGCATACTCTCAGTATCAATATTAGATGATGATGATGTTGGGTTCTCTGTAGTGTTTCAGAGACTATTGATATTCACCTATCCAGAGGGAGTTGATCCAGTGTGGATGGGTTACCAGATTTATGGTGAGTATGTGGTGTGAGGGAAACCTACTTCAGAAGCAGTTGGGTAGTTTTTAGAGTCCTCGTTAGACTCTGAGATGGAGTTGGAGCAAGAATCTCCTAGTTTCAATGAGCCTTTGGAGAACCAGTCCACTGGGTAGATATATGAGTGAGATGCTCATTCTAGTACCAACCAAAGATTGAGTTGGTATGAGATGATTGAGATGGACTTAGCTTAGGAGCGAGATGGATCATCTCAAGGAAGGGAGGTCAGGTATCGATCAGTTGATCTGCTTGATGATAGCTTCAGAGGTTGGATGCAATAGAGAATCAGAGGGAGTCTGAGCCCAGGATCAGTGGTTTGGTATGAGAGAGAGCAAGAGGCTCTCTCCAAGACCACCAGGATGGAGGGGGATCATAGTACTACATGTCAGAGGGAAACAAAAGTAGTCAAGACATATGTATCATTTACTGCAGCAGAGGACTTGTTGGATCCAGGAATTAGTTGTGGTCGTACATCCCTCGTTAAGAGGGGGTGTTGAGTTATGGTGTAACTCAGGATGTCCTCCATGCAGAATGGATGGAATGGAGGCACTTATTAGCTCAGGCATGAGGGTAGAGTGCAAGATGCACTCTTCCATATTTCATGGATTCAACAGTGGAGACATGCAGTATATCTAGTCACCTTTGTTAGTTACATAAAAAAGTGCATGCATGCAATTTGATTTTAGGCACCAAAAGTGAAATTAGGGTTTTGGAACCCTGATTAGGGTTTTGGTGACCCAATTTCAAGTTGAATTTAAAAGGGCACTAGGTGTGCTTAATTCATTATCTTTTGTGTGCATCAGGAGATTAGAGTAGCTGTAAGTAGCAGTTGACCAAAGGAGGGCATTCCATCTGAGATAACTGGGGGCACATTCCTGAGGGAAGTGAGAGATCAAATTTTGAGAGAGTGAGGAGATCCATGATTAGGGCAGTGAGAGAGAGAGAGTCTCCAATGTGCATCTTCAAACCAGTAGAAACAACATTAGAGTGAGCAGCTAGAGGAGGATGTGAGCAACAACACATCACATGTGTGGGATGTGAGGGAGATGTTACAAATATGCTGAGGGGGAAGAGAGGGTCTAGAGTGTTGTGGGTTTTCTTCAATGACTGAGGAAATACCTACAGTGATTATTCAGAGTCAGACTGATAGCATATCAGTTGAGTTGTGTCTTTGAGGAGTGAGGATGTAGCTGTACAACTAGGGCACATTTTTTAGTGCTGGAGGACGTTTTTCTACTTTCATATCCAGGAAGAGTAGAGCAGATAGCTGAGAGAGAATTCTTCAGAGAGATAGATAGAGAGTACAATGTTCAGTGACTAACAGAGTTTGAGTTGAGAAATACAGCGTGAGGGTGTGCTGTTGGGGGCACATCTTCCAAGGGCAACAGTTGTAGCTGCTACAGATCTAGGGATTTGGACCGCCATGTTCATCTTCTTGATTATATTAACTCATTATGTACCACTTCTATATTTAATTGTTTTCTCTGGGCTCGAGAAAGTAGAAAGCCCCATAGTTTGCTGGTTTTCCCCATTGGGGTTTCTAGGGTAAAATTTCATGTCATATGTGGTTTCCTGATTGAATAAGGATTTTCATGTGCTGCAAGTTCTAAATAGGTTTGAAGTGTTTTTCATATTGATTTAGTGAATATTGTTTCCATATTGATTATCCTGACTTCTGCTTCTTCATCTTCATCTTCCTCTAGAACAACTTTCTTTTGCACTTCTTAATGCTTTGAAGAATCCTTCAGTTTTCTTGAATTTATCTTTTTTTGATTTTCTTTATTGTTTACATTTTCCTCTTTTTCTAAATTTTCCAGTACCTCGAATCTGTTTTGGGTCAATTTGGGGGGATTCCATAAGAGAAACCTCTAAAAAATGTGCTTCCTTACCTTGAGGGCTAATTTTGACATATAATCTAAAGCTGGTCGAAATCAACATATTGTTTAGAAGGGGGATACTATTTTGATTGAGATTTATGACAGTTTTGGGGAAAATGTCTATATATATGACAATGGTTGCATTTGGATGGAAATTGGTCATAATCAAGGGGTCTCCTATGGCACCATCCATCCAAATTGATTTGCAATTACTTTGTTAGACCCATCTCCAATTCAACTTCCACACAAATTCGTGCACATGAGAGAATATTTCCTTTTGGTTTTGCTCTGTTAATGTATCTTCCCAACTTGTTTTGAATAACCCTGAGAGTGGCATTGTCCCAAAAAATTAAGGGCAAGTGAGGCAATTTAACCCACAAAGGGGTTGGAGTTATATCCTCTTCTAGGTTAAAACCAAGAGACCAAGGGGCTAACTACATACACATAGAACCCATGAAGTATTGTTCACAATGAAATATAAAATCACAAGCTTCCTTATTAAAGAAAATAAAAACAAAATACTCTTGACCTGATGCAAAAGACGAGAGCTCACTTTGAATTCTAGGGGATCAATATTTTGATATCTATGCTTCAACAGCTCTCAAGGCAAGGCCAGACACTCAATATATTCTCAATCAAATATATCTTTGACAATAAAAGGGATTTCATTCTTGGATTATGAGTAGAAAGCTCCATCCAAGGGACTTCCTCTAGGCATATGACTAATCTTTGATGGTGAGTCTGTGTTCTTATGGGAGGTTTGAGGGTGTTAACGAGGGTCTTAAATGCATCAATTAATGACAATACCTCCTCTCTCATTGTTTGCATATTTGAGAAATATTTCCTTAAAGGATCCCACTACTATCTCTAGAGACACACCTGCAACAAATGTGAAAGCACTCTTGGGCAGGAAAATGTGTGAAAAGGATTGGCATTAATAAATTTGGAAAGTATACTAGACCTATGTGTGAGTAGATGTAGATTGATACATGGAGGCCCTAAATCTTGTGATCCATCCTAGTTAAGACATATTCCTTTGTTCTTGTAGTTTGAGGACCAGGGAAACCCTAACCATAAGCCATAACTCTATGTCGAGTTATTCATTGTTTTCTATGTTATGAACAGCTAAAACAAATTAAGAAAGTAAATGTATTTTCAATCACAATTTTGGAAACCTGAACCGATGGGGACATCGAGTGAGGCCAACAATATTTACTTAGATAGTTGACTTGAGGATTTGACCCCATGACCTCTTCTTGCAATTCACAACACTCAACCATTCAAGTTAACTCATCTTACTAAAATTTAAAATAATTCATTTGGTTCGAGCCACCTAGAGGGATCACATTCAAGTCCTTTCATGTCACTATCCTATTGTCATGGGAGTGGGACCGCTAATGATCACGATATTAGCACTTTGGCCTGTGAGCCATCACTCATGTTCTAGATTGTTGTGCTTGGATGGATAGTAATTTAACCTATGGAGAATGAGATATACAACCTATAGAACATGTCTTTTTCAAGTATGGTTGTGTCTTTTTAATATCCCAAATCCTGATATTTCCTATTTCTATGCAATTTTACTAAAATAGCCGAACATGCAAACTGCCATGCAAAATTTCCCTATTTTATAGCTTAAATTAGGGTTAGGGTTTACATGATAGAATGAACACTCACCACTGATAAGCCGTCTGAATGTGCTCCAGAGAGAATATGCATGCAAGATGAGCTGAGCTGGTGAAGAAATAACCTTGTTTTTGCTGCAATACCCTCGGATGGCTGAATCAAACAAGTGAGACATTTTTGCTGAAGGGATGGTCAGTTTCAGCTGGCAATAAGTCAGAAGGAAGGTGTTCCTATGTTGAAGAGGATGGCCGGAGCATGCAAGGGTTTTGACCTCCCAGATGCCCTAGCAAATTGATCTCCCAGTCTGCTGCTCACGCCCCCACAACCCTGTAAACTGCTGCTAGTTTCCCCAGATGGACAATATGATAGCTGATAATCACCCAATGCAGTAGAGTGATCCTATCAGTGAGGATGCAGGTTGCATGTAGAAGAAATATAGTGATCCAGAGTCCTGGTGAATGACTAGGGTTTTCCCAGCTAAATGCCCCCAGTTGTACGGATGAATCTGCAATAACCTTCAGACTTATACTGGAATACTGAATAATGATGAATGCAATAGATACGGTGACAAACTTGGGTGGTTTATCCTGAAGGAGACTAGGGCAGATGTCTCACTACCAAAATCCCCTTAGCTGAAGACGCCGTCTCCAACCCCAACTGCTGTGGCCACACGCTGTGTTGCTTCTTAAGAGCTCCAAAATAATAATAATAAAAAAGTGAAGTCTCCATTCACTTTATCTTGCTTTTATAACTTTCAACTGCAAAAACCCTAACTTTGACCTAATTAGGTCCCTTTAACTTCTAATTTGTAGTTGACTTACATGCATGTGCATGGAGACTTAAATGGGTGCCTGCATCATTAAATAATGCTTAGATGTCATGCATGCCAGTGGCCTTTGGCTCTGGTGGCCCTCTTTGACCTAATGGTGATATCATATTGATGCCCTATACTTTCTGTAGATGGAATCAGTCTTTAGTTGATTCCCTAACTGTCGCTAACCACTCGAACCCACAGGAATCACATAGCTTAGCGGTTTTGGTCCTCAATGCCTAATCAGATGAGGACATTATAGTCCTCCCCGCTTAATATTGCTTGTCCTCAAGCAAATGCAAAATGGGATGCTTCAATACTTGTTCACCTTCCCATGTGGCATCCTTTGGAGGTAGTTCTTTTCATTGAACCAAGTATTCCATAATCACTTGGTTCTCGAGTTTCCTTTCTCTAGTCTGCATGATCCATTCAGAAATCAATATCAGTAGTCCTTCATCATCTAAAGGAGGTAATTTTGTTGATGGAGCAATGTGTTTCCCAATGGTATTTTTCAGGTTGGACACATGGAATACATTGTGAATTTTACTTTCCCATGGTAGTTCTAGTTCATATGCCACCTCTCCCACCTTCCTGATTATTCTGTAGGGTCCATAGAAGTGATGTTTTAACTTTTCCGCTCCTTTCTTCTTAAGTGAAGACTGTCTGTAAGGTTGGAGCCTTAAGTATACCAAATATCCTACCTCAAAGCTTTGCTCAACCCTGTGTCTGTCTGCATACAACTTCTACTGATTCTGGGCTGTCTGTAAGTTTTCCTTCAAGATTTTAAGAATATCCTGACTGTCATGTATCCAATCCTTTGCTTTAGGAGCCCTACTGTCTCCAAATTCTAAATCTGCATATCCAAGGCCTCGTAGCCATATAATTCCTTAAAAGGTGTCATCCTAATAGACATGTGATAGGTAGTATTGTAGCAGTACTCCCCTAAGTGTGTCCATTTAATCCAGGTTTGATGCTGCCCTGTTACATAGTTCCTCAGATATCCTTCAATCCACTTGTTGACAATTTTAGTTTGTCCATCGCTTTGGGGATGATAACTCATGCTGGTAGCCAGTTCGGTCCCCACTAATCTGAAGAGTTCCTTCCAGAAGGCACCTGTGAATCTACTGTCCCGATCACTGACAATGGTATTAGGTAACCCATGTAACTTGAAGACCTCCCTGAAGAATAACTCAGCTACTTGAGCTGTAGAGTAATCAAATGATATAGAACAAAAATGCATGAACTTGGTCAGTCTATAAACTATGACATATAAACAATCCCGCCCTTGGACCTTTTGTAATCCTTTAATAAAGTCCATGGAGACACTTTCCCACTTCTGTTCTGGAATTGGTAGTGGCTGAAGCAACCCCGCTGGATGGATGTTCTCGATCTTGTTCTGCTGAGATATGCTACATTCCCGTACATGCTGCATAACCTCCCCTTTGAGGCCCTTCCATGAGAACCTCTCTCGGATCTGTCTGTAGGTCTTCAAGAAACCCTGTTGTCCTGATAATGGAGAGTCATGTGCTGCATGTATGATATTTTTCCTCAAAGTTGATTCTGAGATGAGGTATATTATGTTCTTGTAATAGATGATGTCATTGAAAATCCTATACTTGTCATCTTGAATCTGTCCATCTAATAATTCACAAGCGAATTTATTTTTGGAGTATTCTACTAAGATAAGTGCCCTCCAATCTGTGGATATACTCATGAGATATAGTGAGGCAGGTCGCCTGGATAATGCATCAGCTACTATATTATTCTTACCTTTTACATACTCGATCTCGAAATCGTAGGCTTGTACTTTGCTGACCCATTTCTGTTGGCGCTCATTCAGTTCCTTCTGCTCCAAGAAATACTTGAGGCTGTTATGATCTATCTTGATTTTGAACTTACTGCCCACCATGTACTGTCTGAACTTCGTGAGAGCATGTAATATGGCTATCATTTTTGTCATATATGGAGTAGTGGCGCTCGTAGTTTTTCAGTTTTCAGCTCTCAAATGCAATAGGGTGATGATTTTGCATCAATACTTCTCATAGCTCTTCCCTTGAGGCATCAAATTCTACTACAAATGGTTGTGAGAAGTCTGGTAATGCTGAAACTGGGCAAGAACTCATAATGACTTTCATCTCCTCGAAAGTTTTTTGTTCTAGTTCTATCGAGGTGAATGCTCCCTTCTTTGTGAGATCTGTGAGGGGTGCAACAAATTGGGAGAATCCCTTAACATACCTTCAGTAATAAGTGCAAATACCTAATAAGCCTCTCAATTCTGTGACTATTTTTGGCGCGGGCCAATCTTTGATAGCTCGGATTTTCTCCATGTCAACCTGTACTCCTTTTTTCTCCATGGCGAGTCTTCTTCTAGAATGCTCAGTACTTCGTTCACGTGTTTCATATGCTCCTCCCATGTTTTTCTATAAATCAGGATGTCATCAAATAATACTAGAAAAAATTTACATAGCTGAACTTTGAAGGTATGGTTCATGCATGACTAAAAAGTGGCTAGAGCATTGGTAAGTCCAAAAGGCATGAACAAAAACTCATAGTGACCATAGTGACAGCAAAAAGCTGTTTTGGAGATGTCTTGGTCCCTTACTCGGATCTGATGGTACCCCGAGCGAAGATCAATCTTGGAAAAGTATTTGGCACCCTGTAGTTCGTCCATGAGTTCATCAATCCTAGGGATGGGATACCTGTTTTTAATGGTGTTTTTGTTGAGTGCTTGATAGTCAATGCACATTCGCAGTGTACCATCCTTCTTCTTGACCAAGACCACTGAAGATGCAAAGGGGCTAGAACTAGGCTGAATGTATCCAAGCTCCAACAATTCTTTGATCGTTTTCTCGATCTCATCCTTGTGTCTTTTGGGATGCCGATAAGGAGTGGTGATGACTGCCTGTGTCCCCTCCTCTAGCTCAATGATGTGTTCAAAGCCCTAGTCTGGCGGTCTACCTGATGGAAGGTCCCGGAATACCTTTTCGTGCTTCTGTAACAAGGCTTGAATATCACTTGGGTGTTGTGTACTGGTTTCTGGAGGTTTCCTAAAGGTGACAAAACATTCTGTAGCCCATTCTATGTAATCCTATATGAGTATTGCCTCCATTATTTGTGAAGAGACTGATTTTGGGGGATAAATGTTCATGCCCCTCAAAACTAACCGTTTGTCGTTTGGCCCCTGGAATTCCATTTCCTTTGCCTAGTAGTCTATAGTACATTTCCCTATTGAATAAATCCATTGAACACCTAATACTACATGAGTATATGATACATATACTAAAATGAATCTGTCATTTGATAGTTACCTAATGTGACATTCAATTTTGGAATCCATTAGTTGCACTCCATGCTGGAGTTCTCGGCTACTGCTATAGTAAATCCTTCGAAATTCTCGGTCTAAATACCCCTCTTGGCTACCCAAGCGAAGTCAATGAAATTGTGGGTTGCTCCCCCATCAATCAATACTCCTACTCTGTGACGATGTACTACTCCTATGACCCTGAGAGTATGGAATCTTGGTACTCCAGATAATGTAGCAATGAATCCCTCTGGTGTATCACCCTGGAGTGATTCTTCCTTAGCTTCCCGTAGTTCTTCTGTGCCCCCCTTCTCATAGTCCTCCTTGTCACTGTCCGAATACACTTCGATGTAGTGAGCCTTCGCCTTCCCTGCACACCTGTGTCCTGGAACCCATGGTTCCTGACAAGTGAAACATGATTTCTTCCACCTTAAGTATTTTCTAGTATCCTCGTCTAACCATGTTTTCTTGGGAACATCCTACTAGAAATATTTCCTGTCCTTGTCCCTAACAGGAAAGTTGGTTTTGAGAGGGAACCTGTTCTTCAGAACTGAATCCTAGAGATATCTGGCTCTGCTAATGGCATCATGCAGAGTGGGGGGTTTCTAGGCTTTCACCCATTCCCGTAGTGCCTCTGTTAGGGCCTCAATGAATAACATCGTCAACCTGCTCTCTGACACATCTGTTACCATGACTGTTATTCTCTGGAATTCTAAGATGAAGGCTTCTGCACTACCTGCCTGTTTGAGTTGAGCCAACTCCCTAAAATGTATCTCTGGATCCTTCCTGTCAAACCTCTACATGAGCTTCTGAGTGAACTCACCGTAGGAGTGTATGGTGTTGTGACCCAATGTCACTAATCAGTGGTACCACTACTCATGAGCCTCTCCGTCCAGGTGGAGTGTGGCCAATTTAATGGCATTTGTCTCTGTCATGGGATTGAGTTGGAAATAGGTATCCAACTTTTGAACCCATATCCGTGCTAATCCCCCGCGAGTCCCGTTAAAGTTTGGAATGGTTAACCTGCCTAAGGTTTTCTGCAATTCATAGTTGTGATTGAATCCCTTGTTGAAATTCTGGGGCTTGTTCCTACTCTTCATGTTGCAAAAATATGAAAAAGACATAGCTACATGAAACTCATCCCCTAAGTCCTTGTATTCCTGAAAATAAGCCCCAAAGGGTTTGCTAGGCTCTACCTACATGATTGGACCTCCTACCGCATCTGCCAAGAAGTGAGGCATAATAGGCATGTTGGAAGGTCTGCTATATATGTGTGATGTATTCTATATATTGGTATATGCAACCTTTCCTATGCTGCTTGTAGACCCTCTGTCTACTGGTGAGGGAGGGGTACTGTTGTTACCTAGTTCTAGTTTCACCAATAATCTGTTAATTGCATTGAGTACATCTTTTTTCCCTTTGGCTAAGTCTTGCAATGCAGATACCAAGTTGCGAAACTCCATCCTGTCTTCATCTTCCCCCGTTCCTTTTCCCTTGTCAGAGTGTATACCTGTTGGTTCCATGTCTGAGCTGATATATTCCAGTTGGATATCCTCAAAGTCCTCCATGTACCTACTCCTTTTCCTATAGGTTACCAAAGGGTCCTCTTCTGTATTCATCTACTTGTTAGGGTTAACCTTGACTTGAGATCGAGTCAAAGGTGGTTAGGTCTAGTACATGGTTTGGGTACATGGTTTGTTGTAGCCCATGGTATTGTCTCATGGTATTGCATGTGTTAACCTTGACTCGGGATTGAGTCAAAGGTGGTTAGGTCTAGCACATGGTTTGGGCACATGGTTTGTTGTAGCCCATGGTATTTTCCCATGGTATTGCATGTGATTAAGCCTTTATAAGGCTTGAGGAGGCTCCATTGTAATTGTATTGGTACTGAGTATTGTATTGTACTGGATGATCCAGAAGGATCCAAGAAGGTAAATTTTTTGAAGTCCTCCAATCTTAGCAAAACCAGCACCAAATATAAGGGCTCGTCGAGACGATTCCAACGGCGTTCGTTTCACCTCAAACGGACTCCGTATGAGAAAGTTATCGCGTTCTGTTCTATAAGGTCAACAGGCAAATTTGGAAAAAAGAGGTGCCACGTGGCACCACTGACAGGGTGACACGTGGAATCCGTACTGTACAAACATGCTGACATGGCATGGTGATGCGGCATGCTGACATGGCATGGTGATGTGGCATGATGACATGGCATGCTGATGTGGCATGGTTACATGGCATGATGACTAGCATGCATGCGTTTGTGCTTGAAATGAGTTTTAGGACATTCATGGATTTACTCATGAGAAATTGTAAAATCATTAATATTTGAAGTGAGTGGAAAAATTACTCACATATTACTCATTTATTTTATTCCTTGAGTTGTTATGAAGTTAATGCATGGTTGTAACCAAAAACAAACATGCCATATTTGTAAAGAAGTTGTAACATGTTGGTTTATTATTTAATAAAAAGCCCAACCATATGAAAACCAACTTGGGGAAGTTGTAACCAAGGCCAAGATAGGAAAATTAGTTGCAACCAAAGGAATCCATGAGAGTCATGTGAAGAAGGGCAAGACAACCTATATAAACCCTTTCAATTGCCATTTCCCAATGATGCTTTGGAGTGGAGACTTTGTAGCTAAAGGAGAGAAGGGAGATTGTGTAGCTCTGCAGGAGGAAGGTACGAGTGTTTATACTCGTTTTACACCGTCTTCAGGCTTCGGAGTTGCTGGAAGCAGTCTTGTTGTGTTTTGGGCAGCAGTTCTCTTCCTGAACATTGTCACCAAGGTATCATTGTATCATTGCCCTGTATTTTGCCTTATGCTGAGATTATAGATCGGCCCTCCTATTGAGAAGCAGGCCTAGAGACGTAGTCCATCCTGGACGAACTCCGTTATCAACTTGTTGTCTTTATGTGCGTGTTGTCTATGCTGTTTGGTTCTCTTCTTATGGATTTGTGAGCTTCGTTCATGCTCTTTATGCAATTCATGTTAACATCATAGAGTAGCAAAGATCTTGTTTTCGGATCATGTAGTATCAGAGTAGGACCATTTGATGTTGGATTGTGAGTGTGGATGCTCACGAGGGCTAAAATGCAAGCTGGTAAGGGTACATTAGAGCCTTACAATTCCGAGATCGGATGTGCGCACCGAAGGAGGAATATGGATGCTAATGATGCCCGCACCGAGATGGAGGCAAACTTTCACAAGGTCTTCTACATGATGGCCGACAAGGTAGACAAGTTGTTTGCAGACTATGAAGAACGCATGGCAAAAGAAAGAAAAGGCAGTGAAGTAAAGAAGGAAGACAAAGAAGTGAAGGACGAAGGAAACGCTTCAGTTAACCATAGAGGAGGTGGTAAAGAGCCTCCTGAGCCTCCCTCTTCACCTTCAGCTTCAAGCACAAGTTCAAGTGCTTCTTCCTCATCTCATTCTCAGCATTCCAAGGTTCCTCACAAAGAGCCTCAAAAGAAGCCCTTATTGAAGCTCGATGTGAAGTTTGATTTGCCCATGTTCAATGGGGAATCGAATGCAGAGAAGTTGAACAATTGGATAAGGCAAATTGAGGTCTATTGCCGAGTCCAGCAGATCAAAGAAGAAGATGTGAAGATTCAGTTGGCTTCACTTCGGCTGACAGGCACCGCACTTGTATGGTGGGAAAGCAAGCTTCAACAAGGTAGCAAACAAATGGGTAATCTTCTCTCATCGTGGTCTGCTTTCATTTCTGCTTTATGTAAGCAATTTTATCCGTTGGGTTATGTTCAAAAGGCTATGATGGATTGGAAAAGTTTTAGACAAGGCAAGGGTTAGAGTGTTCAGAATTTTACTGAAGAATTTAGAAAGAAATCTCTAGAGTTGAATATTTCTTTAGATTCTCCTGACACTCTTTTGAAGTACATTGGTGCTCTTCATCATTATCTACGCCATACTTTGCTGTTGTTGAATCCTACTAGTGTGGATGAAGCAAGTGTTCAGGCTACTCATCTTGAGAGCAGGGGGAAGCATTTGCAAGAAGACCATCCGAAGAAGCCTTCCAAGCCCAACAACAACTACAAGTCCAAAAAGAAGGACAAGAGAAAGAAAACAGCTACTGCCAAGAAGGAAGGAGGAAAGCTCCATTGCAAACATTGTGACACTGATGGGCATGATGAATAAAGTTGTTGGAAGTTGCATCCTGAACAGAGGCCAAAGCATTATGGAAGCAAAAAGAAGAAAAAGACCGTTGCAACAGCGCAACAAGATTTGGGTTCCGACTCAAGTGACGAAACCATGATTACAACCGTGGGAATGCAAGGTAACAAAACTCCTCATACTGGTTCAAGTTCTACTCATGTTTCTAAAGAAGATGATAAAAGAAGAAGTGAGTTGTTTCACATCAGAGTTGTGTCTAAACATACACAGATTGAAACATTATTTGATCCAGGTTCTCAAGTAAATTTGATCTCAGAATCAGTTGTTAAGAAGTTGGGCATACAGACTAAACCTCACCCCAAGCCTTACCCTCTTGGATGGGTATGTGATAATGCTAAGCTACAGGTGACTAAGCAATGCAGGTTAAGGTTTGCTATTGCTTCAAATTTGATCGATGAGGTGGAATTAGATGTTGTTCCTGTTGACATCTGCGACATTGTATTGGGAAGCCCATACTTGTATGATCGAAAAGTAGTATTCTTCCGTCACGAGAACAAGTACCATCTCACCAAAAATGGGGTGGAGTACATTGTGAGAGCTCATAGTATGAAGGCTAACACCACTCTTGTTAGTGCAGGATAGATGAAGAGACTCATCAACACTAATAAGAGATACATGCTCATGGTTGTGAGAGCAAAAGATGCTGAAGCATCCGATGCTTTCAAAGGTTGTGATCCTTCTCATAAAAAGGCTATGATTGATATTGTGGCTAACTATGATGAAATATTTTAGGAACCTACAGGTTTGCCTCCCAAAAGGGAGATTCAACATGAGATTCATCTCTAGTAGGATGCCCCTCTTCCTAATGTGGGCATGTACAGGTTGTCCACAGTGGAAATGGCAGAGATTAAGAAGCAGGTTCAAGACTCGTTGGACCAAGGAGCGATCAGACCCAGCTCCTCTCCATGTGGTTCACCGATTTTTTTGGTGATGAAGAAAGATGGCACATGGAGGATGTGCGTTGACTATCGGGCTCTCAACAAGATCACGATAAAGAATCGATACCCGCTTCCTCGCATAGATGACTTGCTCGACCAGTTGAAAGATGATGTGTTCTTTACCAAGTTGGATTTGCGCAGTGGTTACCACCAGATCAGAATTGCAGAAAGTGATGTGTGGAAGATGACCTTCAAGACCAAGCAAGGTCTATTTGAGTGGTTGGTGATTCCCTTTGGGCTTTGCAATGCACCTGCAACCTTCATGCGGGTAATGAATGATGTTTTCTGGCCATTCTTATATGATTTTGTCATTGTTTATCTAGATGATATATTGGTCTTTAGCAAAACTTGGGTAGCACATGTGGGGCATGTAAAGCAAGTATTAGATACTTTGAAAAAGGATAAATTGTATGTAAAATTGTCAAAGTGTGAATTTGGCAAAAATTCATTAGTTTACTTGGGTCATATTGTAGGAGGTGGAAATTTAAAAATTGATCCTTCAAAAGTTGATGTAATTGTCAATTGGGCTAAGCCTACTAACGCTACTGAAGTGAGAATCTTTTTAGGAGTTGTTCAATATTGGAGGAGGTTCATTCAGAACTTCTCATACATAGCATCTCCTTTGCATGCCTTAACAAGTGTGAAGAAAGCCTTCCAGTGGGGAGGTAAGCAGCAGAAAGCCTTCGACACATTGAAGGGAAAGATCAGCACCGCCCCAGTCCTAGCCTTGCCCGATTTGCAGCAGCCATTTGAGATAGAGAAAGATGCCAGTGGATATGCCATGGGGGCAGTTTTGATGCAGCAGCGCAAGCCTATTTGCTACCATTCAGAGAATTTTACTCAAGCAGTGATCAACTACCCCACCTATGACAAAGAGTTGTATGCTTTGGTTCAAAGTGTCAAGAAGTGGAAACACTACTTGATGGGTAAGGAGACGATCATCCATACCAATCATCAGCCCTTACAGTATCTCCAGTCCAGAACTAAGCTCCAGCAAGCTCGTCATTTCAGATGGATGGGATTCCTTCAACAATTCCATCTAGTGATCAAGTACAAGAAGGGTACTAGTAACAAAGTGGCATATATGCTCTCTAGACCTCCTATTGTTGCATCTATTGTTTTGAAAAATGCTTCTTTGTCCCATGAAAGTTATATTGAGAAATATGCTACTGATAATGATTTCAAGGAGATTTATGAGAAGCTAACCAATGGCACACAGGTGGAAGACTACTATTTGCAGGGAAAGTTGCTCTATCATTTGGGCAAGCTATGTGTTCTTATCAGTGAAAGAGTCCATGTAATACGAGAAGCTCATACTTCTCTTGTATCAGGGCATTTTGGGGTAGGTAATACTTTGGCTCATTTGCAAAGACTTATGTATTGGCCTCGCATGAAAGAAATTGTAACAAAATATGTAAAAGGGCATGTGATGTGCTCTACTTGTAAGCCCACTAATAGAAAATTGGGGTTGTACTCACCACTTCCTGTTCCTTCCCATCCTTGGGAAATCATTTCCATGGATTTTGTGGGGGGTTTGCCTATGTCTAGGAGGGGTCACGACTACTTGTATGTGGTCGTGGATAGGTTTAGCAAGATGTGTATTCTTATGCCATGTAAAAAGCAGGTCACTGCAGAGTAGGTTGCTTCTCTTTTCTTTCAGCGTGTATGGGTTCACTTTGGACTCCCTACGTCCATTATCTTAGATCGGGACTCCCGATTCCTTGGAGAGTTTTGGACAAAATTATGGTATATGATGGACACCAAGCTGAGGAGGAGCACCACTTTCCATCCACAGACCGACGGACAGACAGAGGTAGTCAACACGACAATTGTCCATTTGCTTCGAGGCTATTGCAACAAGCATCCTAAGTTATGGGATGAACACATCTAGTATGTGAAGCATGCCTACAATAGGGCTATGCATTCTTCCACTCAGAGCTCGCCATTTGAGACATGCTTTGGGTACTTACCAAAGACTCCATTGGACTAGAATTATGGGAGAGAGGCTGAGTCAAGCGCTTCCAAGGACGAAGACAAAGCCCGCAGGTTCATTCAAAGAGTTCAACAAGTACATCAAGCAGTGCAAGAGCAGTTGGAGAAGAGTCAAGCCCAGTACAAGGCTCGCCATGACAAGCATAGAGTTGATCATCAGTTTCAGGTGTGAGATCAAGTATGGCTTCACATCAGCAAGGAGAGGATGAAAGGAGAAGGCAAGAAGCTCAATCCTATTAGATATGGTCCCTTCACCATCTTGGAGAAGATTGGGACGAATGCTTTTCGCTTAGAGCTACCGCCATACATGCAGATCTACTCAGTGGTGAATGTGGAGAACTTGAAACTCTATGAGCCTCCCATGATCATGGATGAAAGGGAGAATGTCTCATTGCCATCAGTTGATGAATTTGCTCCTGAGTACATGGATGAGCTAAAGGAAGATGTCATCTTGGACAGAAGGACAAGGACTTCTCGCAGAGGCAATGTTGATTATCTTCGAGTGGGAATCAAAGGCACTCATCCAAGCAAAGCCAAGTGGATCGAGAAGGGGAAAGTGAGGGAGAAATTCCCTCACCTACCAATTGATTAGTAAAGGCTTTTGGAGGCCAAAAGCTTCTCAGTGGGGAGGAATGATCCAGGAGGATCCAAGAAGGAATTTTTTTTGAAGTCCTCTAATCTTAGCAAAACTAGCACCAGATCGAAGGGCTTGTCGAGATGATTCCAACATCATTCATTTCACCTCAAACAGACTCCGTATGAGAAAGTTATCGCGTTCTATTCTATAAGGTCAACAAGCAAATTTGGCAAAAAAAGGTGCCACGTGGCACCACTGACAAGGTGACACGTGGCATCCGTACTGTACAAACATGATGACATGGCATGGTGATGTGGCATGCTGACATGGCATGATGATGTGGCATGTTGACATGACATGATGATGTGGCATGATGACATGGCATGATGATGTGGCATCATGACATGGCATGGTGATGTGGCATGATGACATGGCATGATGATGTGGCATGGTGACATGGCATGATGAAGTGGCATGATGACTAGCATGCATGCATTTGTGCTTGAAATGAGTTTTAGGACATTCATGCATTTACTCATGAGAAATTGTAAAATGATTAATATTTGAAGTGAGTGGAAAAATTACTCACATATTACTCATTTATTTTATTCCTTGAGTTGTTATGAAGTTAATGCATGGTTGTAACCAAAAACAAACATGCCATATTTGTAAAGAAGTTGTAACAAGTTGGTTTATTATTTAATAAAATGCCCAACCATATGAAAACCAACTTGGGGAAGTTGTAGCCAAGGCCAAGATAGGAAAATTAGTTGCAACCAAAGGAATCCATGAGAGTCATGTGAAGAAGGGCAAGACAACCTATATAAACCCATTCAATTGCCATTTCCCAATGATGCTTTGGAGTGGAGACTTTGTAGCTAAAGGAGAGAAGGGAGATTGCGTAGCTTTGCAGGAGGAAGATACGAGTGTTTATACTCGTTTTACACCGTCTTCAGGCTTCGGAGTTGCTAGAAGAAGTCTTGTTGTGTTTTGGGCAGCAGTTCTCTTTTTGAACATTGTCGCCAAGGTATCATTGTATCATTGCCTTGTATTTTGCCTTATGCTGAGATTATAGATCGGCCCTCCTATTGAGAAGCAGGCCTGGAGACATAGTCCATCCTGGACGAACTCCGTTATCAACTTGTTGTCTTTATGTGCATGTTGTCTATGCTGTTTGGTTCTCTTCTTATGGATTTGTGAGCTTCGTTCATGCTCTTTATGCAATTCATGTTAACATCATAGAGTAGCAAAGATCTTGTTTTCGGATCACTGGATGTGAGTACTGTATGGTACTGGATGTGGGCATTGTATTGTGCTGGAAGAGAGACTGTGAGAGCGTGAAGAGGAAGTGCAATGGTTTTGCTGCAGGGCGTATCCCTTCATCTTTCTGGATTGAAATAAAAGGACTGGCAAATTTGTTTGTGGACGTAGCCCATCGTTTGGGTGAACCACGTTATATTTGTGTCTCTTTGTAATGTTTAATGTGTTTTTGCAT
>LPNX010387011.1:0-15222 GCA_001517045.1 Pseudotsuga menziesii
ATTTAACTTTGATCGCTAGAGAAAAACGTTTTGATGTATTGATTTCAACTCATCGTCATATAGATCTCCATCAACGTAAATATAGTGAACATAATAAATGCATTTTCTAATATAGTATAATTTAATAAAAATACCTTCTTTCTTTTTCAATAATGAAAAATAACTTTATATTATGGTAAAGGTGTATCTGATTTATCACAATTTCAAAGATAAAAAAAGAGATCTTCATAGTCTATGACTGGACTGGAAGAGAGCTAACAGAACATCCTCCACATACTCATCACCTTCGGACCTAGTATTGTTCCTTTTCCAAAAAAATCATACACAGAAATGTGCAAACATCTAATAAAAAAACATACTTTAATCATTAGTCTTTCTTAACAATGTAACCGAAATATCAAAGAGACTATTTAAACAGATCCAAATGACTTGTTCGATAGCATGTGCCTGCAAAAAAAAAGGAGAAACATAGTATACCATCCATCGCACCTAACTCCCACTTAGAGAGGGTATTAGCTTCAACATTCAGTTCTCTGTAGACATGATTGAAAGATAAGAAGGTGAATTCTTTCTTCAAACTATTGGTATTGTTTAACCAGTGCTGGAGCTTCAGTGACAACACTTGTGCATCCCCCAATTCCCAATTTATGATAACTTGGGAGTCTCCTAAGACCTATAGGTTTTTTATACCCTAGGTTTTAACACAAGTTAGTAAGCACCACAAGCCCACCACTTCATCTTGTGCATTAGTTCCAATGACATCCTTTGACCATTCCTTGATGACTACATGATTTCCAAACTTGATAACTATCCCAGCTCCACAAGCACCCTTCATTGTTGCCCCATCAAAGAAACCAACTAGGTACTACTGCGAAAGAGATGGAAAAGTACATGTGTTTCTTCTTTTGCAAGTTTTCACTTTGTTCCACTTCGTGAAAGTTGATAAAATATTTAGATAACTANTAGGCACTACTGCGAAAGAGATGGAAAAGTACATGTGTTTCTTCTTTTGCAAGTTTTCACTTTGTTCCACTTCGTGAAAGTTGATAAAATATTTAGATAACTAATATCAGTCTTCTGCAAAAAAAATTGTATATGGAAGCATTTCTTGTTTTCTAAACCTCCCACATCATAAAAACTGGGAGTTAGCAGAGTTGAGCCTTTCTTTTATGCCATTTCAAAAGAAATTCCTTGAGGATTCTTTCAGAAAGAGGGAATTGAATATGATGAATCATTTGCTCCCATGGCTCGATATACTTCCATCAGAACCATCATTTCTATTTCTTCAGCTATGGGATGGAAGCGGCATCAGATGGATGTAAATACCTCTTTCCTCATTGGTGTTATCGAGGAACAAGTTTATATTGAACAACCATAAGAGTTTGTTGTCCATGGAAAATATTCACGTATGTAAATTGAAAAAGGCATTATATGGACTCAAGAAAGCACCTCGTGCTTGGTATGGACGGATAGACGGATACCTAGTAAACTTGGGATTCACCAAGAGTGATGCATATCCCAATATTTACTACAAAACTGTGGATAATCAACCATCGATTTTGGTTTTGTATATGGATGACTTGTTTCTCATAGGTAATGAGAAACTTATTGAATGGTGTAAGAAGAAGCTTGTCTTTGAGTTTGAAATGAAGTACCTTGGATTGATGCATTAATTCTTGGGACTAGAAGTATGGCAGAGGTAGAAGGAAATTTTCCTAAGTCAAAGGAAATACACCATTGATATTTTGAAGAGATTTGGGATGTTGGAATGCAATTCAATGGCTACTCCGATGGATGCAAATTTGAAGAAGATGAGGGAATTTGCTTTAGATTTTGATTTGATTGATCCCACCATGTATCACCACTTGATTGGATCTTTGGTGTATATGACAAACATGAGACCTAATATATGTTTTGTCATGAACACTCTTAGCTAGTTTATGAGTGATCCAAGGAAGATTCACTAGGTTACTGCAAACCATGTTCTCATATACGTTGAACTGTGGCAGATGCACTAAGATATGCTTCAGGATGCAATTTGACATTGCAGGGATTTTTTGATTCAGATTGGGTTAGATGTGTTGCAGACATGAAGAGTATTTTCAGATGTTACTTTAGTTTGGGTTCTACAGTAATTTCTTGGTGTAAAAGGAAGCAGACAGCAGTAGCACAAATCACTACAGAAGCCGAGTATATGGATTCCAGTACAACAACCCAAGAAGCAATATGGTTTCAAAAAATCCTTACAAGATTGTTTGGTCAGATTCCAGGACCAACTGTGATTCATTATGATAATCAAAGTTGTATGCAAATGTTAGTGAATCTTGTATTTCATGATAAGATGAAGCATATAGAGATTCGATATCACTACATTCGTGATATGGTGCAGAAAGGTGTGGTCGAGTTACAATATGTTCTGATAGATTACCAGACTGTAAATATTCTTACCAAGCCTCTTCTTAGGATAAAGTTTGATTACTTTCACAGAAGACTTAGAGTAGAATAAAATGCATCCCTTATGGAAAGGGAAAGTTGAGAAAAACATCTACATTTCTTTCACACCGGTACCTCTACTCGTTCTAGATCTCAACATGGTATGGGAGAAATCCCATTGACATTGTGAGATGAGCATGTAATAGATGGTCGTTTGTGCTGATGACCTCTACTTGTTTTGATTCTCATCTTGGTATGGGAGAAATCCCATCGAGAGTAGATACGAACAAGTAGTAGATGGTCGTGTACACTGGTGTCCTCTACTCGCCCTGGTTCTCAGCCTAGTATGGGAGAAATGCCATCAACATATTGAGACATGGAGGAAGTAGACGATTGTGTACACTGGTGACCACTACTCGTTCTGGTTTTCGGCCTGGTGTGGGAGAAATCCCATCGACACTTGAGATGAACAGGTAGTAGATGGTCATGTGAAGCATGTCTTGGTTCTTGTTTAGAGATGGACTTGTAGTATATTAGATTTTGATTGTGTTATATGGTGATATTGTTGTATATGGTGATATGATGATCTTGATGATCACCATATCTAAAGAATACCTTCCTTGTTGAGAGGGAGTGTTGGAGTTTGTGCAGCTTCAAAATTTATTCTTATTGTACTTGTATTGTATTTTCTTGTACCTCCTATGAGATATTATACTGATGTAATCACTAATGTAAAACTTGAGGAAGATTAAGTAAAGAAAAGAATAAAATAATATATTTTTTTTGTATTTCCTCAAGGTAGGTCGGCCCGGTAAATTAGAAAAGTCGGCCCTATTAGGGTAAAAGTTAGTTTTTGTAATGTGTATAAATACAAGGAATTTGTGCCTCATTTTGTCATTCATCCAACACAAGCAAGTTCGCTCTCTCCTAGATAATTTTGCAGCACCAGCAAGAAGGAGTTTTTTCTAGGGTTTTATATTGGAGAGATTATTCTCTCTCTCTCTCTCTCTCTCTCTCTCTCTCTCTCTCTATATATATATATATATATATATATATATATATATATATATATATTCTACTATGTTCTCNTCTGAAGCTCTCATCTCTATACAAAGGTCGCTTGGTTTTTCCCAATTAGGTTTCCCAGGATAAACTATTGTGTTCTTTGTTTATGTACTTTGTCTTTCTTCTAGAGATCCTATTGTTTATTTGCAACTAAGTTATACTGCTATAATATTGTAAAAAATAACATGCCATGATCAAAGAATACCATTCTATCATAAAGAATGATGTTTGGGATGTGGTGTCAAGACTGAAGTATAAATCAGTGGTCTCCTAAAAATGGATTTTCAAGACTAAGAATTCAGCATATGGTAGTATTGAAAAGATCAAATCTATATTTTTCGCACGAGGATTCTCTCAGAAGGAAGGGATTGATTATGAAGAGACTTTTGCACCTATAGGAAGATATACCTCAATTAGAAGTATTTTGGTCTTGGTAGGCAAGATGAAATGGAAGCTACACCAAATGGATGTAAAAACAAATTTTTTGAATGGTGTCAAAGAAGAGGAAGTGTGCATTGAACAACCACCAATTTTTGAGACACATGACAAGAAGACACATGTATGCATATTGAAGAAAGTACTACATGGGTTGAAGCAAGCACCCAGAGCATGGTTTGGAATAATTGATGGTTTCCTGATGAGCTTGGTATTTACCAAAAGTGAAGTAGATTCTAACCTTTACTATAAGGTTGTAGATGATGGGATCATAATATTATTGTTATACATGGATGATCTATTTTCTATTGGATAAGAGAAGCTCATCAACAAATGTAAGAAGAAAATTGCAACATAATTTGAGATGAAAGACCTTGGCATGATGCATTACTTCCTAGGGATGGAAGGATATTAGTTCCCAAATGAGATTTTCCTAAACTAAGGAAAATATGCAGCTGAGATCCTAAATAGATTTGGCATGTTGGAGTGAAAGGAAATGAACACTCTGATGGTGAAAAACACGAAGCTCTTGAATGATGAATCTTCATAAAAAGTAGATGTCACACTCTACAGACAGATTATTGGATCACTGATGTATTTGAAAAATGCATGACAAGATATATGTTTTGTTGTAAACACCTTGAGTCAGTATATGGTGGAGCCCCAACATGTTCACTTAGTTGCAAAAAAACATGTGATAAGATACCTACCTAAAGGGTACATTGGATTGTGGCTTCAAATATGCAACTGACAATGAGTTCAAAGTGCATGGCTATACCGATTTAGAATGGGAAGGAAGTGTTGAATATAGAAAGAGCACTTCAGGATGTTGTTTCAGTTTGGGATCATGTGTGATCTCATGGCTTAGTAGAAAGTAAACTAGTGTCGCGCTCAGAACAACGAGGCTAAATACATTGCAACATGTTTATCCTGTCATGAAGTAGTATGGATTCACAAGTTATTGGAATTATTGTTTGATGTCGAGATTGATGCAAATGATATTTATTGTGATAATCAAGTTGCATCAAGATTATAGAGAACCCAGTGTTTCATGATAAGTCAAATGATATAGAGATAAAGTATCATTACATATGGTATATGGTGCAGAGAGGAGATGTGAAGCTCCAATATGTTCCTACAGAGGAACAAGTCACATATGTGTTGACTAATACTCTATCTCGTGTGAAGTTTGAATATTTTTTAGACAAGCTTTATGTATTCCATAAGGACCTCCCTGGAAAAAGGGAGAGATTATAAGTTTATTATTGATGATGTGATGGCAGTGTAGAGAAGGCCAAAGTGCCTTATAAATGTTTTTGTGGTCTGAGATTCATTATTTGACAGTCTGACATTCATTTACAGATGTTGTGGTCTGACATTCATTTGCAGACATTGTGGTCCAGCATTCATTTGTGGATGGTCCAACATTGATTTGTAGACATTTTGGTCTGGCATTCATTTGTAGACGTTATGGTCCAACATTCATTTGCAGACGGTCTTGCATTCATTTGCAAATGCTGTGGTCTGGCATTCATTTGCAAGCGTTGTGGTCTGATATTTATTTGTGGGCGATTCTACATTCAGTTGTGTACATTGTGCTCTTGCATTCATTTGTAGATGTTGTGGTCTTGCATTTAGTTGCATAAATTGTGGTCCTGTATTTAGGTGTGGACATTGTGGTCTAGAATTCAGTTGCAGACATTGTAGTATTGCATTCAGTTGTGGTCCTACAATTAGTTGCAGACATTGTGGTCCTACAATTAGTTGCAAACGTTTTTCTCCTACATTCAGTTGCAAAGATTGTGATCTTGCATTTAGTTGCAGACGTTGTGGTCCTACATTCAGTTGCGGATTTTCTGGTCTTGCATTCATTTGCAGATGATGTGGACATGTATTCATTTGTGGATGATGAGATTCCAACATCCTTTATGTTGTGGGTGACTCTGCATTAATTTTCAGGGTTTGTGTTGTGTTTACATGTGTGATATTGTAGGCGATGTATCATGATGATGATGCTCATGATTATGTGTCGAGATCATGTACCGAGATGATGATGCTCATGATGATGTGTAAAGATCACGTGTTGAGATGATGATGCTCATGATGATGTGTTGATATCATGTGCTGAGATGATGATGCTTGTGATATTGTGTTGATATGATGATGCTCGTGATGGTTTGTCGATCATGATGATGTCTTGCTATGATGATGCTCATGATGATGTGTTGAGATCATGATGATGTGCCAAGATGATGATGCCCGTGATGATGTGTTGAGATGATGATGCTCTTGATGATGTGTTGAGATGATGATGATATAGTTTTGAAAACTTCCTATGACATATATACTTACCAGTCAGTTGTACAGATATTTCGTTGTTACTGTTGTTATAGAATACCTTCCTTGTTAAGAGGGAGTGTTAAATAAAAGTAACTATGGAAGATATTATATTTTGTATTATTATTATTATTATTCCTCCATTTGAAGATGTTGTTCCTTACATTAGAGATTTCATTGATGTAATTGGTCATATAAAGTATTGAGGTAAAACCTCTATTGTAAGTCGGTTCAGTAGTACCCACACGAGTATTATTTAAATGTAAATTTGAGTCTCTTAAGGAAAGTCGGCCCTAATTGGGAGGAGAATTCAGCACTGTTGGTTTATTAGGCCTATTCACTGATCAGTATAAATAAGGGAGGCACCACCCTCATTTGGACAGAATCAGAACTCAAGCAAGTTCACTAGAGAGAGAAGGAGAAGTCCATCTAAGGAGGAGGAAGTATTCTAGTCTTATTTTTGGGTCTTACACTATACTTGGTTGAAGTCTATATCGAGGAAGTTTTGTTGGGTTTTTTCCCCCCACGAGGGTTTCCTAAGATAATTATTTGTGTTCTCTTTTGTTCTGTTGTGCTTGTTACTCTTTCAGTGATCCTTTTGTTTTAGCATAACAAATTTTAAAATATTAACATGGAGAGCCTCTCGGAGATGATTGCTTTAAGGATAATTGCATAGTTTCCGACTTTGTTGCCAAGCATCCTCCAAAAAATGTGTAGAATGCACATTCATAATTTCCTAGAAAGAATGTTGTTGGACGAGATGTTTTTTTTGCTAGCATTCCAAATGAGGGATCATGGATTGAGATCGTGCATACATATGAGATCGTTCTTTTCAAGTGCAAGGGCATATTTCCTCTTCCAAACTTTCCCCAAGAGAGAGGAAGTGTTTTGGAGCCATTTCCACCAAGTTTTAGTGACTCAACACTTTTCTCTCAACTTCAGGGTCTCAAACCCCTAAACCACCATGTGATTTGGGAATATAGACCTTGGTCCATGCAACTAGGTCCCATTTTCTTGGCCTGAGATTCCTACTAAATGAAGGAGTGTTGTAGGTTCTAGAGGGATTTGAGGATGTTCTTGGGAGAAGCCATAACATAAAGGAGATAAGTATACATACTTCTTAACACTTATTTTGAAGGCAGAGAGTTGTGCCATAAGTGTAACAGATGGAAAATTTGAATTTGAAGGGCTAACGACGTGTTGAAGAAAAATGCCTTAAATTTTTCAATGTTGAGGGACATGGCTAAAGTATCAAGGAAAACCTAGAGGATGGATTGAAGGGATCTAGCTTCTTTGAGTGAGGGGGTTGCTATTAACATAATGTCATCCAAAAATTAAATATGAGAAGAGACAAGGTCATTTTTGGCTGGGTGAAGACCATCAAGTTGCTTCTTTTGAATAACAACCTTCAATACTTGACCAAGACCTTCAACCATGAAGATGAAGAGGAATGGGGAGAGGGGGTTTCTTTGACGAATTCCTTGAGAGGGGGGGGTGAGAATCCAAGGGGGAAACATTGATCATGATTGAGAAAAAAGCAAAGGAGACCAGGTCCATGACCCAATTAATCCATAGAGATGAGAATCCTGAGGCTACCAATGAGTGATAGATGAAGCAATAGGAGGTTTTCTCAAACATGTTGGGGGGATCCAGTTTGATTAGCACTCCTACTTTTTTTAGAGATTTGTAGGGTGTGGATGGTTTCATGAGAAAGAATGATTCCATCAAGAATTTGATGCCCCTCCACATAACCGGATTGTTCCACATAGATCAGATGGAGCAGAATTTGTTTGAGTTTATTGGTAACAACCTTGGTGATTATTTTAAAAATATCAGTGCCAAGAGAAATCAGGTGGAATTTACGTGGGGTTAAGGAATTTTCTTCTTTGGGAATGAGCATTAGAAATGTAGGGTTGAATGCTAGCAGCACATTTAAGCATGATTTAGAGTCTTGAAATGGCTCCCAAATGTCTTGTTTTATTACCTTCCAATAATGATGATAAAAAATAGTAGTGAAACTCTTAAGTCCAAGAGGTTTCCTAGCAGGAATTTCCATCTCGACAATTTCCACTTCCTCCATGGAGACGCAATGGAGAAAAAATTCATTCTGGCCATCTATGACAAGGGAAGGGATGTTGGAAACAATCTTATCATGTTATCTTTATGATTTATAGGTGGATTAGAAAGAAGTTGTTAGTAAAAGGAGGTCAAATCCTTCTCGATATCCTCATCGCAAGTGAGTTTCTAGATTTTCTCATTGACAAAATGGGGAACTACATTTTGTTGGAAGTGTTGAATCATAGAAACATGGAATAATTTCTTGATTTTTCTCCCTCCTTAAGCCACTTGAATCTATATTTTTGCTTCCAAATAATTTCCTCTTGCTTCAATAATTGATTAAGGTCAAATTGAAGTTGGATTTCCTCCCTTATAAGATCTTCCATATATCTTGTTCTCAATTGCAATCTTTGAATCTTATTCAATTGGGTTTTTAGGTTTCTTTGGGCTTCAAAATGTTGCCAAAAAATTCTTTGTTCCAAGTTTTCAACTTGACTTTGACATACTTGAGGTGCTTTTGAAGTTGAAACATTTTGGAACCATGGTTTGAGGGGGCCTCTTGCCACCATTGTGAGAATGTTCCAACAAAAAAAATTCAAATCTAAAAGGCCTATTCCTAGGACGGTTGACCAGATGCACTTTTGGGTAATTTACCATTTATTAGAACCAACTTCAACAAGAATAAAGGGATTAAAGGTGAGCCATTTCCCGATCGATTGTCCTAAGAGCATAAATTTGTTGATTAAAGAGGTGACTTGATGCGAGCCCCACCATCTATTGTTCCAAGTACACAATCTATTTTTGGGTTTTATATTGCCAGGCGCAATTATGAGATGAGTGAGTGAAAATCCATGCTAGTGTTATCTAGCTAAATTAAACCCCCTCTCTTTTCCAGCATTGAGGTAATCATGTTGAAGTACACCCCCCCACCCCCAAGAATCTAATGAATATTTTGGGAGAGCTCATGAAATGATCGTAGAAAGTCTAGGAATTTGGGTTTATCTTCAGTGGTTGAAGGACCATAGACATTGGTGATGAGGCCATGTGAATTTGAGCCAATGAATATAAAACAAGCAAAGAGAGATTGAGGGGTTGAAAAAAATATGGAATCTAAATGAGGTTTGGGTTCCATAGAATAGTTATACCTCCTACTAAACGACTACCATCCAAGGCCATGGATCTACATAATTTCCAACATAATTGGGTGGCAGAGCTAATGAAAGTGGTTAAGCATTTGGTTTCCTGTAACATGATAAAATTCAGGGATTCCTAGTATATCTCATGGTATCTTTGATCGAAGAGTGCACTACTTACTCTTCCCATTCGGTCCTATGATATTCCAAGAGAGAATCTTCATAGATAAAATTATTGAGGAGGGATGGAAAAGATCTTGTCCAAACTCAAGTTATACTTACTAGAATAAATGAGGTGTTTCCCTAGCTCTTTGAGATTTTGTTGATTTGTTTTGTGGCCTCGTTTGGTGTCTTGTTTAGATCCAACAAAATTTGGCTTCGTAGAGAAAGCTTGGATCCCTAAGCAGCCTTGATGAGAACCCTTAGAAGTAGCTTAAGTAATTAAATGAGAATCGAAATCATGAAGAGCTTGTTGAAGGATTTGAAGTTGCATTGTTGAGATGGCCTGGTGATCTCCTTGATTGTAGGCTTCCAGTATAACTTGCAGATCGAGATCTTCCAAATTTATATCATCTTTTTTTCTTTAAAGCTCATTTGATTGTCCTCTTCCATGGGGTTTCTCTCATTCAACTCTATTTTATGTTGCTTAACCTTCTCTTGGGAAGGGGGGAGGACTTTTCTTGGTAGGGTTGGGATCAAATTTCGACAATAGGTTAGATCCTTCTTGAGCAGATATTTCTTCATTGAGAGAATCAAATTTATTACAACTAAGAATGACCTGAGCTTGATGGGGAGGCACGATTTTTTTATTTTCCTTTTTCTCATCTAGGATCATCATGAATACATCAAAGCTCACCTTTGATAGATTAGGGTTGGGGTGAGTTACTTTGTTAAGGGGACATTCGTGATAATGTTGACCATGCTCATGGTACTTCCTATAGCAAAAGGGGATGTGCTAGAGCACGAGAGGATAATCACATGACCTCGAATTTAATTTAATATAAAAGTCAACTTCATTTTATGAGTTTCTATTTGAATTTTCCTCCGCCTCCTTAACTACACATTTTCCCTACACAACACGTGAATCAAGATCAAACTCTACTTCTGGTCTAGCTCCACATTAAGAAAGAAAAGGCATTGATTGTAGCGAATTGTATCCCTTGGGACTAATGATGTAATTTGATGAAAAAGATGCCCGTCATGGGGCATTTTGACTGTCAAATACGGTTTAAAATTTTGGTTAACCGTCATTTATGAAGATTAATAAAATTTCTAAAAAGTAATTTTGAAGAGCAATAAAATTTCTAAACCATCATTATATTATTACAATTTTGTTATATTACTAGTAGTATTAATATATTTATCTTATATAAAACTATACTTTCTAAATTTCAATTTACAAACCATACAATCACTAAAAACTAGAAATATCTATTAAATTATAATTATTTTGTTGCATTTCTATTTGCAAGTTGCATTGATGTTTTCACAAAAACATAAAACTCATATAACTCAATGATTTTCTATTATTTTTTGTTTTTTTCATTATTGCAATGAGTATCTACATTCAACAAATTTCAGACTTTAATGCTCATTGATTACATTAACATCTTGGAGAGTTGGAAGCTGAGACTCGTGGGAGTTAGAGGGTCTTGGGTATAGAGTTTGAGAGTTATTTACAATTTTATAGGTAATGCATTATATTTTTTACGTTATACTCACTGATGAGGTAATGCACTATATTTTTTACAATATATTTATTGATTTGTGTAGATTGAGGATTTACTTGAAATCTATGATTTTGACATTATATTTATTGATTTGTTTAGATTCAGAGATTTACTTGAAATCTATGATTTTGAAGAATTGTTATAGAGTATCTCTGTGTCTTTTTTAATCATTTTAAATAACATCAATAATATATGTTTAGCACTTTTGTCCCATAATTTCAATAATTATATAGATTTAGATTCAAAGAGTATTGAACTCCCATTGAAATTGAAATAGTCATCTCTTTTATTTCTCTTATGGTTCAATTTCAGTTAGAGTTTCAAAATTTTAATGAAGTCAAGTACTAAATAAGGGCATTGAGAGACATGAAATATGTGTTCAACATTTAAAATGAAATAGTCTTCTAGAATAAACAATACTCAAATAGAATATATACACCAAAAAAAGACAAAAAAAAACTATCTTTAATCTTTATAAAACAAATCTTATTTTATTATGTATTTTTTTTATAAAACAAAAAAATTATTTACATGATTTTGTATCATAATTAAAAATTAAAATTTTAAACAAAACGTTTCACAATGAGTAATATTAACTATTGTCACTAAATTGTAACTATTGATTATGCATGCATGTCCAGTGAGGATGATGTGAAGTATTAATTGATTAGCAACTTATTAGATGCTTTAAAACGTATTAAAATTAAAGTGAGGAATGTGATTGATTTTAAAAGATGCTCTGAAGTATTAATACTTTACAATGTATTAAGAAACGACAATATGTACAATCTAAAATTAAATTATTAAAAGATGCGTGGATTATTAATTGGTTAGCAAATTATTAATTGCTTTCAAATGTATTACTTTCAACTCATAGATTATGCATGCATGTCCATATCTCAAAAAAAAGTTGACAAACACTTTTTAATAAAGGATACCTTTGGCAAACGATAATATGTACAACCTAAAATCAAAGTAAGAGATGTGATTAATTTTAAAGATGATGTGAAGTATTAATTGATTAGCAACTTATTAGATGCTTTACAACGTATTAAAATTAAAGTGAGGAACGTGATTGATTTTACAAGATGCCCTGAAGTATTAATTCGTTAGCAACTTATTAGATGCTTTACAATGTATTAAGAAACGACAATATGTACAATCTAAAATTAAAGTTTTAAAAGATGCGTGGATTATTAATTGGTTAGCAAATTATTAATTGCTTTCAAATGTATTACTTTCAACTCATCGTGATCTATACTTGGAAATTCTTCCATATATGTATTTTTTAATTATAACCTGATAGCTAACGGAGAGAAAATTTAACAAATTGATTTTGAAAAACGTCCTTTTTAATATAAAAATATATATATTATTTAATATCTAGTTAATATAAAATTAAAATAACATATATTATTTAATATCTTGGTGATATAAAATCTAAAACGTTCTTTTTATGTCTTTGACGGGGACATATATATATGGATCAGTTGTATTAGTTTTCATTTTAATTTTTAAAACAAACATTTGTATTTACAATGTTTATATATTTTTATTATTAATTTTTTTTTAAATTGTCATTTTGTCATTTGGCTATTGGCCAGAAGCTGCTGACCTCACCATCTCGGGAATCCGCTTCACGCGTAGGCGGTGGGGTTCATGTCAGCAATATTAACTTGGTTTTTTCGTTGATCGTGCTAGTTATTATTAAGTGCCCTACTTTCAGAGTGAGTGGGATGATGTGTAACCTGTTCGTCCTTTGTCTACATGAATGTTCTTAAATATCACTTACAATGGCAGCTGGGACATCTACAACGTGAAGTTAAGTCAATTCAACACAACTACTCGTGGCACCCCTACCACTACAATGACAACTAAAGTCTCTTGGATTTTTATTAATGGCATTTATTGAACTGTCATTCAAATTCATCGGACCTAATTTAATAACTCGTTGAACCATTCAATTGCTTCTACACTCTAATTCATCTTTGAAGCACCACTCTCCAACGAATATTTTAAACAGGCAAACATAGAATACAAAGCTACAAAGTTCACCATCAATGGCGGCCTCCTGGAAGCTTGAATTCGTTACGACTACTCTCATCTTGGTGTGTTTTTGTTAAATCTCAAGTTCAGAGGTGGTTCAAGGTCAACGCATACCACAGTTTCTTAATTGTGTTAGTAGACTCTACTCTTGATGCTGGCAACAACAATAACATCAATACACCGACGAAGTGCAACTTCTTGCTTTACGGCAGAGATTTTCCTGGTAGGATACCTACTGGATGCTTCCCTAATGGAAAGCTTACTTCAGATTTCTTGGATATAACCTCCAAATACTCAACATTTATATTTCTATATACATTCCAAGGATTGAATATTTTTTCNACGCTTCCCTAATGGAAAGCTTACTTCAGATTTCTTGGATATAACCTCCAAATACTCAACATTTATATTTCTATATACATTCCAAGGATTGAATATTTTTTCTCAGTCTCATTTATGTATATTTTGAACTGCAGCTTCGGCCTTGGGTATGAAAGAAACAATCCCTGCATACCTCGACCCACAACTAACGTCGGATGATTTAATCGCCGGAGTCACATTCGCCTCGGCCGACTCTGGCTATGACAACGCTACTTCAGAGAGTGGGGTAAGTAAAAAGCCATCGCCGGTTTAGGCGTTCATAGGCATTGTACTTACTTTGGTTGGTTTCATGTACTGAAAGTGATGGCATTTTACATGTTTTTGCGGAATGTAATAAGTTTTGAGCAACATATACAATATCTGAGGGAATACCAGTCACGATTATGAGGTATCGTAGGACCGCAAGAAGCATCCAGAATTATTAGCGATTCCCTGTATTACATTGGTATGGGAAATGCTGATTTTCGCATTAGTTATTTTAATTTCAACCCTCGAAACCTTCAATTTAACTGCGTGCAACTCGGTTTACTGTCTCCTAGTATGTAGATTATCTCATTAGTCTTGGTTCTAGATATATATAGGTTGCAACCTTACTTTAGTTATTGTTCTCTCATTTCGAGACTCATATTCATGGGATTAAATATTGGAAGTCTAGTGTTTTAGGAATTATTAATCCCAACAGCACACCTAACAGATACAACTTGCCTACCCTTCCCAATAGTAACACCCAGTGGTTGGGTTGTTCGTGTAGTACCAGATATGTGAACAGGATGGGAGTTCTACATGACTACCAGTTCTTGTTCCACCGTGCCTAGTAAGTGAGATGGTTGTGCCAAGTTCTCCATAACCTATAATACGTTGCCTCTAACTTGCTAGCCTACTCTATCTAATCTACTCTAATCCGGCTAATCCACACAAGCGTACTCATGATAGGAAAGCATATCCGCAAATAGCATCCCCGTCCAGATGATAAGCCTACCCCGCCTGTGGTAAGAGGCATACCCAACTTTGGTATTTAATCAGAGCACAATCAAAGTAATATTCTCGTAGTAGAGATTCTGATTATCGATATCGAGACCCAGTAGCATATCTAGTAGCAGATCTAGTACCGATATTATATCCATATCCAGTTTGAAAACGAGAGGAATAGAGAGATCCTTAACTATAGCCACCACAATTAGATTCATATTCATTGGATTAAATATTGGAAGCCTAGTGTTTTAGGAATTATTTGAATGTAGTTTTTACAGTTTAAAAGCAAGGAAGAAAAATGTAGTTTACTATAATTTACGGTTAAGGTTAGAATTGAAGAGATTCTAAGGAAGTTTAGATCTATGAAAAGGAAGTGCAAAACAATGTAAGAACAATTTACACACATTTTACAACCATTAGTGGATGTTTGTAGTTAGGAATATTAATATTGATAGGAGTTTGTGAGAGGATGTGTACAATACAGGGGCTCGAAAAATGCTCGTGGCGGGTCTGTCTATATTGGGGTGTTTTCCTTCAGAGAGAACATACCTAGCTTTTGCTAGAAGGCTAAAAGGCCATGTAACGAGAGAATAAATGCTGCATCATACGAATTCAATCAGAAGTGGAAACCG
>LPNX010387019.1:0-18640 GCA_001517045.1 Pseudotsuga menziesii
TTCTTCGTAACAGAATTGGAAACCATACTGGGGAGTTCCTAGTCATTTCCTTTGGGGGTTTTTATCAACATTCAATGTTCATGAATTGCTCTGATTTCTGTCAGATACCCCAATTTTGTAAAATAATGTTAATTATTTTAATTTGATTTCCTAATACATTATGTTAAAATTAATGCTAAGTAGGAACTGATGACTCAGCAGAGTCAAAAGAAGTGGAATGTAATTCTGAATATTTTATTATTAATAAATAAAAAGTGGAGACAACAGCATTGGGAGAGCTGTTAATAAGAGGTTACTGGTCAAACTGGTAGAAGGAACTAGGTGGAGGGCAAAAGACAAGGGCCAGCATCCTCAAACACTTCCTATGTTGCAGGTGGCAACTTCCCTACATTTGGGGTCATGATCCCCCAAGAAAGTGGGATCAGAGCAGGTGGCTTAGTAAATGACAACTAACCCAAAAAGACCTAGGAAATCTTTTAAAAGTACCCAATGAAGAGAGCTAAGGCTGCTCAGATATTTTCCAGAGAAGAATCATTCAGGTGGAATGCTATTCAGGAATTCATTGGGGAAAAAGGGAAAATAGTAAGGAAGGCGTTCTAAGAGGAATTCTGCAGTAACTTGGTCTGTTATAGCTTGTAAGCTGGGAGTTCTTACTAATAAGTTCAGGATTGGTACTAAGTCTGAAGAGTGGTACTTGATATTTGCTGCACCTAGTTCCAGCCAGGGAGAACTGAGCAAGCTCGGGGGTCCTGAGGAGTCGCTTTTGAGCGCTCTCCAGGAATTGGTAGGGAGGAACGGCCTCCCATTATTGTTGTTGTCCAAGCTCAAGAACAAGTTCTGTCCTCTAACAGTCTGTGTTTTAATAACTTTGTATGATTAAATGTTATGTTTGTTGCTTATGATATAAATATTTAGATGGCTCAGTGATATAGTTGTTCTTAGTTTGTCAGTAGTAGAATCTTCTTGATGAGAAATAAAAACCCACTGTGTTTTTCCTCATCCAGAGTTACCAGACCGTACTCCAGCATAGGGGTGAATTTATAAATAAAGAGGGTATGATGAAAATACAAAGTAGAATGATAATGGAGTTTTAGAGTATCTCTTTGTGTGGTTATCAAAAGAAATATCATTTGTATCAGTAGTATTAACCTGTATTGAAACTGTCAGTCTTTTTAGAATAGAAAAAGAAGCTAGATTAACTGCTGATAGTAGTAAGAATGAATAGATAATATAGTTTTTCTTTTTGATACAGTAGTTATTTTCAGTAATATCATTGCTTAATTGAATTTCAAAAGAAAATTAGGATAGTCCACTAGAGTAGGAATAAGCTAAATAAAGATATCTTACAGTTTACTTCTTTCCAGATTTTACTACTGTTGTATGATAAACGAAACAGAAAGAAAGATTAGTTAGAATGATTGATGGTTGGTACAAGTGACTTATTGATTTTAAGACTTAAGTTATGGTTAGCAATCTAGGTGTTTATTTATTTGGTTTTATTTAGTTAAAGCATAAATAAATTCTACACGTGCCATCCTATACTAATAAGCTGTTAACAATTGCAGTACTTAGTTCCTTTCTTTTATTTTATTTTTGTTCTCGATATTAACCTGTAATAAAATTAAAAAAATCTAGTATATAGAGAATACTTCTGTAAAATATATAGTACAGTAAAAATATTAATACCGAAATAAACTACTAAGTTTATTTACGACTACAAATAAGCAAAGATTAAGGGTAACAGTCTTATATTATATCCTTTCTATTATAATATATACCTTCTATTATATATGTTACATAGACTAAGTATGCAGTTTATGTACTAACTATACAAACAATAATAGTATAGTGTTATATTTAATTTTAGTAACCTAAAATAAAATTCTAACTTCTATATCTAAAAGAAAAGGAAGTAACTGTTAGTTACCTAAGCACTCCACAAGGAACATGAATTGATTTATTTTATTTAAGTAAAATAAGATAATAGCATTGGCAGATTTTATAAAACAAACTGAATATAAGAGTAATGCACAGGAAAACCCTAATGATATTTAATAAAATTATTATAGAATAAAAAGTCTAGTATATTAATGCGCTATCATTATTTTTAACAGAGTGACAGACTGCTCAACTAATCGAGCTTAAGCAAAAATTATACAACTTATCTACAACCTCATAAATCATAGAGGTATATTATAAATTAAAGATAAATGCTGAAAAAAATTTCTTACTGTCGAGCCTCAAATATTATATATATAACATAAATAAGCATTCAAATTTCAGTACTGTAATGTAAACAAGAATTATAGAAAAGAAAAATAGTATTAATAACTTATAGCATGGACTAAGGGTGAAAACCCTATAAATTCAAATTTACAACAGAAGTAGAAGTCATGGGTTGTAACCCTTTTCCAAGTCATGCTCACGGCCTCAAGTATTGCACAGTAAAGCTAAACAGTAAGTCGAATAGCTTTGCAAAGCCCTCGACCCCTTCAAGTATTTGAAGAGTATGGCATATTTGCCTCAGTATTATTTCACTTCTTACACAGCACTTAAAACACAAAAAGAAACTAACTTATACAATCACGACTGAAGCCAGAGCACCCTCGCACAACACAGGGGCCTCTTCTTTTACTACAAGTATCAAGCAAGTTAACAGGACAACTGAAGTCGCAATGGTTACAGGCCTCAATGCACCAACCCTCAAAAGTCCCGAAGGAACCCGACAAAGAGAAAGTGCCATGGTTTAACCAAGCTTACCGGGAATTGATGACTACTGCTCAAACTGTGTACCAGAAACCGCGCAGAAGAAAGGGCCGAGACCTGTATCCAACAAAGAAAACCACAGTATTAAAATATGTAAGCTGGATAATATTCTTATCACTAAAAACAAACAGTAAAGTGAATAAAGAGATTCAGTATTTTTCTACCTGATCTTTATGGAGGCGCGACCCCTAGTAACAGCAAAATAACCGCCAACGTGAGAAGGAAACCCTTATGTAGGAAGGGAGAAGAGGGTTAACAATGCAGCAAGCAATCACTCTTAATCCAGTAGAACAAACCTTGGCTCTTGCTAGAGAATGAGTTGGCATACAGTCGAAGATCCTAGGTTAAGAAATTGCGATGGAGAAAACCCTAAGAAGATATCACAAACTCAGGTGAAGCACCAATAGTATCATAGCAGCCTCTATCTTTAGGTATTCGGGTGAGCATGGAGGAGGAAGACAACAGGAAGGCCATTAACAGCAAAGGAGCAATGACAGTGTAGTTGAAATTGCAGCAGAGCGACAGGAGCCCGAAGGCAAAGGAGGAAATGGCAAGCTAGGGTTTGATGGTTGCCCTTATAACAATGCAGTGCATGGATATGGTAATGCCACGATAGCCCAGCAAATATTTGAGGAGCAATGGGTTTAAGTGTAAAGTTATAGCGACATCCCACCGAAAGAATAATCCCCAATCAATTATTATAATCGATGATTAGACCTTAGTCCTCGTACAAAGTCAATCGTCGTATAACGCTGCATGTAAACCATGGAGTTTTCATTTTATCAACCCTGGATTTTGGCAATCATCAAGGTCGTGAGAAATCTTATGACAAACCTTCAACTTATAAAGTATGGTTTCATGGAGTCAAAACTATTCTTTTACTTCTTGACAAGATTATGGTTATAACCTCTTTCGCTAGGTAATTAATATATTTACTCTAGCTTAGAAATATATGAAGAGGAGACTTTTCCTTTATAAATTTTTTAACCTTAAATTAAAAATTTAATTACAATTCAATTGTGATCATGATCGATTCTTAGGCCTTGTATTCTCATCTTTTACTTTCATTATGCATTTGAAATTTAAGATCAATCAACTTTTGTCTTAACATAAAAATATATTTGAAAGAATATAAAGAAGGTTTATAGAGTAAAAACTATGGCATTGATCTCATGGTTCTTAATAACCTCAAAGGTTTATTTATATTGGTTAAATAGTAACACTTGGTAAAAGATACAAAAGGAGAATAGTACTACTAAGTGGTGACAGCTTTTGCATAAGGTAATATTCTTAATCATAATTTATGACTTGGCAAGGTTAGGCCACATTTTTTTCTTATCATCTAAAAATTTTCACCATAATAAAATAGATAGGCCATATAATGAATTAGGAGATACATTCTTTTACGAACTGTAGTCCCTTAAGGACATGTTCCGTTTTTAAACAAAAAGGGAATAGGATAAAACCTGTTTCAGTAAGATATATGTATATTACTGAAGATAAGCTCAAGTCATGCTTGAAAACAATTGATGAGTGAATAAAAACTCTTTGCATCAACATTAGTATAGTTTTCTTAAAAAGAAGCTTGAAGTAAAGTTGTAAACTCATTTTGAACTCCAAAGTTTGAAATTGAAAATAGTATTACATAAACCCCTTATCAGTTTACTTTTACTATGTAACGTAATTGTATACAAATGAAATCATACCATAGATTTTATAACTCAGTTACTCTTACTCTGCTATAAAGAATCAGTAAGACATTTTTTATACATTACGACTATAATAAATATGAAACAGATCCGTGATCGTCAAGAACTATAAATTACTTCTACTAGAAAGATTGCCAGTTATTAAATGTACCTCAACAAGTGTTGGAAATTATTTTACATTTATTTTCTTACTGAGATTTTCTTTTGCGACGAACTTGTTTTTAAATACTTTAGAATTGCGACAAGCAGCACCAAAACCTCTTACCTGTAATATGTAAGAACAGGAAAACCTTCTGCATTAGCTCGAAAGCTAAGTAAGCCCAGTTTTGCATGACAATCTCACCTTATGGTCACAAAGAGAAACAAAGTTAGTGAACTATAAAGAACTGTTCTATCGCTAAACATAACCAATAGATAGTTCAGATAATGAATTTGGTAATATATATAACTAATTCATTAATTAGTTTACTGTAATTATGAAAATTATTTGTTTTAAATTTTTTTTTTTTTTTTTTTTCGGAAAATTTCGGGGTTTTGACAATTTCTCTGTTTCTGAGTCGAGTCTAGGGGGCATGTTTGTCTGGTGGTGTCTGATAGGAGTAAAGTTTGTCTCAACTTGTCTGTTTTACCTTATTTTTATCTCTTTTTCTTCCTATATGCAATTTTTTGCTTCACAGTCACGTGTACACGCGGTTTTTACTGGGATATCCGCGTATATATGCGGGTTTTTTGCACACAGTCGCATATGCCCTGAGTTTTGATTTTTAGAGGAAGATTAAGTGTTGCTAGGTGATTTTTAATGATTAATGAGTCTCCTTGGATGCTTCTAGAGTCTGTATACACCTCTGTTTCTGACTAGAGACGTCTTTTAGTTAGAATTTTTTAAAATGTTCTTGTCATTGCATTTTCTATTTTTTGTTTTGGGATTAGTGCATTAGGTATCTTTTACCTTGGTGCTTTGCTTGGGTGCTGTCTGATAGTGCTTGCAGAGCCTGGGGGTGGGAGAGTCATTATTTTGCTTCATTATCTCATTTTAATTCAAAAAATACAAAAATATTTGTTTTTTTTGCATCATGATGCATTTTTGCATTTTACATTTTACATGGTACTTGCACTAGGTTTGCTTGGAAAAGTATTAGTCATATTTTCATATAGGAATGATTGCATTTTTCATTTGAAGGATAATTTTTCATTTCACGTAGTAGCATGCTCTATTTTTCATTTGACACAGTGCATTTGCATCGATTGTTAGGTGTGCATTTTACTTCTTGTTGCGTCATAACACCATTAGTTTCACGATAATTTACCCTTTTGAGTAATAAGCCAATTAAAATCAACGCATAATACAATGAATTACACTCTTTTTGCTTATAAGGTGCACCAACAAGATTAGGTTTTAGGGTCTTGGAATAGTTCATTGTGAGTAAATTCTCCAAGACCACTAAACAACAACATGTATGTGTCTATCCAGGTGAGAGTGTGAAATTCCTTGGTATAATTAGTGTTTCTCAGGATCCTCCTCTTAAAAGGGAGTTAAGCACGAGGTGAGCAGTCATTGATTAGGATGACCCCTAGTCATAACTGAGTAGCACCGAAGATATTTCCAGGATTGTGGTCCTTCGGGTCGGAACATTGATACTAGTCATGTTCGTACTATGACTACTCATACAGTAGTTTCTCAGCATCGAGCATCTCCTGTTGTCTCAGAGGTCATATTCCTATTTTTGGATCGTCTTATGGTCCATCGCATGGCATTCCCCATATCCCTACTTATGGAGCTTCTCATGGGATATCCCATGGGACATCTTATGGAACTTCTCATGCACCATCTTATGGACTGCAGTATGGACAGAGCTATCAACCTTCTGGGTACGGGTATCAACAAATTGCTTAC
The DNA here is from genome assembly GCA_001517045.1 of Pseudotsuga menziesii. Taxonomy (NCBI): domain Eukaryota; kingdom Viridiplantae; phylum Streptophyta; class Pinopsida; order Pinales; family Pinaceae; genus Pseudotsuga; species Pseudotsuga menziesii. Next base: position 6,370 of record LPNX010387019.1, read on the forward strand.
TCCTCTAATTATGGCTTTGTAGCACCACCTAATCAAGGTTTACCACATAATAATAGTTCCATGCATCCCTACACGGGTCAAACGGGAGGAGGATATTGTATCCAAGGCCATGGTATTTACAGTAGTCAGCCTTATATGAACCAAAACTATAAGGGAGCGTGGCATAGACCGAATCAACCTAGGCTCCATTTCCTCACAATGTTAAATTTACCTGACTTATCGAGACTAATGAACGATCTGGTATCCTATGACCCGGCTTGGTCGGCTGTCCCTACCAAGCTTCCCTCGGACATTCCCAAATTCAAGGGAAAACTAGGAGAAGATCCTAGTGAACATGTCACTACCTTTCACCTTTGGTGCTCTTCCAACTCCTTACACGATGACTCAATCTGTTTGAGGCTATTTCAATGCACCCTCATGGGGCCTCCAGCGAAATGGTACATATAATTACCAAAGGGGGCATTCGTTTTGCTCGATGACCTTGCTATGACTTTCCTCAACCACTTCCAGCTACCAGTGCATTACGACATTGGTACAGAACTCTTGTCGACATTTCAGCAGGACAAAGCCACACATATCTCGGACCATATCCAAGAGTGGCATAGACGAAAGAGGTTGATTAAAGCTTTTATACTGCCGGAGTTTCTCCTTGAGTGGTTCCTTAAATCGTTGCTACCTTATATCACAAAGGATGTTTCTATATTAGGATTCCAAAATGAGGAACAAGCAATTTTTAGGGTATAGGAACTGGATTTGATTTATGCACAATCCAGACTATTATATGAGATCATACCTAACAGTTCGCATTCTAGTTTTGATCCCAAGATCAAGCCTAGACCACATGCCGATGGCATTGTGGGATGTACAAGTGCCAAACCTGCGGACTCGGTTACGAAACAAGTGAGTCAATTGTCTATTAACCAATCCATGTTGGGAAAATCTATGGCTTCATATCAACCCAACCAAATGGTGAGTGTACTTTTCATGCAATCACTGGACCAAAAGGGCAACTAGTAGCCCAAAAGGAATAAGAAAAAGGGTAAAAACAATCATAAGGGTGGGAATAAGAACAAAAATGCCAATTTTAATGACAAGAACGACCGTAATGTTGGGGGTGACAAGCAATCTAAACGTAAGGTTAATTCTCCTTGCAAATTGTGTAAGGATGATCATCTCACTCACTTGTGCCCTCGTATGGAAGACGCCTTGAGGTTCATAGCATAGGGCCCAACTGTGCTAACCAATCCTTTACCCCATAATCAAAATATGAAATCAAGGACCCATGATCCTCATTTTGCGTCAGGTGGAGATCAAAGTCCACTGGAAACTAGTACGGGTCATGGGTGCATCAACATGGTGTGTGCTACTAAGTTTGTGACTCGTGCAAAATACTATGGGTCATCACAACAAGACCTTGGGAAAGAACCTCCTCCTACCGAGAGACCTTTGCGTATTGAAAATCCTATGGATAAACTTGAGAATGCACCTCGCATTCCTAAGTGATTCTTGAAGCATTCAGGGCACAATCCTAATGCCCGAGCCGCCCAGAACTATTATGTTGTCAAGGATTTGGGCCAAACTCCTTGTGCGATGTCTGCGCTTGAAGTTCTTCAGAGTTGTCCATCGCAAAGGAAATATTTGCTTCCTGCTCTTGAGGTGAATGATGATAACTATTCTTCCATCATCAAATTTGAAACCATGGGAATATAGCCTCGCTTTCCTTACTACATGTCTCTCTTGATTCATGTGGAATGTCTTAACATGACCGTCAAACACACTGTGATTAACGAAGGCACTGCTGCTTCTGTGATGTCTTTGTCGTGTTGGAAGGGTTTGGGTTATCCTGAGTTGTCTAAATCCACTACCATGTTGACTGCCTTTGATGGTAAATTGTTTCAGCCGCATGGAATTATTCCTTCCCTTAAATTCCATTTGGGAGGGAAGACCATCGTGATCGAGGTCGAGGTGGTTGATGCGCCCCTTGATTACAATATTTTAGTGGGTTGGATTTGGATGTATAGTATGCAAGCCATAGACTCTTCACTATTTTGAGTTGTATGCTTTCCATTTAATGGGAATATTATTACGATTGATCAAACATCATTCAAAAATCCAAGTGTTAGTGCATCGTCAAGAGCTTTGATCTCGATTATCAACCACTCTCAGCTGGCAATTGGGAGTGTGGGTGTAGGTATGTATCCATCCCTTATGGGGACATTTATTTTTCCTACACCCATCCTTATGATTGGATCTAGTTTTGATGGGGCTTCATATTCATTGAATTCGGTGTCTTTTTGCACTTCCCATATGGAAGATCCTTGGATTCTTCCTACACCGAGTATTTTTAATGGACCTATCGAAACGGACGTGCCGTTTCCTATAGCAATGATTGCATATCAAGCAAATATTGATTATGTTGCATAGCCTAGTCCTTCCTCTTCGTAGATGGAAGAGGAGGACTCGTATGTGCTGCCTGCATGGGCAGTTGAGTCCTCTCATGCACATGACTGCCTTGATAGTGTTTTTCTGTCAGATGAAGCTATTATTGAGGCCATGTCTAGAGTTGAGCCACCTTGGGAAGAGTTACATCATAGATCTTATTTTCTTCCTGACCTTGACAGTTTAGAGCATTAGGACTTTAGGGATATTCTTAGCGAGAATATTGGTAGTCCCGTGGTTCCATTAAGCTCTCCTGGTCAGATGGCTGATGGGAACATGGCAAATATATCACTTATGATTCCTATCAATATCTCTTGTGATCCTGGCAAGATTGAGAATGTCTATATTGGGGCAGAATGTTCCCATCCTAATATTCTGGAGTATACTGAGCTGTTCAAAGAGTTTCATGATATGTTTTCTTGGTCATATGAGAAAATTCCAGGTATCGACCCTCGTATTATCGAATACGAAATTAAGACCTATCCGAATGCGAATCCTGTTCGACAACGTTTGCATGCGGTGAATCCTAGAAAAGCACCTGCGATTAAGGTTGAGATAGAAAAGTTGTTGAAAGCTGACTTTATCTATCCTGTTCCCTTGACGGAGTGGGTTTCAAAACCCGTTCTGGTTGATAAGAAGCAGGGAGCGATCCGTATATGTACTGATTTTCGTGATTTAAATTGTGCATGTCCTAAGGATAATTTTCCCACACCATTTATTGATCATATTTTGGATGAGTGTGTGAGAAGCGAGGTATTTTCCTTCATGGACGGCTTTTCTGGATATAATCAGATTCAAATTAAACCCGAGGATCAACAAAAAAATGCATTTATTTGTCCTTGGGGTATGTTTGCATATCAGAAGATTCCTTTTGGTCTTAAAAATGTCGGAGCCACATTTCAGCGGGCTATGACCTTGATTTTTCATGATCTCAAATCGATTATTGAAGTTTTCTTGGATGACCTTTCTGCTCATTCTCAACTGAGAGTGTGTCATTCCTACCATTTGAGATTAGTGTTCGAAAGGTGTCGCCACTACTAGGTTAGGTTAAATCCTCATAAGTGCATCTTTTGCGTGAAGTCAGGTCGCTTGCTAGGATTCATTTTTTCTAAGGAGGGTATAAGAGTCGATCCCTTAAAGGTTGAGGCAATACTTCAATTATCTACCTCGAGAAATATTAAACATCTTCAATGTTTGCAAGGCATGGTAAACTTGTTACAAAGATTCATGGTTAACTTTACCAATTTGACTAAGGGTTTTATGCATCTTTTGAAGAAGGACACTACCTTTTGCTAGGATGAGCAAGCCCAAGAGTCCTTTTATGCTCTTAAGTGAGCCTTAGCATCGGCCCCCGTGCTTAGTCCACCCGACTATAGCCGTGAATTTTTTTATTTATGTGGCCACGTCCATGGAGACGATTGGTATGGTTTTGGTTCAAGAGGATGAGGATATCAATGAACATGTTATTTATTATTTGATCCAAAACCTTATAGATGTGGAAATCCATTATTCCCACATGGAGAAACTTGCCTTAGCTACCGTTCATGCGGTTCAGAGATTGAGACACTACATTCTCCTTCGCCAGACTTTGGTGGTATCTCATGTCAATCCATTTCAGTTCGTCCTCACTAGAAGGATGATCGAGGGAAAGTATAATAAATGGATTGTTATTTTTCAAGAATTTGATCTCGAATTTGTTTCAGCGAAATCGAAGAAATCGTTAATTTTTGTGGAGCCCATTTCTAATTTCCCAAGTGAGGAGGAGGAGGAATTTTATAAGGATACCTTTATTGATGAGAATATCTTCCTTATCTCAACTTTGGATCCATAGTATGGGGATATTATCGCATATTTACAAACATTGAAGATCCCTACTCACCTTTCATGGGATAAGCGACGACGATTATGTCACGTATCTAAGAACTACCTTATAGTAGATAACACTTTGTATTGCTGTGGGGTAGATTCCATTTTGCATCGTTGTTTAACCCATGAGGAGGATGAGGTTGTGCTGAATGATTGCCACAGAGGGGCATGTGGTGGTCATTTATCTGGGATTTCTATAGCCCAAAAAATATTGAGAGAAGGATATTTTTGGCCATCAATATTTAAAGATTGTGTTAATGTGGTCAAGAAGTGTCACCCTTGCCAAGTGTTTGCACGCAATATGCACTTACATCCTACCCCATTACATCCGATTATCATCGACGGTCCCTTCACCAAGTGGGGGATTGACTTCATGGATTGCAATCCAGCTTCGGCTGGGGGGCATCATCATATTATAGTGGCCGTTGATTATTTCATGAAATGGGCCGAGTCTATGCCAATGATTAAATCTGACTGTGAGATAGCCATGCATTTCATATTCAACCAAATTATTACTCGGTTTGGTATTCTGAAAGAGCTTGTCACTAACCATGGTAAGCACTTTCAGAATCGAATGATGGAAGAGTTGGCCTCAAAGCTAGGGTATAAGTAGGAGCACTCCTCTTTGTATTACCCTCAGGCGAATGGACAGGTTGAAGCAGTGAACAAATCACTTGAGTCTATTCTCCAACGAACCATCTCACAAATCAAAACGAATTGGCATATCATGTTATATCTTGCTTTATGGGAATATAGGATCACGGTTAAGACTGCCACCGGTTTTTCTCCATATAATATTATACATGGAGTGGAGTATGTCTTTCCAGTTGAATTTGAAATCCCTTCATTGAAACTAGCTATAGAGCTTTTACCAGACACTTCTGCATTGGAAGAACGTTTGGTCCACTTAGAGCAGCTTTATGAGCAACGTCGATATGCTTTAGTGGCTCTAGAGGTGAATAAGCATTGTGTTAAGGTCTAGTATGATAAGTCTGTCCGTTTGAGGAGGTTTAGTGAAGGAGACTTGGTCCTTTTATGGGATAAAGCTAAAGAAACCTTGGGGGCAGGGAAGTTTAATCCCATGTGGCATGGTCCTTACGTGGTCAAACATGTGTTAGAGAAAGGTGCCTATGAGCTGGTAGATTATGAAGGGATGGCCTTGGCGGAGCCTAGAAATGGGCTCTATCTTAAAAAATACTATCCATGATCTTCAGCGAGGGCTGATTATTGTATATTATTGTATAGTTTTTTGCATAGTTAGGTTTTCTTATGGTGATTGGGTTTGTTGATTAGCTTTCGTTTCTTATGGCAGATGTCAATGGTGTCTTTCGCTTTCATAGTATTTGCTGATGGTGCTAGCCGCCACATTCAACACTCAGCCTCTACTGATTGGGTGATTTATACTCCTGCGGGTCAAGTATTGTCTTCAGGAGGCGTATGTTTACGGCCTTCTTCGAACAATGTTGTTGAGTTTAGTGTCATTATTGAGCTATTATGGGATGCCATTTCACATGGTGTTCTTTCTCTTGAGGTACGTCTTGATTCACAGTTAGTAGTGTCACATCTTAATGGCTTGTATCGTATTAGGGATCCGACATTATTATGAATATTCTTATGTGTGAAATTGTTAGAACAACAATTTGACAACATAACATACATACATGTTTCAAGAATTTATAATCAAGTTGTTGACTCATATGCTAACTATGTGTTAGATTGGCATTTGTTTCATAGACCATAACCACATCACAAACATACATTTTTACACACATGTAAATCAATAAAATCGATCATCATAAAAAAAATTCATTAAACATCCAAAATGTGACTTCATAATACATAAGTGTCATAATACAAAAATGGGGCTTCCAAGCCACTAAAATATAATACACGGTAGTACAAAAATGAATCACTCTCAGGTCTCTAAGCCTGTGGGGGGGGGAGAGGGGGGTTATGATCATGGTAGCACACCACGGCTCTAACTAGTCATCGAAATAACCAAATCCATGCTCGTGGTACACCAACCACCTGAAGCTGCATGGCCTCAGGCAATTCCTCAACTTGCACCATGGGTACCTGGTGTGTCAACCGTACAAAGTTTGTTTGGATGCTTTGGAGCGTCCACTCCGCATCCACACCCATGATATCATCTCCTCTTCCCCTCTATCTATGACCAGGGAAGCCGTCAAGCTACCATGGTCCAACATCTGCATACATATTATAGGTTGTCACTATGTATCGTCACACCAAAACATGTCTTTTGAGTCTATATATCAAAAAACACAAAAAAATTTAATAATTCAAAAAACTTAAAAAGAGGGTTTGGGATTCGTTACCAATATCACCATATGCTACTTTGGGTGGTAGGGGCATGTCGGTATCTCCCCAAAAATATATCCCTACATAAGGGTAATCATCGATGGAAATAATATGCTGTCGCCACCATGGAAAGAAATCAGCTGGGTAGGGGTTGGACACCCTACATCCGCCCAGTATGCGCATAGCATCTACCCAATGTTGTTGGGCCAGATCTTGAACCCTGTGAGGAGGAACATCAGCTCTAGGGCTTAGCCCCAAAACATGCTCAAAGAAGAATGTGCTCAGTATACTATCGAAATCAAAGTTTCATACCCTGCCCACCTTGCAGTCACTGAGCTGTTGCTTCATGTTACTCAACAACATAGTACTCCAATCATAAACTGTGGGTCTCATGCACTCCACTACATTGAACATCAATGGCTGTGAGGCCTAGTGGAGTGATGCTAGTCCAACTATCTTGCCAAGTGCCAATAGTATGGCCTTCAGGCCTAATACCTAGATGGAGTTTGTCAGGATCTGACTCCCAACCTTTTTCGTGTCTATAAAATAGTATACTGTAATGTACTCCTCAATGGTGAGGCCACCTCTGGGCCCGCGAGAATGTAGGTTCACCACCTATCCTCGTCAGGACAATCTTGTAATGAAATATATGTCCTCCACCTCTGTAGTGATGGACATCCCGTCGATATGGAAAGACTTTGAGTCTGGATCCCAGTAGTCTACTAGCATCTATAGGAGTCTTGGTTTGGCCCTCAGGCTTCCAAGACACCAAAACTTGTATAGCCCACATGCACGTAGAGCTTATTGAGCCATCAAATCACCTCAAACAGCCTCTTCAACGTCTCCATGTTCCCTCTCCCTCCATTCTAGGACCATCCTGCACATTGAAAATAATTTTTGGTCATTATATACCTTAAAAAACCATGTGCGTGGCTGCATACTTGACTGTTTGCAAAACAGCCGCATATGTACGTGGGTTTGCGAGGATTTTCTGCGTATAACCAACCCTATACACGAAAAAATCCCCGATTTCTGCATGGGCTTAAAAGACCAATATAGATTGGCTTAAAATTAAAAAACTGACCATGGAAATTGAAAAATTTAGACGAAAATGGAAGAGGAGGACATGAGAAGTTACCCGGAACAAACGGTGTCGAATTTTGCCAGACGAAGCTCCTGAAATTCACGATTGAAGTTCTAAGCTCAAATGGGTAAAAATTTCAAATGATATGTAATTTTTGAATTTTTTACTATTTATAGAAAAATTTTGAAATTTTTTACCCCCTTTCTATAGTTTTGAACCGTTTCTGACCATTTTGGAATAATCTAATGATGTAGGAGTCCGTTTTGAGCGTCGTTTCGACCATTGTTTTGACCCATTTGTGTCTCTTTCAGGTATTATTTCTAAACTGACATATAGGTTAGATTTCACATCCGTGTGCATTTTGCATGACCTTATGACCATTTCGTTATAAACTTAGGTATGAACCCATTCTATCTTGTTACGGAACCTTCTTGTTGTTTTAGAAGTGACATGGTGTGAATGGTAGAGATTGACCATACATGGGTGCCCTAGTTAGCTCCTTTGTTGAATTTGGTGCCCATGTCGACATTTTTTCCCTTTAGGGTGTGGGAGTCCTTTGTATAGTATTGCCATGTCTTTGCACAAGAGCCTCATACTCTTCTTGATCTTTTTGCTGGCCTTTGTCCCCAGGACTCCCTTATGTCAAGTTGTAATTACATTATCATGAGTTTTTCCTGCCTCATTGAGCCTTATGCCGGCTTCCCTGACTTTGATTATTAGCCATATAGCCCAAGATTTTCTCATGTCTAGCCATGTAGAGCCATTTTACACATCTTTTGTAGTTTGATTCCCCATTTTTACTGGGAGGGGACTTTTCCCCAAGTGTTGTTATCCTACACATGTGTCCTTGTATTAAGCATAGGTATGTTCCACTGCTTGGAACTAGTTTTTTTTCCCATTGACACTCGTCTCCTCCTAGTCTGTAACTATAAAGCACTTTTATTCTTTTTCAAGCTTTTTAAAGATATTTGAAAATTTCCAAAAAATCAAAAAACCAAAAAGCCGGACAAGAAAAGATGTTATCTTTAGCACCAGTTGAGTCGTGTTGCCTTCGAACAGAGCACTGTATATCACATCCATTGGTTGGGTTAATAGTTTTACTTTAGGAGTTGTACTCGTTTCTCTGAGTTTATCTCCATCGACTGGTTAAGCTTCCAGTCCCTATGGAGCCTCTGTCGATGCCTCCTGTGTCACAGAGATGTCCCAGTTTTGTATATAGAGTCTATGCTACCTACATTCAGTCACCATTCACCTTTATGCTCTTGTTCAAAAGAAGTTGAAACCTGAGTCGGCCATTCCTCGATTCTCTTGACTTTACATGTTGGCCATTCCCGGTACTGATATTGGTTCGTGCACATTATCATCGAGTCCTTCCAGATTATACAGCTTTGCTGATTACCTCATGTTGGATGATGGGGGCTGCCTTAATTCCCTCCTTCCAGTGGATTTCATCCCATCAACTTCATATCATCTATTCTGGGATAGGAATCTAGAGTCATTTTTGAGTGCCTTGAGACTTGCAGTCATCAGTGGTAGGTTCTCTCACCATCGACAATTTATTGGAATACATCAATGTTTCCTGATCGACGGATCCTTTCAAGTGTTCAACCTCAACACATTTATTCACACTTGTTAGTTTGCACTCTAGTACCTTGATTCCCATTTTCAATATCGGTGGGTGATCTCACGTCTGTTAACAGTATACATCATTGACCGGTAATCAGACGATGGACTACTATGTTCGACCTTGACACCTCTATTCTCATAGTAGGACATGTACTCATAGTGGATTGTGTAGAATACCTTCTAGATTGGTGGCATTTCATATATGCTACCTCCTTGATCGTGCCAATGTTCATGAGATTTCAGCTCTCGTGACTTGATTCCAGTGTATGTCAAATGTTTCCAGCCATTATGGAGATCTTGACCCATTATATATCTTCAGCCTTCATGGAGATCATGATCCTTTGTATATATTCATCATGGAGATTCTGATCTATTTATATTCTACGTGGTGATTACCACACATGTCATATTTTGTATCATGCCTATTCATGGCCATTGTACTCGTATGTATCCGGAACTGCTATATCTACTTGCAGTTATGTGCAGAGTTTAATCATTATATTGTATTTTTGGATGACTGGTTCTTCCACCTGGTTCTTCATCACTCAACTTCTGGGATGGACTTATAATGTATTTCAACCATCATATCACCCCTTTGACCTCACACATTAGGGGGCATCTGTTATAGCTGATTTTACCACACATGGTGGATCACACCTTTATGGCCTTCCCTATCCCTCTGCAGACTCTTTAGACCCCATGGACCATTTTTGTACCTTTGATGTTTCCAATATCATCCCTAAAAACATGTATTATTTTCTATATGTGACTTTTAAACCTGTTCTCACATATATACACGGATTTGACCCTCAAACCTGCATACATCAGGATGTGTGCAAAAGGCCAAATAGTTTTGGAGTTTTCCTTGATGTGGATCCGAATCACTTGTCTCTTGGCTTTCTATATGCCTTGAGATCGCTTGGATTTGACCTTTCATTATCCCATTGAAGCACTATATAGGGAACCCTTTAGATACATTGAAAGAGGAGGAATTGAAGAGTAAGAAAACTATAGTCCATTGTTGCCGGAGCTTGTACTTGAGTCTGCATCTCTTTGTCCCTTAGATCACTTTGTGTTCTTCCCAAGCTTTCCTTTGCTTGTGATATTTCTATTGAGAGATGGAGGATTTAATTGGTGGAGGCCCAGGTGGAGGACTTAGTTTCTCTAATTCGCAGACGTGCCGACAGAGGTTGTCACTATTGTAATCTCTGTTTTATATTAATAGAAATATCTTTTCCTATCCAATAATGTGTATTTAAATGAGTATTGAATCCATGGATGCTTTTAAATTCTTATATGTTATTGATTATATATGCTAGAGTAGGTCTAACACAATTATATAAAGTACGCTTGTCTTGTTTGCTGAATGTTGAGAGAGCAAATTACTTATACAAGCTAGAGTGGAAAAGCTCAATGGGGATCTACATCAACCATTTGGAATAAGGCATGTATCGAGATCCTTTAGTGTTAGATGTTTGGTTTCTCTTGCATATAGGAAAGGATTGATTTCTGCGGTTACTCTGTCTGTTGTGGTATCCCATGCCATAGGAAGTTTTCTCCGTAACAAATAGAATTTCAATTTTTTCATCTTCACTTGTAATTGCGTCTTCACTATCTTCCATGGTGTAGACAATTTTATTTTTCTCATAGGAATTATTCTTGTTTCATGTTTTACCCTTTTTGAATTTTGAGGTTTCTCTCTCATCACTATCATCTTGTTTAGGGTAAGTACATTTTGAAGCAAAATGTCCAATTTTTCCACGGTTAAAACATTTTAGTGGTAACTTTCCTTTATATTTTCCAATACCTTTCTCAAGTTTTTTAATAAAAAAGATTCATCATCATCTAGGTTCTCTGATTGATTTTTGGATAAGGCTTTAAATGTTGCTTATTTTCTTAAGGATTCATTTAGTCCCCTTCTCATCTCATATGCAATGAGGATTCCATGTAGTTCATCTACTGTCACGTGTTCAATATCATCTTGTTCTTCTAGGGTGGATACTTTTGAATCATATTTCATTGGAAATGTTCTTAGTACCTTGTTCACAACTTCTCTCTCTTTTAATTTTCCTCCAAGGCCTCTAATAGCATTGACAACCTCATCTACTCTTAGAAGGTATTTCCCAATATTTTCTTCTTCTTTCATTTTAAGGCTCTCAAACTGCCCTTTATATGTCTGAAGCTTGGATTCTTTGACTTTAGATTCTCCTTCATAGATAATTTTTAACTTATCCCAGGCTTGTTTGGAATTATTGCATCACATAACTTTTGTAAATACAGAGTTTTTCAACCCACTCAGGATTGCATTTAGGGATTTGGCATTACCTTCATATTGGCCTAGTTCCTCTGGGTCTATAGGTGTTTGGTCATCTATTTTATACTCTTTCTCAGTTTCTTCCCAAACCTTCCATCCAAGGGACATTAGATGGCACTTCATTCTCACACTCTAGTATGCATAATTTTCTCCTGTGAATAATGGAGGTCTGTTGGTGGCTAAACCTTCTTATTGATCCATAGTGGTTTTTAAATAGGATCTACCATCCAGTGGTTAATCTATAGTGAAGGAACCGTATCTGATCTCAATTGTTTTCTTTCCCACAATACTGAGAGGGGGGGTGAATCGGTATTGTCTTTTTCTTCCAAAATAAAAAAACACACAATGAATCAAACAGATTAAGACACAAATTTTATCATGGAAAGTTCAAAAAGAAAATCACCAATTCAAACTCATTAATAAGATGAATTTACAAAATTTATTTATTTGCTTGCTACAGAAAGGATGCAACAACACCCTGATTTTATTTCTGCTACAACAGATAAGGATGCTTCAACATGTCACATCCCCACCCCTCATCCCAACGATGGAGAGGATGCAACCACCACACTGCTACTGTCAAGTGGGAAAAATAGCCCCATGAACATAAAACATAACAAATA
>LPNX010387019.1:19807-227779 GCA_001517045.1 Pseudotsuga menziesii
AGATTAAGCACAAGAATACTTATCTGGAAAAGATGTTGGCCCGCAACTAGCTATGTTGCTGCAACATTCCACCCAACCATAGGCTAGTGTGCTCATTAATCTCTCAGCATCACTGCCACCCTTGAGCTAGGCATGATTCCATAAGGAACTAAGGAGCAACAGGCTCACACATAGCCAAATCCATACGCCCACAATCAATCCAACATACAGTTGGGTTTCTTAGACTTACTTTGCCAAGCCATCACAAGGATTCCCACAACAACAAAATGCATATGTTGGGTATGAAAGAAAACACTTTCAACCAAAAACGATGGGGTGAATGGGGAAAATCAATCCTTGGGTGAGAATCCCAAATTCAACAACGGTTCAATGGATTCACATAGGCAAAAATGACCCTCCCAAATCCCCATCTCATGGATTCAAACTCAAAAATGTTTATGGGCTTCACGTGGCCAAAATGACCTCAGCAACCACCCAAAATTTGTGGTCCTTCTCTTCCATTCATTGTGCAACCACAACAATGAAATTTCCCACTGTGGAAATCAACACAAAAATGCCCCGCAGAGATCCCAACCACTGAATGTTCACAAAACCACTTCCCAGCCATGGGGAAAAACCTAGGGAACTACAAAAACATGAATGGGGAATGCATGCCATCTCCAAGGATGTGAGGGAGAGAAAAACATGGATGCTTGAGGGATCACACACACACAGGAACCAAAAACATGAGGAAGGAGAGCTCTGCAAGCTTCCCACTGCATGAGGGAGAAATCAGCTACGTCCTTCCATGTGAATGAGAACAATGCCCAAGAGCTTTCACCCAAAAATGTGTGAGGGAGACCCATGTGAATGAGGGATGGTTGAGGAATCCCCTAGCATGGGATCTTACTTGTTCAAGAAGACAAAAAATGCTTTTTCCCAAAAATGGGTGGTCTTCCCCATCCCAAGGAATTAATTTTAACTCAACCCCTTCTAGATGACTCATAAGAAAGGACAAAAAAGGTAGTTGACAGCTTGATGGGTTTTCCCTTTGACATTTGGCTTCCCCCATTGGCCCAAGGGTTTGATTATTTCCCCCTCCCTATTCCTTTTGAAATCATGCCCCTATCTCTTTAACATTGTGACACATAGCTAGTTGTGGTATTTTTATTAATTTGCATTTTACATGATCTCAAACATATTGTGCCTAGCGAGCACATAAACTATCGGCATTTATGTTAATTGCTGAAACATAAAACACTAAATCCATGGTGGGGCATTTTCCTTGAGCTCCACACCACGATTTATTAACGCTATTTACGTCATATGCAATGCAATACCATGGGGTCAAAATCAGGGTGTTACATTCCCCTCCCCCTTCAATAGCACTGTCCTCAATGCTTTACAAAAATTTAACAACTGCTACACTAGCATCACCATCAGTGCTCTGCAAGATTGAATAAAATGAATGTGCCAACTGTATGGCATCTTTCAGTTCCCATGTATCCTGTTCAGGACCGTAGTGCTTCCTATGCACCTTTATACGTCCAATGGCACGATCTGGAACTCATCCAAGTCCTTTCTTGCATGCATCAGCGCACACCACTGGATATTTTTCTAGTCTTGGAGAACCCTTCTTCTCAGTTTGGAAAATTTCTAGTGTCTTTGGAAATATGCAATACCTATGCTCAAGCCCCAATCAATGACCCAATTCTCATGTTAGTATTCACAAGATTTTCCAAAATCTTAGATGAATCACATGCACATGTATATTGACATAAAATCAACAAAAGTTGCCAAGTGAGCCAAATACTCATCTACATAAGTAACTTCTTTTGGTTCCACAGGTGTCCGACTGGGATTTATACAACCATGGCTCTCACAACCTTGCCCCACTCCACACCTGGGTGTGTATTAAAGGGTAGCCAAATTTCTGTAAGCCTCAGATCACCTGCAAATAGTTCTTAACCGAGGTCTAACAGCTACGTTCTTGAGCCCAACACCTCTTTGGGTGCTTTAATGGAAGTAATGTTCAAGAGCCTACACCTCCTCTAGGAAAACACCACAATGAATTAATTCATGTGTCAGATTCATTCCTATAGGATGAAATCTATAACAAGATTTTCAAATACCATGGAAGAATCATATGCACATGTATATTTAAAGAAAATCAATAACAACAAAAGTTTGATAAGTAACCCAAATACTTATCTATATAACATATCCCAACTGAGATCGAGTAGCCTTGTTCTAGAGCCCAACACCTCTTTGGGTGCTTAATGGAATCTTTTCTTAAGGCTCAGCACTTCCTCCCAAGCTCTTACCAATGCTCCGACATTATCTATGTAGAATCTCTCAACCGAGATTGGGTAGCCCTGCTCCAGAGCCTAACACCTCTTTGGGTGCTTAATGGTAGCTCCGGCTTAAGATCCTAGCACTTCCTCCAGTGCTCGCCAAGCTCAGGCACTTCCTTTCCAAACAACAAAATGAATCAACTCACTTGTCAGATGCAAGTATTATTTTCTATAAGATGCAAGCTTTACCAATATTTTCCAGAATCCAAACCGCATCATATGCATATGTATAATTACATAAAATCAACAAGGATTTGTCAAGTAATCAAATACTTAAGGCTGCATGGAATCTCTCAATCCGATGTCTGGTCAGCCCTGCTTCTGAGCCGAACACCTACTTTGGTGCTTAATGGAAGCTCTAGATTACAATCTTAGCACCTCTTCCAGTGCTCACCACTGCTCAGGTGCTTCCTTTCTAGGCACCATAACAGATTAATTCACATGTCATATTCATTTTCACGGGATTTATTTCTTAACAAGATTTTCAAAAATCTTAGCTGAATCATTATGCACATGTGTAATTATAGAAATTCAACCAGGATTTTCCAAGTAATCCAATACTTATCTGTATAGCATCTCTCAATCGATATCCAATCAACCCTACTTCATATCCCAACACCTCCTTGGGTTCTTAATCACAGCTCTGGCTTAAGGACCCAACACCTCCTCCAAGTTCTTACCAATGCTAAGGTGCTTACTTTCTAGACATCATAATACCTAGGGGTTATTCTCTTCATAGATCCCCCACTCTCGTGACAGTCCCCTTATGGCGTGAATGTGTGTGGAAATAATTCTAACCAGATGTCTTACACCCTAGGCGTCCCCAGTGATTCATATCAGTGCCTAGCTAGTATGGGGGTGAAGCTATGTACCCACGTACATCCTTCCAGAGGAGCCAAGTACTCCCTGTACATGTTTTCATCATCTCACCTGCATTACATATATACATGCAGTTTACATTAGATGTCATTATAAAAATAATTGCAATGATAGGTTTTCAACCCTATTACCAACACATCCCTCCGAGAAGCTATGTATCCAAGTACATCCTTTCGAGGAGCCATGTACGTCCAATCCATATTTTCATCATCTCACCTGCGTTACATACAAGCATGCAGTTTATATGAGATGTCATTATAAAAATAATTGCAATTATAGGTTTTCAAACCTATTCCAAACACATCCCTCCGAGAAGCCATGTATCCAAGTACATCCTTCCAAGGAGCCATGTACATCCAGTACATATTTTCATCATCTCACCTGCATTACATATAAGAATGCAGTTTATATGAGATGTCATTATAAAAATAATTGCAATTATAGGTTTTCAAACCTATTCCAAACACATCCCTCTGAGAAACTATGTATCCAAGTTCATCGTTCCGAGGAGCCATGTATTCCTAGTACATATTTTCTGCATCATATCACATGTGTTACATACAAGCATGCATTTTATATGAGATGTCATTATAAAAATAATTGCAATTATAGATTTTCAAACCTATTTCATACATACATGATTTCCCAAATATCAAATGATCAATAGCATTGATAGTCAAATAAAAATCTAAGTTCACAATTCTGCTTCTTGCAGAAAATCAGATTTTTTCAACCATGAGGCCATCCTCATATTGTTTGGATTTTGCAAGTGGGAGTACTTATCCCTTACTTACACATGTTTCCGATAACCTAGAAATCCGCATACAACATGCCATCCTGACACAATTTTAAATAAGCCAAACAGTTACAGTTAGTCAACAGGAAACTTCAGTCATCAAGCAATGCAAAACAAGCATATCCATTGTTAGCATGATTCAAAACCATCACAGGAGATCACAGTATTCCATAATCAATAGAAAAACTTGCAATCTGAAGTTTCAAAAATATATTCTCAGTCATGAGATCCTTCTCATGGCTCATGGAAGCTTCCTGTCATAGGTTTCATTGGGCACCACCATACTACTCTACTTATATCATTCTACCTGAGTATTTAGGAATTCTTCATATGTATGCTCATACACATAAGGGCCATTTCCTTATGGAACTGCAAGTTCACATGTAGGCTTCCTCAACCTATACATAGGCTCCACTTTACTCGTAGAATCTTCTTTAGTGAACTTCCTGCAATACCCTGCAAGTCCCACAAAAGATCTTACGTCTGTTAACTTTCTTGGAGTAGGCCAACTCATCATGGCCTCAATATTTTCAAGGTCTCCAAATATTCCTTTATCTGAGATAAGGTGACCCAAATAATGAATTCTATCCTCATATAAGTCACATTTGCTCATCTCTGCATACAACTTATGCTTTCTGAGCAATTTTAAAGTCATCCTCAAATGTTCCACATGTTCTTCCTCATTCTCAGAGTAAATAAGAATTCCATTAAGGAAAACAAGAACAAACCTGTCTAGATACTTACTAAAAACATTATTCACGAGGCATATGAATGTAGCTGGTGCATTTGTGAAACCAAATGATACCACTACAACTCATAAGAACCATACCTTTCCCTGAAGGTTGTTTGATGAACCTCTTCATCCTTGATCCTTACCTGCTGGTAACCAGACCTTAATTCATTCTTGGAAAACACCTTTTCTCTCCTCATTTGATCAAAGGGGTCATCAATCCTAGGCAAAGGACACTTGTTCTTCATAGTGACCTTGTTCAAATGTATGAACCGATACACAATCAGAGTGTATCATCTTTCTCTTTCTCAAACCAAACTGGTGCTTCCCACGGGGACACACTCAGCCTAACATACTTCTTTTTCCACAACTCTTGTAGTTGCATCAACTCTATCAAGTATGGTGTACTCACCCTATAGGGTTTCTTGGACACTAGTTCTTTACTTGGCATAAGTTCAATTGTAAAATCGATGTCCCGCTTTGGAGGAAGCCCTGAAATTTCATTAGGAATCCCTCCAACCTAGGAGTATCATTCTCTGCTACCTCCAAAACATGAGTTGCATACACTTTGCAACCTTCCCCCACATAACTTCTTTAGCTGCATTATTGAAGACTGCCTTCCAGAGATAACTTCTGGAATTCCTTTCACAACCTTTAGGTTGCTTCTTCATCCAAGCACTTCAAAGGTCTTGTTGTGACAATCAATCCTTTTTCTTTGTGCTTCCAACCAATCAATTCCAATGAGAACATCAGAGGATCCAAGTGGCAAAACATTTTGATATGCACAAACTTTAGGAATGATCCCTACTTTCTGACCCACAGAAAAAACTGTTAAAATCTCTATTTCGGGGAAAAAAATTTCAGCTATTCCACCCGATTAGGTTTCCTCTGATCGTCGAAACTCAACTGACATATCGGCTGAAACTCCACAAGTTTTTCGATGTGTATCGACAAAAAATTACCAAACCCATCCGACGTATCGGTAACTTTACTGATTTCCATTCAACAGGACTCTTCCTCTGCGTCGAAAATATTTCAGACTTTCAGCTGACCGATCTTCCTACTGCATCAGAAAAATTTTAACGTTTCTTTCGATCGGCTCTTCTACCGTAGTGGAAAAATTTCCAAGTTTTCTCTGCTGGATCCTTTCTGCCATTGCGGAAAAATTTCCATCTTTCTTCTGGCCAAGCCCTCCATCAGTGCAGAAAGAATTTTGACTTTCAGCCACTGTGTCAGAAAACTTTTTGATTTTCATCCGCTGCGTCGCATCGGAAAACTTCCAAGGTTTCTTCTAATAGGTCCTTCCGTCATGTCGGAAAACTTTTTGACTTCCATCCACTATGTCGAAAAACTTTCCAACTTTTCTTCCGCCGTTGTGGAAAACTTTCAAGGTTTCTTCCGATTTTCCATACTTAGAAAACATTTTCAAAGTTTTTTCCTTCTTCTCTCGTCGCTGAAACATTTCACTTCTACTCGAAATGCATCGACTCCATTTTCCTTTTCCCTTCGATACGCATTGATGAAAATTTCCTTAAGCCAACTGACATGTAGTGGCTCAAATCTCCTTCTCTAGCCGACATGCAACGACTCTCCTTCAGCTAACTGAGCCGACATGTCTCAGCTCAGATTCTCTAGCTGAGGCGATCATTGACAACACTTAGGAAAATTTTCAAAATATTTTTCCCATCATTCTCTGACGTCAACGAAACTCAACCAATTCCCTTCGATGTGTCAAAAAATTTCTGCTGATTTTCCTGACACGAGTGCGGTGATTCTCATTGATTTCCTTCTGGACTTCGTCACCGACACTATCGATGCAACTCAACCCTTCTGCCCGACACGCTTCGGCCGCGATTCATGTCGGCTCGCATTCAGCCAACGCAGTCGACGTATCGGCAAAAATTCACGCATTTTTGGACCGACATGCAATTTTTTCTTCAAAGAATTAAAAAACATTTCTGAATATTTTTCTTTCTCTGCTTCTTGTCGGATCTATTCCTCTCTTCTTTCCAACACTATTGGCTTAGCCCTGTCAGCTCCCTTTCGAATTTCTCGCCGACGTATCAGTGAAAACTTTCATAGTTTTTCGATGTGTGTCAGTGAAACTCAATCAACGTATCGGTAAAAATCTCTAGTTTCTAGCCAATTTTTCCACACTTAGAAATTTTTTCTGAATTTCTTCATTTTTTTCCCCCTGCCATCGCCAAATTTTGGGCGGCCCCCATCCTCTTTGTCAGCAAAAATAGGAAATCGTAGCCACCATTGTGGAAAATATTTTCCCTTCCACTCGATGTTCTAGTGGAGACTTCCGTTGTCAACTCCCTTCCGATGGCGCAACCAACATTTCGGCTCAGATCTAGCTTTCACATCTGACATTGTCATTGTGGCTTCAGTCATCTCAATCGACAAGGAGAATACTCTCCAACACTTAGAAAAAATTTGAATTTTTCTACTGTCAAATTCTCTACACAGAGTTTGATTCTTCGTCTGTCAGCTGCTCAACTTGGCCCATTGAGGCCCAATGCTACAACCATCGATTTGATACCACACTGTCATGTCCCCACCCTCATCCTGATGATGGAGAGGACGCAACCAACACACTGTTACTGTCAAGCAGGAAAAATAGCCCCATGAACATAAAAAAATAATAAATAAAATGCATCGAACATAAATATATATATAGATGCATAATGCATTCTACAGTGGAAGCAAAATTCATTCATTCAAAAATTCAAACATTCAACATGTTCATGTTAATTCATAAAACAAATAGTTTGCAGAGATTAAGCACATGAATACTTATCTAGAAATGAAGTTGTCCCGCAACTAGCTACGCCGTTGCAACATTCCACCCAACCATAGGCTAGTATGCTCATCAATCTCTCAACATCACTGCCACCCTTGAGCTAGGCATGATTCCACAAGGAACTAGGGAACAATAGGCTCACACATAGCCAAATCCATATTCCCACAGTCAATCCAACATACAATTTGGTTTCTTGGACTTACTTTGTCAATCCATCACAAGGATTCCCACAAAAAAAAAATGCACATGCTAGGTCTGAAGGAAACACTTTTCAACCAAAAATGATGGGGTGAATGGGGAAAATCAATCCCTAGGTGAGAAACCTGAATTCAACAACGATTCAGTGGATTCACATAGGAAATAATGACCCTCTCAAATCCCCATCACATGGATTCGAACTCAGAAACGTTGATGGGCTTCACATGGCCAAAACGAGCTCAGCAACCACCCAAAATTCATGGATCTTCTCTTCCATTCGCTGTGCAACCACAACAATGAAATTTCCCACTGTGTTAATCAACACAAAAATGCCCCGCAGAGATCCCAACCACTGAATGTTCACAAAACCACTTACCAACCATGGGGAAAAACACAGGGAACTACAAAAACATGAATGGGGAATGCACAACATATCCAAGGACGCGAGGGAGAGAAAAATGTGGATTCCTGAGGGATCACACACACACAACAACCAAAAACGTGAGGAAGGAAATCTTTGCAAGCTTCCCATTGCGTGATGAAAATCCCCTGTGTGAGGGAGAAATCAGCTGCATCCTTCCACGTGAATGAGAACAATGCCCAGGATATTCTCCCCAAAACATGTGAGGGAGACTCACGTGAATGAGGGATGGGTGAGGAATCCCCTAGCATGGGCTCTTACTTTCCCAAGAAGACAAGAAAATGCTTTTCCCCAAAAGTGGGTGATCTTCCCCATCTCAAGGAATTAATTTTAACTCAACCCCTTTTGGATGACTGGGCAGAAAAGACAAAAAGGGTAGTTGAAAGCTTGATAGGTTTTCCCCTTGACATTTGTCTTTCCCCCATTGGCCCAAGGGTTTTATTATTCCCCCCCACTATTCCTTGTGAAATCATGCCCCCATCTCTTTAACGTTGCGACGCATAGCTAGTTGTGGTATTTTTATTAATTTGCATTTTACATGATTTCTCAAACATATTGTGTCTGGCTAGCACATAAACTATCGGCATTTATTTTAATCGTCGAAACATAAAACACTAAATCCATGCTGGGGCCTTTTCCTTGAGCTCCACACCACAATTTATTAATGCTATTTACATCATATGCAATTCAATACCATGGGGTCAAAACTGGAGTGTTACACAACACCCTAGGTTTCTTTCTTCCTGCTACAACAGACAACGATGTTACAACACTTTGCTTTTTTGTCTGCTACAACATACGAGGATGCTACAACACCCTTTGCAGACTTATATCCTTCCCTAGCGCCACCCTACCACCCTAGACTGAATTTTATCAGTCTGTTTATAGAACTATATTCACTTTTGGACTCTGTCACTTATGATCACAGAGACATATTCTATCCTTGTTTGAATTATGCATAAATATCGTCATATATTTACTTGGATCATCATGTATTTTCATTGAAGCATTTTGTGGGATTTATTCATGTCCATTCTTAAATATTTATTTTCATCATTAAGTTAAGTTTTAGTAA
This sequence comes from Pseudotsuga menziesii, assembly GCA_001517045.1. Lineage (NCBI taxonomy): Eukaryota > Viridiplantae > Streptophyta > Pinopsida > Pinales > Pinaceae > Pseudotsuga > Pseudotsuga menziesii. The sequence goes on from LPNX010387019.1 coordinate 29,046, forward strand.
AACTTAGATTTTGTAGTGTCAACCAACATTTAACTGATCTTCAATTTTGGTTGTTCTGCCAAAATATTCTTCAAAGGTGTTTTTTGCCAAGTTTTTGTTTAATAGAATCTCTGATATTAGGCTCGCTGTGCACAATCATTATCACCTAATTGTATACTCTTTTTAGTCATGTTCTATAGTTTAGTAGAACAACTAAATCTAACAATCCGGACAAAGGTTTTTCCTACTTCGTATTTCAAACTTTTGGTGAGTTGGTTTCCATAAAAAATCTGCATCCTCTCCTTCTTGTTAACCAAATTGTAGTTTCAATAAGAGGAATTGTTGATGACCACTGGATCTGTATTAACCCACATCAATGGTGGACTTGAACTCGTATTGAACTAAACATCATAAAAATTCTGCACCCAGAGAATAGTTTTAACCATCGTGCGATTTCACCTAGCGGAATGATTTAGGACCATCAGATTTCCATTAACTCACATCAACGGTGGACTTGAAAATGAGTAGGGTGGATTTAATTTAAATTATGAGTCCAATATCCTCAATTAACTGGCTCGCAATTTCAATCAACGGAACTGTTGACGACCATTGGATATGAACCCACTCAGATCGACGGTGGACTTGAAATAGAAAAAAATGGATTTAATAGAAATTTTGCATCCATTCATCTATTTCAACTTCCTCATTACTTCCATGAGCAAAATAATTCTCTCATGTTGATCTCCTAGATGACCTCTCCCACCCGTTGATCTGACATCTCAACATGACGATTGGTTTCTAATTCCGCTAACTGACCTTGTCATAATTTCCATGTATATTTTCCTAACATAATTATCCTTGGTCATTGATCTGATGTTGATCATGATATAAACCATTCATGCTTGATCCTTCTTCACTCTTCAGATTGTTGATTCCATAATTAAGTCTCGAGTAACTTTCTGCTGCATGAGTAATCTCATCTCTTAATCTACTTCTATTGTGATCTCAACCGTCCATACCTAGACATACTTATGACACAGTCATCTACAGAGATGATGGAATTTCTCTGATTATCCCAATTCGGATTTGATTGATCAGAGAATCGATCAATAAAGATCATTCTCAATTTCACTCTATTCTCAGACATGGAATCGATCAACCATGCTTCTGGTTATCCCTTTGTTATTACTAAACTCCTTTGACATCAACGAACTTCTTTGACATCAATGACAACTAAACTCAACAAAGGATACTATAGAAAATTTATTTGGCACAACTCTTACATGACTTATGCCTTAGAATAACTATTAAAAGAAAATCAAGAGTACCAGTGGACCGACGAATGCGCTGCATCATTCGACATCGTAAAAAATAAATTAGTTGAAGCGCCCATAATAAGGTTTCCAAACTGGTCGATCAAATTCCATGTACATATAGATGCTTCAGGAAAAACAGTCATGAAATCCTAAATCAACCTGGCAATGGAAAAATGGACTATCTAAATGCATACAACAACAGAAAACTAAATAAAATAGAAAGGAATTATTCGACAACAGAAAGAGAAGCATTGGGAATGGTATTCACACTCTAGAAATACCGACACTATATACTTCCTAACCCATTCATGTTTTACACAGACCACCAAACACTAAAATACTTGGTCAATAAACCTCTACAACACAGGATAATTTGTCAAAGGTTGTTTCTATTCCAAGAATTTGAATTCGAAGTCATAGTACGACTAGGGAAGATAAATGTTGGACCCAACCACTTGTCTAGAATAGAAATTAACCGACAGAAATTGAGGAGGAATTACCATATGCTCACTTATTTAGAATTGAAGTTGTACCATCATAAATAGCAGAGATTGCTTGATTCATGGATGTCCATTTACCTTGATCAGTGATCAGGGGTCACATTTTGTAAATAAAACAATCACCATCTTAAAAAAATAATTTTTGATTGAGCATCAAAAGAGCACAACATATCACACTCAATCCAATGGTGCAATTGAAGCTTTCAACAAAACATTAATCAAAGTCCTAACAAAAATATGCAATACTGACAAGGATGACTGGGATGACAAGATACCTTTCATACTATGGGCATACAGAACAATGTACAAAATATTGATAGGTCAGACCCCATCTAGACATGTATATGGACAAGAAGCGGTCGTTCCTTTACATTTCTATTGACAAACACCCATTATTTCTGGACTACTGCATTTTGATGTCGAACACACAAGGATATAAAGACTAGCACAACTGTCCAAACTCGAAGAACATCGATTAATAGCAATCCAATACCAAGAAATCCATAAAACAACAACAAAAATCTTGGCATGATAGAAATTTAAAGAACAAGAATATCTTAGTTGGATATCTCGTATTACTTTACAATAGCCAAGTAAAAGGGAATTTTAAAAAGCTACACATTGAATGGATGGGCCCATATATTGTCGAAGAAATCAATGCCAGTAGATTAGTTCAACTAAAAACGCTACAAGGAAACATGTTTCGGAAATTTGTCAATGGTGCTCGACTAAAATGCTGCAAATAATATACAAGAAAACAAAAAAATAAACGGTTATAACTAAAAATTCAGTCATAAAAAAAAATACCACAAGAAAAGAAATATAAAACTAGAAGAAACAAAAAACGAGTGTGTTGGAAAGATCATCATGACAAGAGACTAGAGAAATAATATTGACAAAAGCGATGCAAGAAGCAATAAAACAAAAAATTGGAAATACCACCACTAGAAAAATGTGTCAATCATCCAATGGTCAAACCCTTGATAGATGTGGAGAAGGAGGAAGACTATGAATTCCAAATTCACTTGAATACATTTACGCTCTATCCCGGCTAGACCGGTGATATCAATCCTTTAGGGATTTCTCTGACAACAGATCAACAAAAAAAAAATAGAGCAGAATAGTTAGAGGAGAGCACTTAGTCAGATACTTCAATACTGGAGTATGCACTAACAAAGAAACATATATGTCAAGTAGCTGACAAACTATTTGACCATGACAGAACAGAAAAATAAAAATACAAGGAAAAGGAAAGTGAAATATTATCCTTCAAGAGTCGAATGAAGATGACAATGCTAAAATGTTCAATAGTGCTAAAAAAATACTAGGAGATGCTGCAAAGAATAAGATCCATGTATAAGAGCAGCTAGGGAAGTTCATCACAGAAGAAGAGAAACAACAAGTTCAAGTAGCAATACCACAAAAGAAAGTTAAGTTTTACACTATACCACCTGTGGATATCAACAATAGTCCACCGTCACCATCCCCTATCGCCGTTGTTGAAGAAAAATTCATACCAACTTCAACATCTACCATGCCTCCAAATTTAGTCCCTCATTTTTTACAACAGCTACCTGCTCCCTTAAGACCAATAATTCAAACTGATAGTGACCTGCAAGACTTCATCAACCAGCTACCCTTAATCCTTCCTGACTAGAAAACAATGATAGTTAAAATATCAGTCATAGTCGACTCAGGGAATAAATCTACTTTATCTCTTCTCGAGTCTAACCTAACCAATTTTCCACCACCATCCACCTCTAAAACACAAATTGTTGGATATACTGAAACTATCTTATCAATTTGACAAACAATATTGTTGCACATCAAACCTCATCTTTCATTCCTCGACCTATCAACCAACCTTCCCCAGCACCACCCCAGATCATGTTCACCAAACCATGTCCCTCTAGCTTCACTATCGAACCATAAGATAACTTACTCCATCTTCCAAAATAGACATCTGAACCTATCTCGACAAGCAATACTGAAGAACCTTTGTCATAAGAGAACTTGGACCCAGCTAACAACCCTGACTTATTCCCATCACTTCTAAATGAAACCAACCCAACAGATAGCCTGATTCCACCCCTGAATTTTTCATCAATCCATCCTAATACCACCAGTTTACTTCCACTGAACTCTGTCGACAATAGTACCACAATGCCAATCATAAAACCAACTCAAGAATCACCAACACCATAGAAGTTTTTCAAAACTGGTATACACATTAAAACAATGTGTTTGAACAAATGCAAAAGACGCGTGAATTTTTCGATTCACTACAACAATGTCGACAAGCTACCAATGAAGCACTTGCTCAAACCATTGATGACCATCTCATCTTAGAAATCAACAAGTTATCAAAATTGGAAAAATAAGAAGATCGGTGAATCATCCAAGCTCGAATAAGTTTGTCTAAAGTTGACAAGATCAGGACACAACTCCAACGACTTCTCTCTAATGCCAAATAAAAAACAAGACTCCTAGGGCCAGATATGATCAACATTCTGTATTTAGATATGCATGAAGAGATAGAGAACCTATCTAACCTCACCACTCTCACGATTGACGTCCAGAGTGCACTACATGCATGGTGTTGGGCCTAGGGACAGGTAAGCATAATTCACTTAGACTTTTGCTTAAGCATGAAAAGAGATAAGGAAAAAGAAGAGAAAGGAGTTGTGTCAGAGGCAGTGACAGAAAGAAATAAGGAAGAGCATATGAAGTAAAAGAAGGAAAATGAAGTGTGAGAAAGGAAAATAAAGAGGAAGGGGTTAAGGAAAGAAGAAATTGAACAAGAGAAGTTGCAATGGAAGAGAGGTCGCAACAAAAGAGAATTCGCGACAGAAGAGAAGATGTGACAAAAGAAGAAGTCGTGACAGAAGAGAAGTCGTGATGGAAGAAGAAGCCGCAACGAAAGAAAATATGGGATAGAAGGAAAGGACATGACAGATAAAGAATGCAACGGAGTAGAGCCATGTCAGAAGGCGTGCATCGACACAACGATTAGAAAGAAACAGGTCAGAAAGATCGTGGGTACGAGGTCAGCTAGAGTCAGCAAAAGCCACATGTATGGAATCATCTCTGTAAGTCATGTCGTTAGTTCCTACTTTCATGGGTCACTAGAATAGGAAAGACAACATGTTGGAAAAGTGTATGAAATCAGCTAAGAAAGCGACATGTAAAGAGTCTATAAAAGGAGGATCCAAAGAATTATTCGAGTTAGCCTCATAGCCTCTGTAGATTCGTTAGACTCTGCAGGGTCGGTTGATGTTAGTAGATTCTGGTCGTATAGTGACAATCGAATTTGTATTGTTGTTAGTCTGTTGAGTTGTTTAGTTTTAGAGTAGAGTTGAAGACCCTACAACTGAGTGCGTAGGAGTGTAAAAGAGACTAAGTCAATCCAGGATGTGTGTAGATCAGTAGTATATTCAAGTAGAGGAAGACTAGTGAAAAAAAAAAGAGAGAATGAGAGGAGAGATAAGTATGTATAGATAAACAAAGAATATCTAGAATAGAGTCTGCAACTTAGTGTGCAGACAAAAGGTGCCATATATTTTTCATGCCAGATGAAGAGCACCTTTTTGGTTTTTCCAAGATGGGTTTCCACGTTATATTTTGTGTTATCTATGTCAATGTTGAATGTGTTTAAGTCGCATGTGTATATGTTTCTATGAATGAATGATTATGTATTTTATTATGAATGAGTTTAAATATATCAGTCACACTGTTATAAGTTGAATGTATCTATGTTGCACTTGGGTTATTGTCACATTATTTATAAAGGAATATGTGTATCACAGTCTAACCATGCATAGGAAGCATAAATAATCCATCCACATGCTTTGGTTGAGTGCCTTGGAAAAAGGAGAAGGGACACAGAATCCCCTACCCAACTGTAGAAACCTAGTTCTGGAAGTTACCCATAGAAAGATATATCATGTGAGACTTCATCTGCATCATAGGTGCTATAGACTGGAATTTTCTCTATCAGGTTGATATCTTGGTCTTTTTTGTGCACAAGAGGAAAGGGGTTGAACCTGGGTCAAAGAGTCGTTCGAAGGCCAACACATGGGAATAAATTCAGCACCACTTATCAATAGCCATAGAAGCCATTATCGAAGTATGTGTCCAACAACATCAATCTACCAGTACCATATTTCAAAAGCAGTAGAAACACATTATTTCCATTACTCAGACAAAATAATGTTGTCATCTCCTCATTTCTTTGGGATGAAGAAATATTTTGAGTTGGGGGAGATGTTGGAGGAGCCTAAGTCAGCTATTCAACTAGGTCCTCTGGTTAACTACTTATAAAACATATCAATAGATTATGTCAACCTCCACAGGTTGTTTCGGTTAGTTGAACCAACATGTAGTTATGTAACCTCTTGTAAATAATATAAATAGGCTGGCGATATGGATATAGAATCGATTATATCTTATGTAATCAACCTTGTTCTTGTTGAGTAATAGAAATACTTGTTTTTCCATCAACCATTACTTTTCTATTGTTTATACCATTGCTTTTATAATCTATAACATGTATCACTCGTAATTATGAAATCTGCTTGACTACAACATCTACCCAAGATCAATGAATGGATGGGTGAGCTTCAAAGAGTAGTAAATCCTTTAATGATCTATCTTTTGTTAAAGTTTTAGGGTTTTTCAAAATTTTAACTAACTTGTACAATAATGCAAATCAAATAAACTAAATACTGAAGTAAAATTACAATAGTGAGAAAAGAACTAGATAATAAAAAATATAAATTTCATCTCTTAACTTTAACACTCCCAAAGGTCCCTGTGTTAGTGTTAAAGTTGAAGCATACAATAACAATAACCAGTAAAGCAGTATATTAAGCAATACTAACAACTAAAAACAATAAAGATCTAATTGAGAAAAAAATATTGGTTTAGACCTTCCTTATACTCATATATACTTTTCATATCAGATCTTGTCTTGAGGAGACAAGTCACTCAAGGAACAATTATGGCCCTTATTTGAGGGCAAGGACATACCTAATTGAAATTTAAAGTTTGGTAGGTTAGTATTAGACACATACAGTAGCAGTCAATGCATCCTATCTAACAAGTGTGGAAACCCCAGTAAGATAGAAACAAACCAAAATAGAAGTAATAGTCCACAAAATTATCATCTTGCTAAACACATCCTTAGTAGTCCAAAAATAGTCCAAGATAATGGTGACAGTCCACAAAAAACCCATAACTCAGATTGCATCCCACACAAAACCCATGACTTAGGTGGAATCCCACACAAGGACCACATATCCCTCAATAAGACAACCAACAAGGATAAACATGCCTCAAACCAACCTCAACTCTCTCAAACAGTGCAGTAGCACACCCAACACAGCTTGGTACCCTTAAACAAGATCATAGTACCCTAAGACAGAATTAGCAAGGTAACGGATACTACAGTAGGCTCTTACTATTAGAAAAACATGATAGCGGAGAAATAACAATAAACAAGATGCAAATATTAAAACATAAACACATTACAAGAGAGACACCAATATAAAATGGTTCACCCAAGATAGGATACATCCACACAGAAATTGCCAATCCTTTATTATTATACCATCCAACAAAATTGAAGGGATACAACCTACATCAAACATGTTACACGTCCTCTATTTCTCTTACTATCTCTCTCATATAGTCATATAAATTGTTTTACAATGCTACAATACAATACACAACCATATTACAATGTTTTCCTTTTATAGGGGAATTGCCATGGGCTCGTAAATTGTTGGCCAACAAACATCCCAAAAATTTCTTTCAGGGGATACACCCTCGGACCCCCCATTTGGGGAGGATGGTCACCCCCCCTGGTGGGACGAGTGTACAGTAAAATTAGGGTACAAACACGACTAAACAATAACATCTCTAAATCAAGAAGATCAGGTTCCACAACCAACACTCACAACACTCTTAGCAAGATCCAACAAGGTCACAACTACACAACATCCCTTACAACACCCTTAGTAGGATTCCACAAGGTCACGACTTTCTTTATCATCCCTCACAACACCCCAGTAGTCCAACAATGATCATGACTCAGCCTTAACAAGATCATAACAATCACGACCCAGTCTTAACAGAATCACAATGGTCACAACCCAACCTAATAGGCTACAAATAGTCATGCCCCAACCTAGCAGGCTACAAACAGTCATGGCCCAACTCCAACAATCATGACCCAACAGTTAGTAGATCAACAAGGTCATGTTTGAGGTAGAGAGAGAAAGAGAAAAACCCTTAGACATCAAGAACAAAAGAGCAGCAACCCCATATAAAATGTAGAGAGCAAATCTCAGACCTTATCTTCCTTAAGTTATAATGAGATCTAACACTTTATTTATAGGTTTCAAATGTATTCTAGAAGAATCAACCTTAATACTTTCGGGTTACTCAATGTATCCTATATTTTAGGAGTCTTACAAAAAATAATACATAAAATAATATTATATTGACTTAGGATAGGGTACCAATGGTCAAGACGCCATACAAGATAAAACAATAAAGTTTAAGTCATCATAACAAAAGGATCAAGCTACCACACTATGAGGGGGTGCTAGCATAAGGAACAACCCAACAAGGGGTCAACACAAGATCATAGGTGAACAAGAGGGGTTACAACAAAGTGGGAAGACAACCCTTTCACCCACAAGACCAAGGTATTCTATCAAGGTGGGGAGACAACTCGTTTACCCACAAGACCACGGTGGGGAAACAACCAGACTTTATCTTTCTCTTTTAAGGTATATTGTCCACATGTGTTCCATACTATATTAGTAATTTTTTATCATCACCATATAAAGAAGGTCCAAACTGGATAATGTGATCCTTTGGTCCTCCAGACTACTCCTTAAGGTAAAATTCTAGCGACATCATCAAGGGATGTCCAATCCCTTGAGAAATAACCTAGCTTAACCATTTAGGAGAGGATGACATCACACATCATCATCTTGGTCAACTAACTAAGATCTATCTAGTTAATTGAACGGGTATGTACCTAGAGGAACTGCTTGGTCCTAAGCCAAGAATCTTCCTGATCATAGACCAATAATTCTTTGTCTCAACCTGCAGGATCTACTTGGTCCTCATGACCAAGAACCTATCTAGTCCCAGACCAGAATAACTTAGAGACATATAGGGGCCCTATCCACATGCCAAGGACATTTCCATGGCATCAACCTTCTTGGTCCTAGACCAAGAACACCAGTATACTATTGAGGACCCTAGGGTACCTTCTAGGGACTTACTCTAGCTAGTTAAATGAACATGAACCCTAGTTACCTTATTAGGTTTCCATCCTCCTTGAGAATGGGTCTCACAGATGCAATATTATTGACATGTTTACAAGGATATCATCAAGTGAGATATAGGGATATTGATTCCCATAGGTGTTCTACCATACTTCATTAAAGTTTCTTGGTCATGCCCTTGGGTTTAACCAACACAATAGCTACTTCCTAGTCACACATGCATCTATTGATGTTAGATGACAAGGATTGGGAGATGCACATGAGATAGCTGGATGAGGCGAGTGGCATCTTGGCCACAACATAGGCCTTTCATTTGGATCGTGGGATCGATGCACATAGTGCACATGAGAGATTAGATTGTGTTATCACTCCAGGAAACTCCTCTAGGTTTCATCTTGAGGATGCCTGGTAACTTAAATGTTTTTAGCATTTTCTAAATGGATAAAGTTAGGTGACCTATAAGACCTCCCACTCTCAAGACATGCATGAAACTCAATCAGGGATAAGGCTTCTAACTACCATTGTTCAGAGGTTCGGACAATATGGTGCAGAGATGGAAAACTTATCATCCTGGTAGATTCATACATAAAAAAGATATATATAAATGGCTTAATCATGACAAGGAAATCACTTATAATTCAAATAATCAATATTCCAATAGGATGACAGCTATAGGACATCAATTAAATTGAAGAAAACCTGAATAACACATTCAAGCATAAGCATAGAATAGACAGAAAATGGAAGCTGAACATATGATAACAAAAGAGATTATATTAGGTCATGAGAAATATGAGAAGCTTGACAGTAGCAATGGTCTACAAGTCCCCAAATTCGAACCCTTTCAATAACATAAGTCTTAGGCTTTATAGCCTTTACAAAATATTCAGATCCTGAAAAATTGGATCTATTTTACTAAAAATAGATAAAATTAATGTTTTTGGAAAATTAGGTCAAAAACCCTAATTTAACTACTAGTTTAACTAACTCTAACACCTTTTCACTCTTTGAACCTTTTGATGACTGCAATGAGTACTAGAGGAAAGTTGCAACTGGTCTTCTGATGGATGAGCCACTTTTGGTTAAAATAGGTAGGGTTTTGTGACCCTCTCCTCTTTGATGTATCCCCAAAATTGGAACAGACCTCCTTTGATGGTGCACTTCAGCACTTTCAACTTTTACGCTTCATCCTGCTCTTGCCCAGTTGTTGGTGAAGTAAACTCTTCATTTTTTGTTGTAACCTGCCCTATTAGGTTAACTTTTGCCCAAAAAATTTGGCCAAACTACTGAAAACTAGGGCTCAGAGATGCATTTGGCTCTCCAAATATGTGACATCTGTGTATAAAATGAAAGAGGTTTTTGTATATTGGTTTGTTGTAAGAACAAACCTCTCTTATGTTTTGGAAATTCGTTTTCATATTCCCGAGATCTATATTTAAAATACATGTGTAGAACAGGGAAATTCTGAGATCCGAAAATTAGGGCTCATAGATGGATTCGATTCTCCCAATATGCAATACCTGTAGAAAAATTGAGAGAGGTTATTGCTCTCTGACATGTTGGGAAAAAAAAATGTCCGAGTGTTTTTCAAAATGATTCTCTAGTCGCTCATAATAACCATTTTAAAATGATGCCTTTTCATAGTAAAACGCCCCTTTCGATGGCTTAGAGTGTTAGGATTATTAATCCTCCCTTGTCCAAATTTGGTCATATGTCTAAATTGGGAGTCATGTCTATATCGGGAGTCCATCCTTTCTATTTATATTCATTAACACCATTGGGTCCACTTGGCCTAATTGGGGTACATGTTTCAGTTACTAAAGTGTGGGGAACACTAATTGAGGCTCACTGCCACTGATTGCACTTAATTGCATCATTTTAGGAGCCTCCTAGACCAATCCCTACAATCTAGGAGCCAGTGAGAGTGCCAAAACCAACCAAGGTCAGTTCAATTCAATTAATGACTAGTCAAGCTAAGTTATGAGTCAGTTACATTCAATTCTAGTCCTCTACATTCAGTTAGTGCTAGGTTTACTTGACTGCACTCATGTGGGGCTCATTTCTCACCTACCATAGTCAGTTAGCATTAGTCAACACTAAATGTAACACTTGAGTTGTGTTTTAGATCTTCGATGAACTCTAGTTATTGTTTAGACAACGTCAATTAACTACTGAGTCCTCTGATAGTGATTTAGACAAGGTCTTGGTTATCTATAGTCAAGTAGAGTCTATCAATTTGAATTTCCTCACGTGGATTCGAATTTCATGTGGCTATTAAATCCATTGTACTTCATTATAATTATTATTCGATTATGTTTTGATTAATGAAAGCATTCACAGCTGCAAGCCATTTTTTCACTGTTTCATTCTTCAATTGTTGAGTAAATTGTGTGATCTACTTTGTGAGTTGTGTGTTTGTCCACAGATCTATGTGCTCAATTTAATTTGGTATCAGAGACTCGACAGACAAGACACCTCTCCTCCTAATATCTCCAGCGGGATCATTTTGTTTGAGCAAATTGCTTCCTTCCAGTACTGCACCAGAAGCAGAGAATTTACCACTTAATATCCCAAGTTAGGAAATTGTTGATCAAGCTTGCTTGATCAACTATGCTGGGTGTGAAGAAAATTCCAAAAGTGCAGACTGTCGACCTTACTTTGTATGTTTGATTGTGTGACAGGTTATCAGCTTTTCTTACAGCATTCACTACAAGCAGCCTCTTCTTCTCACTGCATTCGCTACAGTAGCTCAATCCGTCTTACTACATTCAAAATGGCTCATCCAGTGGAGCCTCTCTCTCCCTTCAACTATCACCAGTGGAAGGATTACATTGTGGTAATGCTCCACACCAAGCATCTCTTCAGACTCATAGAAGAAATAGAGGAAGAGCCAGAATCAGATAAAGACAAAGCTAAGTACATGAATAGGCTTGATGAAGCCCAGGGACTCTCAGCTCTCCTCAGTCTCTAGAGATCTTTGATTTCACATCCAAGACTTGGAGACTCCCAAGGAGGTTTGGGACAAGCTTGCTTCCTTATTTGATAAGCATGATGAGATGAGGATCCATCAGCTAGAAAATGATATGATTACTCTCAATCCATCCAATTTCGAATCTCTAAATGAATTCTTCACAAAGTTCATGAATCTGATATATCAGTTGAAGCAATCCAAAGTGAAGAAGGATGAAGATCAGCTCATCCGTGCCATTCTCACAAAGCTCAATGCAGACTACTCAGTCTTTGTATCCACCTTCCAAACAATAAGGCTCACTACTCCAAATTAGAAGATGCCCACTCTTAATTCCTTCATCCAGTCTCTTATTTCTGAGAATGATAAATTGATCCAAATGGGGATCATTCGATCTCCCAAATATCTAGCTCTTGTTGCAAGAGGAGATAAGGTAGCGAATGACAAAGGGAAGCAAAGAGATGAGTCCCCTGTGAAGAAAGAGTAGTCAAAAGAACCTTCAGGTTCGAAGAGAAGCAAGAAGAATGGCAAAGGCAAGGTCCTCTTCTCTTACTGTGGAAGGGGCTTTCATTCAGAAAGCTCCTGTATGAGAAGAAAACTTGATGAAATGGCTCTTCTTTTGAAAAAGAATAACATTTTTGTACCTACTAGCACAAGGAAGGGTGACTCTAAAGAAGAAGAAGATTAAGAATACCAAAGGAAAGGCCATGCACTGAAGGCTTGCTGCACATCAGCACCTATCTTCCTGATTGATTCTGGAGCTTCCAACCATATGGCTGCATCCAGAGAATAATTCTCTTCTTTTCAGTCCTTTGATGGTCATATTCAAATGGGAAATAACAGTAAATTCAAAACAAAGGGGAAGGGCTCTGTCAAACTTAAACATGGAAGGCTCAAAGATGTGCTATTTGTTCCCTCCCTAGCTTCAAACCTCTTATCTATCTATCAAATGACCCATACTGGATCTCCAAAGAAAGTAATATTTGGTCCTTACTCAGTGGAGATCACAGATATCTCTACTAGGAGCATCATAGCAAAGGGTACCATAGATCATGCTTCAAAAGCATATGAGTTCTCACATTTCCTGCCTCCTTCAGAACCAGTGCACTCTCAACAGCCACTTGCAAGGGAAGGTAAAATCATTGCATCTACTTCTTTTACAGCTTCTACTAGTTTTGCAGATCTATCTTTATCAGTTTATGACCTTGAGATTTAGGGTGACTCAAATCTAGATTCAGTCCCTACTTCCAAACTGGAAGCTAGGAAGATGACTAGAAACTCACCTGACACTCAGAAAGGAAAGACCCTTGCGCTATGTCATGCTATCTTACCTCCTTCAGGGAGATGCAATAGACTCCCTATAAGATGCTATATGGCAAGGGTTCAGTCTCACTACATTCAGAAGAATGGATATGATCATACACCTCTTCATTCAGCAAGAGACAAAGGTTACATTCCTCCTTCCTTCCATCATCATTTTTTGAGAAGAAGGAGAAGTCTACATGCCAGGCCCCAGAATACTTGTGCACAACACACCATGCGTGCTGCTTCGCTACCTCACATAGATGAATATTGCAGCAACATATTTTCAAGTTTTTCAAACTTGAGACCTGATTCTACTTGCTTAGATAGAGGGGGGGATTTTTTCCCATGTGGTTTTTGCCCCAGCTCCTTGTATTAAGCAATTACTTTATTTTACTTGATGTAATGGATGACCTATGGTCTTAGTTACCAGGGCCCACAGTTTTCCAAGTTATCATTCAGGGGGGGTGTTAGGATTATTAATCCTCCCTTGTCCAAATTTGGCCATATGTCTAAATCAGGAGTCATTTCTAAATCGGGAGTCCATCTAGTCTATTTATAGTCATTAACACCATTGGGTCCACTTGGCCTAATTGGGGCACATGTTTCAGTTACTAAAGTGTGGGGAACACTAATTGAGGCTCACTGCCATCGATTGCACTTGATTACATCAATTTAGGAGCCTTATAGACCAATCCCTACAATTTAGGAGCCACTGGGAGTGCCGAAACCAACCAATGTCAGTTCACTTCAGTTAATGACTAGCCAAGCTAAGTTAGGAGTAAGTTACATTTAGTTCTAGTCCTCTACATTCAGTTAGCGATAGGTTTACTTGACTGCACTCATGTGGGGTGCATTTCTCACCTACCACAGTCAGTTAGCCTTAGTCAACACTGAATGTAACACTTGAGTTGTGTTTTAGAGCTCCAATGAACTCTGGTTATGGTTTAGACAAGGTCAATTAACTACTGAGTCCTCCGATAGTGATTTAGACAAGGTCTTGGTTATCTACAGTCAAGTAGAGTCTATCAATTCGAATTTCCTCATGTGGATTCGAATTTAATTTAGCTATTAAAGCCATTGTACTTCATTGTAATTATTATCCGATTACTTTTTATTAATGAAAGCATTCACAACTGCAAGCCATTTTTGCACTGTTTCATTCTTCAATTGCTGAGTAAATTGTGTGATCTATTTTGTGAGTTGTGTGTTTGTCCACAGATATGTGTGCTCAATTTAATATAGAGTGTCCTGAAATTTCGATCTTAGCTGCCGAAATTCTACTTTTGGTGGCTTAGAGACCATTTTGAAACCATGCTTAGGCATGAAAACCTGTGTTTTGAGTTTTTTGAGCGGGCTTTTTCCCTAACGCATTTCACTTGCTTTCAGTGGTTAATGCCCTCCTTCAATCGTTCGCTAAGCTACTGAAACCAAGGCTTTTCAGTGGCTAATGAGTTGTTGGAAAGCTCACCTAAGCCACCAAAAGTCCTTTTCCCAAAATTTCATAAAAAAACACGATAAGCAGGCTTTCGGTGGTTAACATGGTCCTGCGTTAAAACTGTTAGCTGCCGAAAGGTGAGCTTTTTAGTGGCTAATGAGTTGTTGAAAAACTCACCTAAGCCAACGAAAGCTAAAACTTTCAAAATTTCTTAAAAAATAGAACATCAGATATCCCAACCTTGTTAGTCATCCCAATATCTTTCATAATATGGCCCGAAACCTTCATCACTGATCAAAAAATAAATCGTTTTGAGTGAACTTATTGAACATTTTATTTAGGAGATAACATCTGGCTCCTACTTGGGATGGGAACCTCCCTGTGAGGTCCCAAGAACCCCAGACCAAAATGCCTTTCCTGAAAAAGAATAATTAAAGCTATCTTTTAGTGTTCCATTGGGCATGGACTCATTTTTCTTTTATAACTGATCCCCTACAATATTCCTATATCCTGCTTTGCTTATTGACAAAAACAACTAAAAATGACCTAGCTGCTCATATTAAGAGCTTATTTTCCTATCTACTCCTACTCCTAATTCTAATCAGTAGAGTCTTCTTATCACGTGACATCATGCTTCCAATGAAGCCATGTCAAAAGTTGATCTGCTGAACTTATCCTTGGTCTTGACCCAAAAAATAAATGAAACCCTAGCATGTAGCAATGTAGTTTCAAAGGGTGACAGAACCAGCTATCATCTGACAAAAATATTTTGATACCTATGCTGCTCATAAGTTCCAGATAGTTACAAACAGGGTCATAAAAGCAAACAAGAAATACCTTTTTATGCTACTGATCTTTTCTTTCACTGATGTCAATGTTGAATGTGGACTGCTCAACCTTTGTCGAATCAAAATGCAAGCTCAACAACTGATCTGAACCTTCTTGTTCTCTTATGATCAGATCTTGATCATCAATCATTAAAATTTCCTTTTGAGAATAGTGGTCACAATAGGATGATAAAACAGGGTTTACATCATATGAATAAAGATCAGTTGAAAACATATAATTGCCTATACAATCATCAGTTATCACAGGCTCATCCTAGTTTGCAAACTGATCATAAAATCTGGATTCATACCTGTCTTGGGAGTACTTTGCAAACACTGAAGAATTTGGTTCTAAATCTGAAAGGAGCTCACATGCTTGCTGCTGTTCCAAATTTGCTTTAGACTCATAATCTTCCTGTTCAAAATCTGAATCATACTGATGTTTATCTGGCTCGGGTAGATGATGGTTTTCAAAATCAAACTTCTCTAGGATTCTCCTTGAAGCACAAATGTTTTCCTCCACCTCTAAAGCATCTTCAAACATAATGCTTAATGATGAAGATTTCCTTTCTAGTAGAATAAGGGAAAGTTTTGAATGTATTCCCATCACATAATATATCATGGCAGTTGTCTCTGTGGGTCAGATCTCCAAAGGCATTTCATGATAAGTGCTGTAGAATATTCGATTGAAGATAGGCAAAGTTTCATCTTCCTCTCTCTTCAAAGCATAGAAATTGGCGAGATACAAATCAAGAGATTTTTTCTCACCCCAATGCTTCAAAAAGGCATCAGTGAATTCTATCCAAGAGCCAATGGAGTCATCTCTTAAAATCTTGAACCCTATAGCAGCATCTCTAATCAACGATTTAGAGAAAAATCTCATGATTACATTCTCATGAACAATCTGAAAATGATCAATAAAATATTTGAAAGATTCCAAGTTCCTTTCAGTTGAAGCTTGATTCTCTCCAGAAAACCAAGGGAGATATTCATAATAGTCAAGAGGATAAGGATGAAGATGAGAGGGCTGTTTTAATGGCTTAAACATCTTCATCCTGATTTTGATTTGAAAGGCTGTGGGATGATAATGAGGGATAACAATTTGCTGACAAGGTTCAAAGGTTATGGCAATGAGTGTTGAGCTCTGCATAGGTTTTGAATCAGTTTTGGTTTCTTCAAGGTTACATGGTTGATCAGATTTAGAAGGAATTTGGATATAGAGGTCATTTTTATAAATGAGATGCGGCACAAAGACTGATTCACCTTCTACAATACAAGCAGGCTTCAAATATTCTTCTAAAGATGGATTTATAAAAGATGGCTGATAATCTTCAAAATATATAAAACATAGGATAATTATTTTAACATGTGAAGGGAAAAGTAGAAAGGAGATGATAAAAAATAACAGTAGTTCATAAAGTAAACTGATGAACTGGTACCTGGATTTTGAATTCATCCTCTTCATCTTTTATCAACTAGGTCCTTCCTAGTGGAGATTTATTAAATTTGGATGGATCAGGGAAATAGAAGTCTTTGTAAATATTCCCTAGCAACAGGGCTAGGTTTTCTTCTCCCTCTACAAACAAATCTGATCTAGATGTCCTTGCTGCCATAGAAGTTTTCCTTTGTAGATCTCTTCCTCTTCCGATGATCTTCTCTGGGTCTGTAACAGGTGTTGTTGGTGGCCTCTCTTGAGTTTCTCTGGTATGGACCCTTCTCGAAACCATAGTTCTTCAATGGAGTCTCCAGGGATGAGATATTCATAAGTGACAGTGCTTGAAGATTCCTCAACCCTAAATTTTTTTGATTTACTTATAAACTTCTGAGAACTAGATGCTTCAGCATAAGAAGATTGAAATGGAGGTCTATTTGATATAATAGCATAAATACCTCAAGAAATACCTTTTGTATCTCCCCTTGTGGCTTTGGAGATTTTCCTTAGCAAAACCCTAGCTCTTCTTAGAATCTCTTCTGGATCTGAAACAGGTGTTACTAGTGGCCCTTTAGGGTTTGCTCTGGTACTTGGTCTTCTTGAAGCCACCTTATTCCAATGGAGTCACTAGATAGATGATTACAACCAGAATAGTGTCCAAACTTTTTCTATCATCAAAGCAGGATCTATGTCATGTCCCAGGGAAGCTGAGCTTCAGTCTCCTCTCCCCGGCAATGGCGCCAATTTGTTATCACTTGAGGAAACTCCTCTAGGTTGTAGCTCGAGGATTCCTAGTAACTTAACTATTTTTAGGGTTTTCTAAATGGATCAATTCAGGTGACCTATAAGACCTCCCACTCTTAATACATGCATGAAACTCAATCAGGGATAAGGCTTCTAATTACCACTGTTCAGAGGTTGACAATATGGTGCAGAGATGGAGAACTTATCATGCTGGCAGGTTCATACATAAAATAGATATATATAAATGGCTTAATTATGACAATAAAATCACTTATAATTCAAATAATCAATATGCCAATAGGATGACAGATATAGGACATCAATTAAGCTGAATAAAACCTGAATAACGCATTCAAGCATAAGCATAGAATAGACAGAAAATGGAAGTTGAACATATGATAACAAAAGAGCTTATATTAGGTCATGAGAAATATGAGAATATTGACAATAGAAATGGTCTACAGGTCCCCGAAGTCAAACCCTTTCAATAGCATAAGTCTTAGGCTTTATAGCCTTTACAAAAATATTTAGATCCTGAAAAATTGGATCTGTTTTACTAAAAATAGATAAAATTAATGTTTTTGCAAAATTAGGTCAGAAACCCTAATTTAACTACTAGTTTAACTAAATCTAACACTTGTTCACTCTTTGAACCTTTTGATGACTGCAATGAGTACTAGAGGAAAGCTATAACTAGTCTTCTGATGGATGAGCCATTGTTGGTTAAAATAGGTAGGGTTTTGTGACCCTCTCCTCTTTGATGTATCCCCAAAACTGGAACAGACCTCCTTTAATGGTGCACTTCAACAACTTTCATCTTTTACACTTCATCCTGCTCTTTCCCAAGTTTTGGTGAAGTAAACTCTTCATTTTTCTGCTATAACCTGCCCTGTTAGGTCAACTTTTTCCCTAAAAATTTGGCCAAACTACTGAAAACTAGGGCTCAGAGATGCATTTGGCTCTCCAAATATGTGACACCTGTGTATAAACTGAAAGACAATTTTGTATATTGGTTTGTTGTGAGAAAAAATCTCTCTCATTTTTTGGAAATTCATTTTCTTCTTCCCGAGATCTGTATTTAAAAAGCATGTGTACGAGGAAATTCTGAGATCTGAAAATTAGGCCTCAGAGATGGATTCGATTCTCCCAATATGCAATACCTGTAGAAAAATTGACAGAGGTTATTGTTCTCTGACATGTTGGGAACAAAAAATATGAGCATTTTTCAAAATGATTCTCCAGTCGCTCATAATCACCATTTTAAAATGATGCCTTTTCATAGTAAAACGCCCCTTTCGGTGGTTTAGAGAGTCCTGAAATTTCGGTCTTAGCTGCCGAAAGTCTGCTTTCGGTGGCTTAGAGACCATTTTGAAACCACGCTTAGCCATGGAAACTTGTGTTTTGATTTTTTTGAGCGGGCTTTTTCCCCAATGCATTTCACTTGCTTTCGATGGTTAATGCCCTCCTTCAATTGTTCGCTAAGCTACCGAAACCAAGGATTTTCGGTGGCTAATGAGCTGTTGGAAAGCTCGCCTAAGCCATTGAAATTCCTTTTCCCAAAATTTCATAAAAAACACGATCAGCATTCTTTTGGTGGTTAACATGGTCCTACGTTAAAACTGTTAGTTGCCGAAAGGTGAGCTTTTCGGTGGCTAATGAGTTGTTGAAAAACTCACCTAAGCCACCAAAAGCTAAAACTTTCAAATTTTCTTTAAAAACAGAACATCAGATATCCCAACCTTGTTAGTCATCCTGATATCTTTCATAATATGGCCTGAAACCTTCATCACTGATCAAAAAATAAATTGTTTTGAGTGAACTTATTGAAAATTTTATTTAGGAGATAACAGATTGGTTGCAAGGATCGCAGCTGACATAGTAGGTGCTGACATCATCTCTTATAGATATTTCCCATGTTTATAGCTCTAGTCCTCAATTAGGGAGAGGATCACAAGGAATATGTAGGATTCATGTTTGGAGTACAATTCTTGGTGTTTGCATGAGTATGAGGCACCACAAGTGGTGGAGCTATTCCCAAGGGAGGTGCTCAAGCAGTGATTGGGATAGCATATCTCTTGATATAGTTTGGCAGGAGCTGAACATATTAGCAGTCCCAGACTCAACCCTAGTATTCAGTTTCCACCAAAGGATTACACATAAGGAGCTTGGATCATTGACACTCCGATGGTCAACAACATGCCATGAAAACATTCAGTAGGAGTTGGGTTTGATGGACATCCTATTTGGTGGTGGGATCTGGGAATTCATTTGAGTGATGGATTTCTTCAAATTATAGTGATGATCGACAAAGTTGTGATGGTGATTAGTATGCTATATTTTTGGGATTTCAGTGGAGGAGAGGTTCAGACTTCATCTTTATGGAAGGGCAAGTTTTCTTTTCTAGTATGCAAGATAAACCTGTAGTTGATATAGATGAGATGACCCATATTCAATTTCTAGCGTTTATTCTTGGGATGCTTAGCCTTGGATGAATGGAGTAGTAGTCTTTTGAGGTGTTTGTATAGTTTAGGATTTCTTGGATCTTCATGGGAATATATATGGAGGATTGTGCTAGCACTTGGAAGACCAGTGCGATGGGTAGAGGATGTTTCATAGCTTACAGGATGGTGTAGGACCTTGGTGACTCTACCATTTATGGGTGAATTCCAAGTAGTTGTTACAAGTATTTCAACTTAGATCCCCAAGAGAGGAGGATGTAGATGGAACATGACATCCAAATGGTTGGGATTAGAGTGATACAACATCAACATGATGGTCACTTCTTGAGATTAGCTTGGGAACATGATATTTCAGTATTAAACAGTACAATATATGGTATAGAGGCAAGATACAGTTTTTTCTATCATGAGGTTGTGTTCCTAGTAGAGTGATTTCCTGAGAAGTTGATTACGTTGATATAGTATGAGCGTTCTTCACTTATTGGAATTATCTAAGAGGATTCCTATGTATTATGAGACTATGTACCGAGAGAAGGAAACGTCACCCCTCTCTGGGTGGTTTGGGACCCTAGTATCATTTTTAGTTCAATCAAGTTCACTCGATGGAGCGATGACGTGTGGTTGCATTGCTTGAGGACAAGAATTATTTGGGAAGGGAGAACTATGATGTTCCCTTTCGTTTGATGTTGCCTACAGGGATGACTTGGTGGCCTATTAGGCTCTCATAGGCTACATTCACCATATATGGGAATTGTTTGTTGCTACTTAGCTAGAAAAGTGTGTTTTTCTTTTCAAAGTGGTATTGGGCTCAAAAAGAAGGTAAAGAGGAGGCACTCATCCATTGTGGACATGCTGATTTGATATTGATTTCTTGTGACTATCTAGGGGTTTGTCTAGATTTTTTGTTAGGATTTGGAAAAACTCTTCCATCCATTGTGGTTTAGTTTTGGTGGTGAGACGTCCACCTTATCTAGAAAAGGAGGAGGATCCATCCAAGATATTTACTTGAGCTTCGTATTTTCATTTGTCTAGTAGTATAAGAGTCGTCGCATATTCTTGGTGTTTGATTTTATTATTTTGTGTTTTCAGTTTCCATAGGAGCCATTAGAGCTTGTAACAAGAGTTTCATCCATAATAAAATTTCTTGTTTGTCTCTCTTTCATTATTCATGTGCTTGGTTACTTTCAAATGGTTTGATGAAATTCCTAGTTGAAGATACATGAAAAGTATTGGAGGAAGGTTTTTCTTGTATTCTCACTGGGGACATTACAATCTTCTTCCCGACTTTCTTTCTTGAGCATGTACACCTTTTTGACATACAGATTACACTTCTTATGTTTTATTGGGAACCAATAGCTGCAAAATACCTCTATCAATTATGTGAGAGAATATATTGTTAGAAAATAGGATCGCAAAGCAATAACAATTAAATAATTAAACAAGATGCAAATATTAAACACATTACAAGAGAGACACAGATATAACATAGTTCACCCAAGATGGGCTACGTCCACACAAAAATTTCCAGTCCTTTATTATTATACCATCCATCAAGATGAAGGTATACAACCTGCAGCAACCCCACTGCACTTCCTCTTTGCAATCTCACAATCTCTCTCACACAATCACAAAGAATGTTTTACAATGCTACAATACAATACACAACCATATTATTATACTTTCCTTTTATAGGGGAATTACCATGGGAAAATACTATGGGTCACCCAATACCATGGGTTCTACCATACTTCATTAAAGGTTCTTGGTCATGCCCTTGGGGTTGACAAACACACTAGCTACTTCCCAGTCGCACATGCATCTATTGATGTTAGATGACAAGGATTGGGAGATGTGTTAGGATTATTAATCCTCCCTTGGTCAAATGTCTATTAGATAATTATTGCCTAACTTAGGAACCTTAATTTAATTAAATGAGTCCACTAGTGCAATTGGGTCCACATGGCCCAATGGGGCCACATGTACCAGTCATTGAAGTGTGGGGGACAATGCTAGAGGTTAACTTCCACTTACCGCATGTTCATGCATCAGTGGGAGTGCCTCCTAGACCAATCCCTACATTTTAGGAGCCACTAGGAGTCCCGACACCAACCTACTTCAGTTAGTTAGAGTTAGCACTAGTTATCCACAATTAGCCTTCAGTTACTTTGAGTCATCTTAGCCTTCAGTTACTTTAAGATGACTCACTGTCAGTTAGCTAGTGCATGCTTTGCATGGATAATGCATGCATGCATGTGGAGGAGCACTTTTGTTCACCTACCACACTCAATTGCACTGAGTTAATTAGTTGTCACTGTCTGTTGGAGTTATTGGTCATCGGAGAGTTAATTAGTTGGACTCCGATATTGATTGGGAGACCTTGAGTTAGAGATTTAGTTAGATACAATCTTATCCACTTGGAGAATTCAAATTCATTCCTCGTGCATTCAAATTCTACCTATTTGTAATCTATTGTACATTGGATATTATTATGATGAATATATTGTAAATTCATGAGCAATACTTGTCTATTTCCTGTGTGGTTTGTTTTTCTTAGTTTGTATGTTCATCCTCCATTCCATTGTTGCAACATAATCATAACTCTATGTTTGACGATCATATGGAATTCAAATTCTAACATGGTATCAGAGCCTTCTCAGGCAAGATTCATGCTTGTTTGTCCTCATCGAACATCAAAAGCAGTTGGGTTTCCACAGAAGTCCCCTATGAAAATTTGCTAGCTCTAGATTCATTCAGAGCAACAGAGAGGGCGTGGCAGACCCTGAAAACATGTTCATGTCTGGAGTAAAAGCATGATTCTAAAAATTCTCATGTTTTAGTGTTATTTGCAGTGAAATTGAGAGGTGCTACATAGCTTGAAAGAAGTATTTGTTGTCTCCCTGCTGGAGCAATTATGAGTTCTCAAACTCTTGAGCCATCAATCCTCACAACTTCCAATTACCTCGATTGAAGGATTGATATGCAGCTGGCCTTATGCAAGCATGGCTACCACAGGATTATAAGTGGATGGGAGGATGAACCTCATCAGCCGGTAGAGCAGAACAAGTTCCTAAACCATTGTGATGAAGCATTCGAGTACTTATGTACTTATATTTCCAGAGATCTCCTCTTCCACCTGGAAGGATTGAGGACTCCCAGAGAATCCTGGGAGAAGATTGATAGCTTGTTTAACAAATAAGATGAGCTTTGGGGACACATTCTAGAGAATGAGTTGGTATCTTTACATCCCAGTAGTTTCGATACCATTGAGCAATTCTTCTCCAAATTCAAGTCTCTAGTGCTACAATGCAGATAGTGTGGGATAGAGCGGTAGGATGATCATAATGTCCTTTCAATACTCAGCAAACTAGGTCTTGATTACTTTGTCTATGTCTCTATGTTTCATTCCAAGCGGGAAATATTTCCTGATTGGAAACTACCTTCTCTAGATTCATTTTCTGAGTCCTTAATCAAAGAGCAAAACAAATTGATTCGAATGGGAGTCTTAATTACTTACTCTTCCAAAGCACAAGAAAAGGGGAATTCAAAGAAGAAGGAGCCAAAGGCAGAGTATTCGAATCCTAAACAAAATCAGCAAGCTTTTGAAAGGGCCTCCGACCCTAAGAAGAAGAAATTTGAGAAAACATTGTGTCCCTACTGTGAAAAAGGGTATCACCTTAAAGATCATTGTATGAGGAAGGAACTTGATGAAATGTCTGCTCTTCTCAAGCAGCACAAAATTCAAATAGCAAAATAGTATGATAATGGACATGAAATATTTCATGCTTTGAAAGTAGGACTACCTCAGTCTACAGCCTATTTGATTGATTTTGGAGCCTCCAATCACATGGTTTCCTCCAAGGATCTCTTCTCCTCTCTTGGTGTCAAAGAAGGGCCCACTATTCACATGGGAGATGATTCCCAAATCCCAGCAACAGGGAAGGGCACCATCAAAGTGAAGCATGGTGTGTTCAGAGATGTCCTATATGTGCCCTCACTTGCAACTAATCTGTTATCTATTTATCACATGACCCATACTAACTTTCCAAAGCAAGTATTGTTTGGACCTGACTCAGTAGAGATCACCAATATCTCAACTGGGGAGATTGTAGTGAAAGGGATTGTTGATCATGCCTCCAAGGCATACTATTTATCTCACTTCATGCCATTCTCAGTTCCAACATCATCATAGCTTCCATTCAAAGCTGATGAAGGTATAAACATTCCTTCACTTCCTATTGCAGTTTCAGTTTTAAATCCTGACAGTTCTGATTCAGATTTAGAAGAGAAGTCATCCTAGTTTGATCTAGACATTGAGCTTACAAATCAAAGGGATATAGATCCAAATCAAGCATCTACCTCATTCCAGTAGCCTAAATGGTCCAAGCAGCTAGAGATGGTACTGGGGATCCAGATGAAAAAAGAAGAACGAGGTCCCAGTATCAGAAGGAGAGTGCAGCACTATCTCACACAGATCCTCTTCTTGTTGAGAGGTGTTTTATGATGCTTGGTTCAGATCCTCAATCCTTCAAGGAGGCTTGCCATGATCCTAGATGACAGGCAGCCATGTATGAGGAGCTTGATTCGCTACATGACAGTCATATCTGGGAACTTGTCCCCTTACCTCCAGGAAGGAAGCTGTTACAGTGCAAATGGATCTACAAAACCAAAATAGCTACTAATGGGACCACAACTAAGTACAAGGCTCGGTTGGTGGAAAAAGGGTATTCTCAGGTCCAAGGCTTGGACTACAATGAGACATTCGCTCTAGTAGCTAGAATTGACTCTATCAAGATGGTATTGTCCATTGTTGCTTCCAAGAGATGCGAAGTACACCACATGGATGTGAAGAGTGCCTTCCTCCATGGAGATTTGGAGGAGGAGATCTATATGAAACAACCTGAGGGGTTTATTGATGATCCTTCCTAAGTCTGCAGACTGAGGAAATCACTGTATGGACTCAAACAAGCCCCAGGGGCATGGTACCCCAAGATGGATACTTTCCTCATCTCTCATAATTTTGAAAGGTGCAAATCTGATTGCAATGTCTACATTGTTAGCATATTTAGACACTTAGGAGTTAGTTAAGATCAACTTCTGTAATATATCCATTAGGTAAAGTATGTTTCTTTAGTATGCATTAGTATGCATTTGTAAATATTCTAATCCGATGGTCATGATATGCTCTAGACATAAAGTGATCCGACAGTTCACTTATCTAAGATCATACCTACCATTGATCCGTGGCTTAACACCCAATTGGTCTATGATCTCTATTTAAAGAGCATAGAGGGTCCTTGGCTAGTTGATCGATTATGAGAAGCTCATGTAACTTTCTTTCTTTTGCATAATAAACTGCTCCAAGTAGCTATTTGGCTAGGGCTGTGGACTGTTTCCCTCTCGAGGGTTTTAACCACGTGACAAACATCGGTGTGTTGATCTGTGATCTATTTGTGTGAAGTGGTTGCTCAAGGTGTTCGGTCTTTTGGGAGTACCCTATGTACCCGAACATGGTATCAGAGCTTTTATGAAGAGCTGCTTTTGGTTTTGATTAAGATCCAGAACCGGTGTTACTGAAACTTTGAAAGGGTTTCTGGTTCTGGATTTTTTGTGCATTTGTGGCATATGGGAGCTGTTCCATTGTATCCGGAGCACCGTTTCCATTGGGAAATAGTTTTCATTTCATCAAAAACCGTTTTCATTTGTTCCAGAAACATCCATTTCGATCAATCTGAAGGTATAATGTTACAGTGATAGATTTGTTTTATTGTTTTTAAAATCTCTCATATTTTATCAGTTTTATGACTAGATCTTTACTATTTTAGTCTCGGACTATTGCATTCCCTCGTTGCGTATGATCTTTTCCATGCACCTTGCGCGATCGTGGTGAATCAGAAACAGAAAGGGAAAGTTTTTTTTCTTGTCTTCTTGGCTATGTATTCTCTTTGCCATGCACCTTGTGCAATCACAGCAAATCAGAAACAACGAGAAAACTTGAAAACGTAGACTTTCTAGGTAAGCTAACCAAGATCTAATCCTTTTGTGTGATTTTTTTTTTGGGTTTTTTTTTGTAATTTGCAGAAAAAAAAGGTAAGCATGGAGAACGAGAGAGAAGAGTTAAAAAAAAATCCCCCTTCCTCTTTCCATTATTTTACGTACCTTTTAAACTTAGCTCACTTGGTCCAAAGTTGCTTTATTCCTTAATAGGTCTTGAGTTCAAGTCTTATTAAGCTACTTTTAGTGCATACAATTTCTATTTTCAAGTTACTTTATTGTAAAAGTATATCTCACATAAATAAAATAAAATAAAAAAGTGAGTCACTTAAGTCTTTTAATTTATTGCCGCACTATTTAAAAGTAACATTATTGTAAAAGTGAACCTCACTTATTCTACAAAAGTGATTCATTTCAAAGCAACTTTATTGTAAATTGATTGTCGAAGGTTGATCTTGGGAAGAGGGTGGTTCTTTTTTCTAGTTGGTAAGTTAATATTTGCCACGTCACTATTGAGGACATCTTCAACATTTTCTTTGATCAAGCATAACTTCATCATCCAAAATCAGTTTTTAGTGTCGTTTTTTTAAAACTGCATATTTTTTTGAGCTCTTTGCATCCCGACAGTTAGTTTCTATTCTTTCAGCCATTATTTTATAGTATCACCGTCCCTTGTGATACTATACTTATAAGTTCTAACTATTTCTCATAGAAATCTCGTATGGAGGATGTTCTACGAAGTAGGGGACTTTTCAGGATAACCTCGGGGAAATAAATAGAACCCACTGATGACGATAAGAAAATTAAATGGGAAAATAGATGTGATAAAGCTCATGGATTGATTGGGATGTCAATCTCTATTGATTTGTGACAACACATATCTAGAATTGATGAACCTGATTTAGCTTGGGAAAAATTGGAATCTTTGTTTGGTAAACACAATGAAATTCGGGGTCATTAACTTGAGAATGAGTTGATTTCCTTGAATCCAAATGATTTTTCATGCATTTAAGACTATTTATCTAAGTATAAAACTCTTAGACTCTTATGTGCAGAATGAAAGATTAAGAAAGAAGACAAACAATGTATTTATCATATTCTTTCCAAACTTTGACCTACATATTCTGTTTTTGTATCTACATTTTCCTCCATGAAAGAATCCTTGACTGTAGCTAGCTATCAAGAGCCTAGTCTTGAATCCTTTTGTGATTCCTTAATTACAGAGCAAGATAAGCTCATTCATCTTGGAATAATTAACAATGCATATACATCTAGGAAAATCTTATTGTCCCAACAGAAAGAAAAGTCCAAGCCTCTCAATAAACATAATTTTTGCAATAATAATCCAAACAACAAGGGTCCCAAACCCTCTCAGTCAGCTCCTTCTTTAAAAAATGACAAATGATCCAAGCAAAAAGGAAAGAAGACTGAGCATCATTGCAATTTTTGTGGGAAAGATAATCATGATGAATCTAAGTGTTTTAAGAAGATGGCAGCCTTGGAAGCAGCAATGAAGAAGCACCACATCAGCCTAGATTCGTCTTCAAAATATAACTCTCATGGACATGCACTTTGTGCTTCTAGTTACTCTTATACTGCATCTTCTTCTTCTACTTCAAATGAATGGCTCATTGATTCTGGAGAATCTTATCATATGGCTAAGGATCAAGTCATCTTTTCTACTATGCATGAATTTAACACCAAACAAATATTTGTTGGTGATGATAGATCTCTAAGTGTTGTAGGATCTGGAACAGTTCCAGTAGAAAATGGTCATTTCAGTGATGTACTATGTGTTCCAAAAATTTCCTGCAATTTGTTATCAGTCTATCAAATTACTCATTCGGGTAAAGGTAAAACTGTGACATTTACACCTCACCAAGTTATAATAAAATATTTTAAAAATCCTCAAAATTTCCTTACTACTGGAACTGTTGATGATATTACCAAGTTGTACAAATTTAACAACTTTGGGTCATCACCTTTTCCTTTAGTTTTTGTTGCTCATAGTGATAACTTAAGAAAACTTTGGCATGAGCGATTTCGTCACTTAAATTATCGCTCATTACAACAACTATGTAAAGACAATATGGTGACTGGTCTTCTGATGGTATCTAGCAAGGATGGTGTTTGTTCTGGTTGTGTACTCGAAAAACATCATCGGGACAGTTTTGACAAACGTGCCTCTTGGCATGCCTCGGTTCATTTGGAGCTTGTGCATAGTGACTTGTGTGGTCCTCTTCCATCTGCATCCTTTTTTGGTTTCAAATATTTCTTAACTTTCATTGATGACTACTCTAGACACACTTGGGTTTACTTCCTAAAACTTAAGAGCGAATTATTTAACATGTTCTTGACCTACAAGGCCCTTGTTGAAAAACAATTTGGTCATCAAATTATTAAGTTAAGATCTAACAATGGATAAGAATATATTAACAACAACCTCACTACATTTTGCATTGAACAAGAAATCCAACAACAACACACTGTTCCATATACACCACAACAAAATGCTATAGCTGAACAAAAGAACCGCACTTTAAAAGAAATGGCTAATTGTATGATCCAATCTAAGGGACTAAGTCTTCAATATTGGGCTAAGGCCATAAATTGTGCAAATTACATAGTTAAACGCACACCCACTAAAGTTTTAGAAGGTATAACACCGGAAGAAGCATGGAGTAAAATTAAACCAGACGTAAGTCACTTTCGTGTGTTTGGTTGTGAAGCATGGGCTTGTTAGTTTTTCAACATTCAAGTTAGCATTATGTTAGGATCTTTACTGAGAGAAAAACAAGTACAGAAATCAAACACAAGAGACAATGAACACAGTTTTTTTCATTAGGGAAACCATAAATGGAGAAAACTCTGCAACTTCCTCAGAGATAGAATCGGCACAAGATGTAAAACCCCAAAATAGTAAGATGCACTCCCGACAACAGTAATATTCTTCTTTTCTAGCCCCAGTGTCTTCTCCTTCCTCAACTATGTGCTACACTTGAGTGTGTGAGTGATGTGTACTAAATAGAGAGTCCAACTCTCTATTTATACTAATCCTGACATGACTAAAACCCTACTAGGGCTGACCTCTACTTGGATAGTCTAATAACCCTAGTGGCCCGGAACTGTGGGAACTTTAACCCTTAGACAATCGGAGGGTTACCCACTATGACTTGACATGACTTGTTTACATTATTGATTCTCCTGATCGGAACATCGGCACATGACAACATGACTCAATTACATAATAGATACATCCCGAAATAAACATCGGGTTACAATACATAAGATACATAGATGAATACATTCCAAAGTTACAAATACATCAACACTCCCTCTTAACTAGGAAGGTATTCTTTCGACACAATTTTCAGCACTAGTCTTCTTCTCTGTATCAACTCGATCATCTCGTCATATACATCTTGAGTCTTCTGAGTCTTCAAGTCATCTTCATTCTTCAAATCTGGATCATCTCTTCATTTGGATCATCATTACTGGATCTAGATCATCTCTCGATCTGGATCATCATGGGATATCATCATTGGATCTGGATCATCTCTTGATCTGGATCATCATGGGACATCATCACTAGATCTAGATCATCTCTCGATCTGGATCATCATCACTGGACTGGATCTGGATCATCACTTAATCTAGATCATCACTGCTGGATCTAGATCATCACTCGATCTGGATCTCTTGGAGTCATCATAACTAGATCTGGATCATAGCTCAATCTGGATCTCATTTGGTCATCATCATGTGTGCTATATCGTCATAGGAAGTTCTACAAATCCAGCCTTCTTTCATGCTGGTTGTAGGCCTAGCCATCATGTAGGTCTTTGCCCAGCACTTACATCTGACCTACTCATCAGAAAGGCACGCCTAACACTCACATCTAATCATGTAGAAACCTACAATCACATCAGAAAGGCCCAACACTCACATTCACCAGCATGACAGGACATCACTATCATCTGTGAAAAGGCTTCAGCACTTATATCTAACCTGGAAGGAAACAAGTCCTCCACCGTAACCAGAAAGGCTTGCACTCAAATCTGACCTGGAAGGAACTAAATCCTCCACCCTTGCCAGAAAGGCCCCCAATCCCAGACTGAGCTACCTGGTAATGGACCAGGTGCCTCCATTCTCCTGGAGAATGGTAGTTGCCCTTATATTTGACTTGGTAGGAAACAAGTCCTACACCCTCGCCAGAATGGCCTGCACTCACATCTGACTTGGAAGGAACCAAATCCTCCACCCTCATCAGAAAGGCCCCCAGTCCTAGATTGAGCTACTTAGTAATGAACCAGGTGCCTCCACTCTCCCAGAGAGTGGTAGTTTCCCTTACATCTGTCCTACTCGACAGAATGGCCAGCACTCATATCTGACATGGAAGGAACTGAATCCTCTCACCATGACAGAATGGCTTAGCCCTTATATCTGACTTGCTCATCAGAATGGCTATGAATCTCAGCACTCATATGTGACATGGAAGGAATTGAATCCTCTCACCATGACAGAATGGCCTAGCCCTTACATCTGACCTGCTCATTAGAATGGCTTTGGATCTCAGCACTCATATCTGACATGGAAGGAACTGAATCCTCTCACCATGACAGAGTGGCTCAACCCTTATAGCTGACCTGCTCGTCAAAATGGCTTCGGGACTCATCACTTTCCCTTGGAGGAAACCTTTATCTGGAGAACACCAAGCTTCTCCCTGAAGTACTCGAACTTCACTCTGTCCAATGGCTTCATCAACACATCAGCTATATGTTCCTCCATCGCAACATACTTGAGCTTCACTGCTCCTCTCTACACCATATCCCTGATATAGTGATACTTGATCTCAATGTGCTTCGACTTGTCATGAAACACTGGATTCTCTGACAACTTCACGCAACTCTAGTTGTCACAATGTATACAAGTAGCATCCATCTGGAGATCAAATAAATTAGACAGTAGCTTCCGCATCCATACTACCTCACAACTAGCTGAACAAGCTACGACATACTCTGCTTCAGCTGTACTCAGTGCCACATAGTATTTCTCCCTACTAAACCAAGAGATCACACCTGATCCCATACTGAAGCAACACCCTAAAGTTCTCTTCCTATCGATGGCACTTCCTGCCCAATATGAATCAACATAACCCTCTAGGTTAATCTTCTGATTTGCATCGTACTTGATCCCATAATCAATTGTACCCCTTAGGTAGCTCAGAATATGCTTTGTAGCAATCGAGTGAATAGTTCTTGGATCTGTCAAGAACTGGCTCAAGGTGTTCACAGAAAAGCAAATGTCTGGTCTCGTGTTCTTTAGGTACATCAAAGACCCAATCATCTGACGATACATCGTAGCATCAACCGACTCTGATGAAGCATCGCTCAATAGCTTCAGGTTCGATGCCATAGGTGTGGCCACAGTCTTGCAGTCCATCATACCAAACCTCTTCAGGATCTCTACTGCATACTTCCCTTGTCCAAGGAAGATTCCATCTGCACTCTGCCACACCTCCATACCTAGAAAATCATGCATCATACCCAAGTCCTTCATCTCGAACTCGACAACAATATTTCTCTTCGTATCAGTAATCAACCCGTCCATACCTGTCACAAATAGATCATCTACATATAGTATAAGCATCATTGGGTTGCCATATTCAACCTTGTAGTAAATGTTGGAATCTTCTTTGCTCTTGGTAAATCCCAAACTGGATAGAAAGCTATCAATTCTATCATTCCATGTCCTGGGTGCCTATTTCAAACCGTACAGGGATTTCTTCAATATGCACACATGAGACTCCATGTCATGTGTCTCAAAACCGAGTGGTTGTTCTACATACACTTCCTCTTCCACTACACCATTCAAGAAAGCAGTCTTGACATCCATCTAGTGTATCTTCCATTTCATCACTGTAGCCAGAGCAAGTACTGATCTGATGGAAGTGTATTTGGCTACAGGTGCAAAATTTTCTTCATAGTCTATTGCTTCCTTTTGAGAGAAATCCCGAGATACAAATCTTGCCTTATATTTTTCAATGCTACCGTCTGCAGTATGCTTGATCTTGTAGATCCATTTGGAAGTTACAACTGACTTCCCGTTTGGTCTTGGGACAACATCCCAAACATCATTCTTCCTGATCAATTGGTACTCTTCGTTCATAGCATCCTTCCATTCTTTCCGTTATGTCACTTCTTCATAACTGGAAGGTTCTTTATCAATGAAATCACATAGTAAAGCTACATACCTAGAATAGGACCTGGCCCTCTTTCTTTCTCTATGATTCTCTTCTGGATCCCCATATCTTTCTGCACCTTGGATAAGTTCTTGTACCTAAGCAGGTTTCCTCTTATGAGGATTCTTATCCATAGGTGGATCTACAGGTCTTTGTGGTTCTTCAAATTCTCGATCTTCTTATTGAGTTTCTTCATTCATGGTTGTATCATGAATTCTGGGTGCTTCTGCTTCTTCAAGTTCTTCAGCAGGTCTGTTTCTGGATTTGTTGTAAGCTGTGTCTTCATCAAATGTTACATCCCTGCTGATGTCAATCTTCTTGTATCTTGGGAAATATATTATGTAAGCCTTCGAGCTTTCAGAGTATCCCACAAATATACCATTCTTTCCTAAAGGATCTAATTTAGTCCTTTTCTCTTTTGGAATGTGGATGTACACAGGACAACCAAATATTCTGAGATGGCTGACTTCTGGTTTCTTGCTGGAGAAGACTTCTTTAGGAGTCTTGTTCTTGAGTACTCTATGTGGAGTATGGTTCTGTACATACACCGTTGTTCTGGCAGCTTCCGCCCAAAGATGCATAGGAAGGTCTTGATCATGAAGCATTGCTTTTGTAGCTTCCATGATAGTTCTATTCTTCTATTCTGCAATCCCATTCTGTTGTGGATTATAAGGAGTGGAAAACTCCCTCTTAATCCCCGATTGTTTGCATAGCTCTTTGAATTCATTTGAAGTGAATTCTCTACCATTATCAGATTGAAAGGTCTTGATCTTCTTTTCAGTATGGTTCTTGATCAAGGCTTTGAATTCCTTGAACTTACTGAATAATTTGTCTTTGTTCTTCAGGAAGTAAACCCATGTTTTCCTAGAAAAATCATCAATAAAAGAAACATAGTATGCATACCCGCTTAGTGAGTTTGATGACATAGGACCGCATACATCGGAGTGGATGATTTCCAAGATTCCTTTTGCTTTGCTTTCGCTGCTTGGAAATGTCTTCTTTGTATTCTTTCCTTTCGCACATCCTTTGTAGACCCCATCATGTTTTGCTTGGATTTCTAGAATACCTTCAACAACTTTGCTTGCAACAGGTAGTGCTCTGTAATGCACATGTGCAAGCCTTCTATGCCAAATTTCACTTTGCTCTACTGTGTCATGGACCAAGGCTTGTTCTGGATGGCCCTTCAATTTGTACAATCCTCCTTCTTGTTCTCCAATCACTACCGCATCATCGATAGTCTTTCCTTTTGGCCACATGATGACTTGACCATCTATGAATGCAACCCACATTCCTTTTGCATCTAATGCTGATATGGAGAGAAGGTTCTTCTTGAGTCATGGCACAAACAATACTTCTTTCATTGTTAGAGACTTTCCAGAGTCTAGTTTATAGGAATATTCTCCACTACCTTTTATTGGATATTGGTAGTCATCTCCTAGCTTTACCTTGTGAGGTGATTCATGTTCTGACAGTCTCACAAAGGATTTCGTGAATCCAGTCATATGTTTGGAAGCCCCACTGTCTATAAGCCAATCATCAATTCCATGAGTAATGTTACCTGTGAGAGTAGAGATCAGAACATATTCATCCTCGCTTGAAGAATCTTCACTTTCATATCTGGATTTCTTCTTGGATGGTTCATCATCCTCTACAGCATGAGCATGATGTCTTCTTTTGTTGCTCCTCTTCATTAGTTTCTATTTCTTAGGACAATTCCTTGCATAGTGTCCTGCTTCATCACATGTATAACATATGATCCTAGATAAATCTTTTCTAGTGATATCTTTGTGAGAGTGCTTACCTCTGGAGCTATGAGATCTTCTTTTGGTTGACTTGGAATGTGATTTGGAGTGTACCATGAGAGCTTGATCTCCACTTCCCATCTTCTCTTCTCGAGCTACTATCCTAGGTTCTTCTTGAGAGCACTCTTCCCATAGTCTGCTGAACTTGACTAACTTCTTTCTAGCACATATTCCTTGGATGAAAAAATCCCATGACCTAGGAAGGCCATTCAAGGTAGTCATTACAATCTCTACATTTTCCACTTCTTCATCAACTGCTTCTAGTTGTTCTTTGATATGAGAAACTCTTGTAAAGTAATATTGGATTATTTCTACATTCTGAATCTTCACATTCTTCAGTTGGTTTCTCAGAGTCATCTTCTGGTTTATGTTCTTCCCTTCAAACAATTTGGTTAGGGCATCAAACATGGCTTTAGGTGTCTTGAGAGAGGACACCTATGGGATAAGGTGATCCTTGATAGAATCAGCAATGATCCTCTTTTCCATAACCATATTCTTCTTATGTAAGGCCTTTGTCTCATCTCCCTCTGGAACTGGAACCTCCTCATGGATGTAGGAGTCTAAATCATTTTCTTCTAGGACCAGAGAGATCATATACGTCCACACTCAGAAGTTATCAGCTCCCTCAAGATTTTCATCAAGCTTGGTATGATGAGACATCTTAACTGAGAACCTCAAATTAAAATACAAAAGATTTTAGATCTTACCAGGATCAAGATGTCAGATCTGAAACTTGAGCTGAAATACTACAGAGCTGGTTCAGGAGCAAATTAGGGTTTTGCTTTTCTGGAGTTCTGTCCACCCAAATGTCTTGAAATTTGTCCCTAACTTTGATTTTGGGGAGGAGATCAATCCAGGCCTGGGCTCACTGAAAAATTCTTCTTCTATGAAAATCCCTAATTTTCGATAGTAGTGATAGGTCCAAAACTGAAAAACCTCAGAATTGGATTCTGCTTCGACAGAAATATGTGCCCTAAGGAGGAGAGTTATTCCACCTTAATTTTGCTGAAAATATGTGGAGGAATATCCATAAACTAGGAATCCCTAGTTCCTACAGTTGCACAGTATCTTCTTCTCAGGTTAGATCTGATACCATGTTAGTTTTTGAACATTCAAGCTAGCATTATGTTAGGATCTTTACTGAGAGAACAACAAGTACAACAATCAAACACAAGAGACAATGAACACAGTGTTTTTCATCAGGGAAACCATAAATGGAGAAAACCCCACAACTTCCTCAGAGATACAATCAGCACAAGATGTAAAACCCCAAAACAATAAGATGCACTCTCGACAGCAGTAATCTTCTTCTTGCCTAGCCCCAATGTCTTCTCCTTCCTCAACTATGCGCTACACTTGAGTGTGTGAGTGATGTGTACTAAATAGAGAGTCCAGCTCTCTATTTATACTAATCCTGAAATTACTAAAACCCTACTAGGGCCGACCTCTACTTGGAGAGTCTAATAACCCTAGTGGCTCGGAACTGTGGGGACTTTAACCCTTAGACAATCGGAGGGTTACCCACTATGACTTGACATGACTTGTTTACATTATTGATTCTCCTGATCAAAACATTGGGGCATGACAACATGACTTAATTACATAATAGATACATCCCGAAATAAACATCGGGTTACAATACATAAGATACATAGATGAATACATTCTGAAGTTACAAATACATCAATAGGGCTCACATTCTGGATGAAAAACGGAAAGCACTACAGCCTAAAAGTGAAAAGTGCATATTTTTTGGATATTCTGAAGATGTAAAAGGTTATAGACTTCTTCAACCCCATTCACATGATATAATCATTAGAAGAGATGTTAAATTTGATGAAAATCTCTTAGCCTACGAGCCTAACTTGGCGGGTGTGCCATCTTTAGCCTGCGAGCCTGATTCGGCGATTATGCCTTCTTCTTCTTCTTCCAACTTCCTTGACAGGTTTCCAACTCCATTTTCTGATGATGACAGTGAGGATGAAAATCCACCTCTGCCTGCTCATGTCCTCCAATTGCACCAGCACCAATACTTCCTCGATGGGTTCGTTCAACATGTGAAGCAGCTGGTGATCTTGCCGGTGATCCTAGAGATCAACGTCGAACATGTTCTCAGTTTCAGCGAGCCTCTTCTCTTTTGGCTCAAGTTTTCGAGAATCATGATCCAAAAACTTTTGCAGAAGCTTCAGGAAATCTAGATTGGGATGCAGCTATGGATGAAGAATATCGTTCCTTAATGGAGAACGATACTTGGGATCTTGTTCCTCTTCCAAAAAGAAGAAAACTTGTCAGATGTAAATGGGTCTACAGAAGTAAGTATGCATCAGATGGAAGTGTTGAAAGACTTAAGGCAAGGTTAGTTGCCAAAGGTTTTTCCTGAGTTGAAGGGATTGACTACAATGAAACCTTTGCTCCCACTAGTATAAAATGATGAATTAGCTACTAGGTGACTAAAAATTCGATTCACCAGAGGTTTTTCAAGTGATTTACTACTAAATATGAGCAATTTTGATTGATCCAACTATAAACGACTAAAATTAACGACTAATTTAGTCACCAGTTAACAAATATGAGTAGATAATAAGTGACAGAATTAAAAATGACTAACATAAACGACTAATTTAGTCACAGCATAAAAAATGACTATCTAGAAGAATATGAATTAGTCATTTATGTTAGTCATTTTTAATTGTGTCATGAAAAATTGCAAATTTGACAATGAAGTGTAAATTAAATTTTGTAAACTGTAACACCTTCTATTAGTAATATTGGTGCCATGCACCTCGATCTTCAGAGATCCACCAAACCAATTGTGTGGATTTTCTCTTGACCATCTTTATCCCTGCTACACCATTGAAGCAAACTCGATTAAGCATGTTCCAAAGGAAAATTATGTTTCTACGTCAATTATGAATTAGGTACTACAACCAATACCATATCGATACCTAGCTATAAGAACCATATTAGTCATACATCCCCTCAAGAGCCGACCATTCGAATGCACCTCCTCCACGTAGACTTACCAAATGCATCCAATGCATGGCAAAAAAAACACGTCCACTTTGGATCTATGGGCTGAAGGTATCATTCAAACCCTGCTCCCCTGTTTTTTGCACTCGATACCCTATTTTTTCAGATGATAGGTCGGTTCAGGATCTCGTAGTGACCAGTCGGAGCGCTTCAAAGGTATGGTTATTGTCACTCCGATCATGTTCATCACTCCAATCAATAAACAGTTGTTCTGGATTTTTACAAGTCTCAATGCTGCCGGAGTTACTACTTCCACTTTATATTCACAAATTTCACCATCTCCAGCCTGCACGCTCATAACCATATGCATTTTGATCTTTCATCCTGGGAAAAGCATGAGCACCCTCCTACAATGCCACTATTTGGAAAGGTCACTGGTTTTTGCACATCAACATTCCTCACACGCTCCAAAGGAAAACTGAAGCAGACATTAGAAGAAGTGATTAAACTTTGCAAGGAGGTTTACTTGTTGCAAATGTCATTATAGAGAAGGGGTTGAATGATACTTTCAATCCACAAATCCGAAGTTGATGTGTTTTTTTGGCCATGCATTAGATGCATTTGGTAAGTTTACGTGGAGGCACATTCAAATGGCCGGTTCTCGAGGGGATGCAGGGCCCTCATCTATGGCTGTCGCCATTCACCATCTTGAAGAGTATTGATCATATTTTGGTACCAGTTGGAGTCGATGAGTTGACCGAGAAGTGGTGACTACGACCGGCTTCCATGCCAAGTCATCAACTCCGTAGACTACTCCATTTATAAAACTAAACAACTTATATGATAATTATTAAAAAAATATAATATATACCTAATTAACATAATTTATATAATAAAATAATAAAAATAATAAAAAGTATATATAACAAAAACAAAAAAAACCTATATAATTTATATATATAAAAAATCTATATAATAAAATAATAAAATAATAAAAATAAAACAAAAAAATCTATTCTGCCACCCAACTCTCCACCCACCTCTATTAGGGCATGATGGCAGATTTTCCTAAACCCCATGAAGATTTCATCCTCTAATTCCATTAATGACTACTTAGCTCATTGGCGCCAAATAGCCTGTCCAAACTGCGATATCATTGAGGAGATTGGTATGGATATTTACCACGATTGATGGTTTACAATTTCGGTATTACCATCACTGCCAAGATAAAACAACACTGGAGAGAACCTGGAGGCTCATGAAGAGACGACCCATGAATTCTATAGCTCTAGAGTCAACATCTCCTTCTTTCCTTACAAAATCCTTGGTAAGTTTCTTGGTTTAGTGTGAATTGATAAATTTTGCCTGATTATAATAATGAAAGTTTCTTGGTTTAGTGCGAATTGGTAAAT
The DNA here is from genome assembly GCA_001517045.1 of Pseudotsuga menziesii. Classification (NCBI taxonomy): domain Eukaryota; kingdom Viridiplantae; phylum Streptophyta; class Pinopsida; order Pinales; family Pinaceae; genus Pseudotsuga; species Pseudotsuga menziesii. Next base: position 67,728 of record LPNX010387019.1, read on the forward strand.
TTTTCCTGAAGAGTAGGCAGCTAGGTTAAAATCGCCAATAAGTTTCTTTTTACTGGGAATTTTTATCATTTAGCCCAAGCATTAACACTGACACTGGGGATCGAATAAACTCTCGACATCACCTCATCTTGTGTGCTCACTTATCTATGCGGCATGTTACTAGCTCGTGGGTCTCAAGCTGTGTCGATCCAACCGACCACCCACAAATTGATCTAGAACTGGAGCCCACAGCTTTGATTTCCCAAGTTTGAGTAGCTTTCTTTAATGTTGTTTTCCCATATGTCTGGTCCCAGGGGTCCTCGAAAACTAAATAGATTCTCCCACTTGAAATGCTAAAGGAAATTGAACAGGTTATGTGAGGAACACTATTAGTAGAATATCTTCTTCTGCTCCAAGAAATTTGACTGTGAGGCCATAAACAGATACAGTTGGTAGTTGTGGTAAGTGATGAGACTATAATGCCAAGATCAGTTCCACACTAAATGATACTTGAAACCTTTCAGTGCTATTAGTCAACCCAAATGAATAATCTTCTTACAATGATCTCATCAAAGCAGACATCCCTTGTAGATATTTTTCTCAATTAAAACTGACTGCAATCCAAAAAAGTTATGAAGCCCGACACAAAAATGTCCTTTCCTTCAAGGACATATTCCATCAGCATGATTCTCACTTTGCAAACTTATTTCTTTCGTGTGGCTCTTTTGGAATATACGTATTCTTTAGGGTAAATTATGGTTCTCAGAAGACCTTGTGTTATAATCATCCTGAGTTATGCATGTTTCTTCAACCATGCTTTCAAATGTCCGTTTACATTTTTCGTTGTTCAATTCAAAGTCATTCCCGTGGTAAACTGAGCTAGAGGAAGAAATTGCTTTGGCCCAAATAGCATAAATTTTCAATAAAACCAAGAACGTAATGCCACCCAAAAGGATTAAACTCAATACAATTGCAATATAGATGCCAGCTATTGCTCTCTTTGTTAGTTGATTCCTTTTAGATATTGAATATTTCAATGAAACCTGTGAGTAGGGAGCCAACAACTTTTCGGAGAGTCTAGGATTTACCACAAAAGAGATCCAATGCCATTTGGAAGCACCCAATGGCAACTATCCTTGGAGAAAATTATTGGATAATTTCAACTTAGCCAAGCTTCTAAGATCCCCAATCTCATCAGGAACTTGACCGCTAAGTTGATTATTGGAGATATTGAGAAATTCGAGCATCATTAAATCCCAAAGTGAAAAAGGAATACTTCCAAACAAAAAATTACCAGTCAAGTCTAGCATGACTTGTAGATTACCAATCTTTCCAATCTCCACTGGAATTGAGCCTATCAAAGAATTGTATGAGAGCCTCAAGTCATTAAGTTTTTCACAGTTTTTGATAGAAGAAGGGATTAGTCAAGAAAATTTATTCTTCTGCAAATAGAGAACATTCAAGGAAACATGGTTCCCTATCTACCTTGGTAAACTACGCCAAATCTTATTATTGTCAAGAGCAAGAGTGAGTAAACTGGTACAATTTCCAAGCTGGGATGTAATTGTTCCATTAAATTCATTGAAGGAGAGTTTTAGCTCTCCAAGCCCGCAGAAATCGCCAAACCATCTAGGGATAGGTCTAGAGAAATGATTATTATTTATATCCAGATGACTTAGATGCGTGCACTTAGCCATTCAAGCCATTCCTACATAGTCGGAGACAGCTTAAACCTCTGGAATCAACCAATCGGGACGGGATTTCCCATGAAAAAACTATTATATGTCAAGTCCGATGTTTTGAGAAAACTTGAACCACAAAGAGGAATTATGCTTCCATTCAATTTTTTGTTCTAGAAATTGACATTAGTCAAGTTTTTCAAATGAATCAGGTCTCTAGGAAGAAGTCCTTCAAGGGAATTATTATATAGAACAATCATCTGCAAACCTTCAAGAATTCCAAAATATTGTGGTATTGTTAGAGAGCTTATTGCAAGTAGCTTATTTCATTGATTTCTTCTCCAATACTTCGCTTAACTCTTTGTCTTAAAAAAAAATATAAATATAAATTTGTTTTCTTGAGTGGATTGCTTCCCTGATAGCTTCAACTCTTTACACATTGTTTGTGTTTGTTTGGATAGATGTCCTAATTTTTTTTTCCATGAAGGTTAAGGTATATATACATTATATATGCTCCAATGGATAGGAAGTGAAAGTTGTACAAGAAATCCGCTAGCAATTGTCTTAATTTAGTAGTGGATAGCTTTTTTAGGTTGTTTTCCAATGGAATGGCCTGAACCAATCTAGAGTGTCTAGTCTCTTATAGAGAGCGGCATCAATTGTGTGCCTTTGAGATACATGAGACCTGATGGCGAGAAAACCCTCAGAATAAAATCTTGTGGAAGAGGAGATACCCATCATAGATATCTTCGGTCTCTGTGATGAACAACAGAGAAAGACTGTGGAGGAATTATCAGATGCTTATAGAGACTCGGGATGCTTCCAACTGATAAACCATGGAGTTTCTCTAGAGATTCTCATGGCCAGACGTGAGGTATCAAGAGATTTCTTTGATCTGCCATTAGAGGAGAAGCAGAAGCACACAAATGATCCTCTAACTTATGTTGGATATGGCAGTCGAATTGGTGTGCAGAAAGGCGCTATTCTCAACTGGGGAGATTACTTTTTACACCACTTTTTGCCTCTTTCCATATGAGAGGAGCACAAATGGACATCCAAACCAAAGGAATATAGGTAATGAAATAATAGTCATTGTGCCCCGTTTTATTCAATGATGCAATTTCATGCTTTTATTTGGACTAATTAGTTTCATTAGCACACCTACATAGTTTGTGGTTGGATTTGGTTGATGGAGATTGAAAGATAGTTATAAAATGGAGCTGAAGTGGACAATACCCTAGGAAACTTTCACTGCAAGCCTCCTAAAAAACTCTTGTATTGCAGCCTCATCTTGAATACAATAGGGAAGTTTTTCAAATTCAACTTTGGGACTGTAGATGTTGACATGCACCCTACACAAAACCCATTATCCCTCTTATTCCAAGAGGATGAGCTCTCACCATTCCTTATTTGTAGATATCCAAGATGCAGCCAAATCCTCACATTAGCTCACCTAAAAAAGCTTCATTGCTTCTCTGCACAGGCCGGTCTTCATATGACTTCTGTAATAGGGACAGCATGTCTACATAATTCCTTCATTCGTATCCCTATACAGCAGGCTCTGCAGGATCTGATTTTTTCAAATGTTGCTCAAAATTTGTCTGTAAAGTATGCATAATAAAATGTCAAAATAGTCCCTAATGTGCTGCCTTAGCTGCTAAGGTAGGCCAACAAGCTCACACAAATTTGCATTGTTGGAAATAATGCCTCCAAATGCATGTGAATGCACTTTGAGGTGTAATATGACCTATGCCTACTATTCTTATGGTTACATCTAGAGCTTGAATAATCTTAGTATTTTTTCCATTTTTACCTTAGGGACATTATGTCACATAAATGGAGTGAAAATTAACATTATCTCCTTGGGAATCTCTGATTTTCCATGGACTGTATTGTAATGGTTTTGCACTGAAACAGTTTACTGCTAACATTCTACTCTGACATGATGAACTGTTATTTGTTGAGTTCATTATAGGTGGATAATTATGTTTTTTCACAATTCTATGGGATGCATTATTAGGAAATTACATCCTGCAAAGTGGTAAATGATGCATGGAACTTTATGTAGAGCAGGTCCATTTGCTCTATCTGATGTAGGTGGTGAACATAATGGACAACCATCAAATGGCTGGAGAGGGTTGTGCAGCATTGCATCATACAGGCCTTACTTCAATGTGGGCACATATGTTGTGGTCGAAAGAATTATTGGTTCATTGTATCCACGCCAAGTAGACTTTATTGAAAAGATTGCCCATAATTCTGATATGTAAGTTTAAACAATGCTTCTATAACATTCTACAATGAATGCAATATTTTTTTGAATGATTAAAGTGTTTGCACACCAATTCAATTAAAATGGATTTTTATATAGTTTTCTTTCTCTTATTTAAATGGTAATGATGGTTTTTCCCCCATAATTGTGTATGATTTCTAGGTATTGTCATCTTAGCATAAGGATTCATGTATTTCAAAATTCCAGGTTTAAGGAGTTTTTTTCACCAAATTCTAGGTTAGCAAAGATCGTTATTTTGTATGTTTTTAATGTCAACAACTGGAACTCTTTTGGTAGGCCAGTATTTGCTCTTCAATACACCTAAATTAAACCTTTCAATAAACTGTTTGTGAGTAGCTATCACCGATTTCATCCATTTTGTAGTTTGAAAAAAAAAATACATATATTCTTCAGGTTCATACAATTTAGAAAAACATACATACCCACAGCTAAAGATTAGCATGTATTTGAAACTAGTGTACCGTAGTCTTTTCCTTTCCTTGCCAGTCAAGGATATGGATAGGGCCAAAGTTCCATTATTCATTGTACCACCTACCCTGCACTATGGTTTCCTTGAAAAAAACAGTTGCTTCTGCTTCTTTTGAAGCTTTCTAACTAATGATCGGCAATTGCTCTTCTAAATGACTATTATGCTTTCTTGTTTGGTATAATTATTGTCATTGGATCCTAGAAAATTATTTCCAAATTAAGTATTTATTTGAATTTCCTTGAGCCTTTTTAAAATGGCCTCCACAAATTTTGATCAATTTTGAGAGAACTCACTCCAGAGTCTTCTTGAACAACTAACTGGCTCCAAATGAACTAACTGTGCTTGACTGCGGTTGCTGCTAAAGAACAATCTTATGGGTGTGGGTATGGTGGGGTGAGATTTTGGGTTGGAACAATCTTTTGGTACGTCAGTCTTTGCTCTTCAATACACCTAAATCAAACCTTTCAATAAACTGTTTGTGAGTAGCTATCACCTATTTCATCCATTTTGTAGTTTGAAAAAAAAAATACATATATTCTTCAGGTTCATACAATTTAGAAAAACATACATACCCACAACTAAATATTAACATGTATTTGTAACTAGTGTACCATATTATTTTCCTTTCCTTGCTAGTTAAGGATATGGATAGGGCCAAAGTTCCATTATTCATTGTACCACCTACCCTGCACTATGGTTTCCTTGAAAAAAACATTTGCTTCTGCTTCTTTTTATGCTTTCTAACTAATGATCGGCAATTTCTCTTCCAAATGACTATTATGCTTTCTAACTAATGATCGGCAATTGCTCTTCCAAATGACTATTATTCTTTCTAACTAATGATCGGAAATTGCTCTTCCAAATGACTATTATGCTTTCTTGTTTGGTATAATTATTGTCATTGGATCCTAGAAAATTATTTCCAAATTAAGTGTTTATTTGAATTTCCCTGAGCCTTTTTAAAATGGCCTCCACAAATTTTGATCAATTTTGAGAGAAATCACTCCGAAGTCTTCTTGAACAACTAACTAGCTCCAAATGAACTGACTGTGCTTGACTACGGTTGCTGCTAAAGAAGCAGCCTCTTTAGAATACAATCTAGCCTGCTCCATACAGCTTGTTATTTGCTTAGAAAAAATGACTCTGTGCCCTCCCTCTGCTCTTGGTATTGTCTGGTAATAAGAAGGAGAAGGTACAAATGGCATACTTGAACTTGGGGTCAGGGAAGAATTTGATTTTCCACCATCATGACTATTCTGGGAAACAACTAATGAACCCTGAGACAATACCACATACGACGTAGGCAAAGGTATAGAGCCACTGGAGGCAGGCATTGTCAACCTGCTAGTTTCATCAATCTCCTCTAATACATGGCTCTTCCTCCTCTTTCTAGGTCTCTGCTCAACACTCAACTGTCTATCAATTCCCATGCCACCTTTTTGGGCTTCCATCTTATCATTAGTAACAACAAAAGGAATAGTAGTTCCAATCATAGTATAAGAAACAGAAGGAACCAGAGCTGTAGTCATTTTATGAGGCACAAAAAGTGGTACTGAACTCCTATCATTAAGGGTTTCATGAATAGGTTTGGACACTAGAAAGGGAGAAAATGACAATTCAGACTCAGATTTTGCTCGAGGATTTACCTAGGGTAAAGATGGACTACAAGAAGTCCAATAAGTTGTTTTTCCCTTTGCATACTTTCCAAGCTGTGGGGTTAGAGAAATATGCCTTGATGGAGTGATTTGGGGAGAATCCAGGTAAAGGTTCCTTGCAACACCGGTTAATTGAACTCCCTCGTGAATGGGAGTTGGCATATTCCATACAGGAGATGGAGAACTAAATGGATATGGTAAACTCATAATGGTTGATGGATTGTTCATGTGCCCAACCCTCCCCATATTAGGAGAAATTTCCAATCTAATCCTTGAAGAATGACTTTTTGCAGCTACTAAATCAACTGACCTTATGCCCATAACTCTTGCATTAGACAAACTTGGAGCAGGACTCACAATCTTGTGGGTGTGGGTATGGTGGGGTGAGATTTTGGGTTGGAACAATCTTTTGGTAGGCCAGTCTTTGCTCTTAAATACACCTAAATCAAACCATTCAATAAACTGTTTGTGAGTAGTTATCACCAATTTCATCCATTTTGTAGTTTGAAAAAAAAATACATATATTCTTCAGGTTCATACAATTTAGAAAAACATACATACCCACAGCTGAAGATTAGCATGTATTTGTAACTAGTGTACCATAGTATTTTCCTTTCCTTGTCAGTTAAGGATATGGATAGGGCCAAAGTTCCATTATTCATTGTACCACCTACCCTGCACTATGGTTTCCTTGAAAAAATAGTTGCTTCTGCTTCTTTTGATGCTTTCTAACTAATGATCGAAAATTGCTCTTCTAAATGACTGTTATGATTTCTTGTTTGGTATAATTATTGTCATTGGATCCTGGAAAATTATTTCCAAATTAAGTATTTATTTGAATTTCCCTAAGCCTTTTTAAAATGGCCTCCACAAATTTTGATCAATTTTGAGAGAACTCACTCCGGAGTCTTCTTGAACAACTAACTAGCTCCAAATGAACTGACTGTGCTTGACTATGGTTGCTACTAAAGAAGCAGCCTCTTCAGAATACAATCTAGACTGCTCTATACAGCTTGTTGTTTGCTCAGAAAAAATGACTCTGTTCCCTCCCTCTGCTCTTGGTATTGTCTGATAATAAGAAGGAGAAGGTACAAATGGCATACTTGAACTTGGAGTCAGGGAAAATTTTGATTTTCCACTGTCATGACTATTCTAGGACACAACCAATGAACCCTGAGATAATACCACCTGAGACGTAGGCAAAGGTATAGAGCCACTGGAGGCAGGCATTGTCAACCTACTAGTTTCATCAATCTCCTCTAATACATGGCTCTTCCTCCTCTTTCTAGCTCTCTGCTCAACACTTAACTATCTATCAATTCCCATGCCACCTTTTTGGGCTTCCATCTTATCATTAGTAACAACAAAAGGAATAGTAGTTCCAATCATAGTAGAAGAAATAGAAGGAACCGGAGCTATAGTCATTTTATGAGGCACAAAAAGTGGTACTGAACTCCTGTCATTAAGGGTTTCATGAATAGGTTTGGACATAAGAAAGGGAGAAAATGACAATTTAGACTCATATTTTGCTCGAGTTACCCAGGGTAAAGATGGACTACAAGAAGTACAATAAACTATTTTTCCCATTGCATACTTTCCAAGCTGTGGGGTTAGAGAAATATGCCTTGATGGAGTGATTTGGGGAGAATCCAGGTGAAGGTTCCTTGCAACACTGGTTAATTGAACTCCCTCGTGAATGGGAGTTGGCATATTCCATACAGGAGATGGAGAACTAAATGGATATGGTAAACTCATAATGGCTGATGGATTGTTCATGTGCCCAACCCTCCCCATATTAGGAGAAATTTCCAATCTAATCCTTGAAGAATGAATTTTTGCAACTGCTAAATCAACTGACCTCGTGCCCATAACTCTTGCATCAGACAAACAAACATTTTTGGTCATTTGTTGGACATTAATAAATTATCTTATCTTTTCTCTAGACTTACTTCCTTCTGCAAATCAAACATCCTTGAAAGTTCATGAGCTTCTCCTCCACACACAGACTGCACTCTTGGACTCTTTTCACAACTGACATCCTCAATTTCCAAAACTATCCTCAAACACACTCTAATGAGGGGTAAAGAAATTACTAAGTATTTTGGCCAAATTACATAATCATTGATATATGATTTAGCTATATATTGAATCCACTCTTAAAAATTCAATGAGTAAATGTAGTTTTGTAAAAAAACATTACAAAAATACAATGTGTCAAATCTCTTCCTAGTTGATGAGTCACTAGATTCTTTTAGACACATCTTTACCAAAGTGGTATACATTTTTAATCCCCACCCTATAGTTTCCTTAGGCTTAGCAATTCTCTTCCATCTCACAAAACAGTTCCTGGCATTTCTCTCCTTTCTAAGATTTCCTAAGAAGCCTACCTCAAGTTTTTATGTACAAAAACACCTCGATTTCCCTCCAACATGGCTTATCTTCATCAGGATGTACACCTTTCTATAATCTTCCAACTTCTAACCAAAATAGTGAGGATATAAATTCCTTGATAGTGGACGAGACTTACTAGCTAGAAGAGACAGTAAAGTTATAATGTAAATTCCTCACAACAATGCATTGTTTATGTTTTCTTAATCCCAAATATATATTTTTAATGTTGGGTGTGCACTGTGTTTAAAAGGGACCCTTCTAAATGATTATATTATTCAAGGTGCCTCTGCAATGATTTGACAACCATAACTCTACATGCTTTTCCATTTGAAGTAGTTAATCTTGTTAGTTTTATCATTATGAAACTATGATTTAGTGTTGCAAGTTAACTAGAAACTACTCATTGACAACCATAATTCTACATGCTTTTCCATCTAAAGTACTTAATCTTGTTAGTTTTATCATTATGAAGCTATGATTTAATGTTGAAAGTTAACTAGAAACTATGTTGGACTTCCATACTCCAAAGATTCTAGTCATCTCTCACATAGATTAAGTGGCCCATTTTATCATAGAAAGTCTGAGTGTTTTTGACCAGTGATATTGTACATGAGAAATGCAAGCAACTTATTTAAGTTTGAAATTTAATGGATGAAACTATACTTTGGTTGGGCATGTATTCTCAGCTTTTAGGATTTTGGTTTCTATTTGTTTTGTTTTTATTTTATTTTATTTTTTGAATTCTTCTTTTGTTATTTCCCAAAACGCAAGACAAAAAATATTGTACTGTCACATATTTCTGGCCAAAGGGAATTCTCATTTTCCATTCCTATACAGGAAATAATGGCATATATGCCTTGCTCCCAACTTTAAGGGAATCATTGTCTCTCCTAAATATTACTATTCTAGCCCTCTTGGCCTATAAGAACATTAGTCACTACCATAGGTTTTCTTCAAATGGAAATAATCACTTATGGGAATTTTAGTGAATACAAGTAGTTGAATAGTTATAGTCAAAGAAAATCCTCATACAGGTAAAAGATCTGCAATTCATACGTAACCAAATGTAATATCCCTCCTAGAATATCGATTAACTTTTTCTCAATGTACTGTACACTAGAGTAGTTCATTGTTTCATGTCCACACTTTTAATGTCTATTTGACTACCCTTTTTGTTGAACCTAATTTGGACCACTGACTTTCATTGGCATGACGAGGGGTATTTGTTGATTTGTTGGCAGTTAGAGTATGCTTGTTGATTCACTATTTTTCTCACACAATTAGGCAAAGTTTCTTGTAGGATGCACTTCACCATTGATGGAAACCATTTGAGACAACTGGATAGCTTTAATAAGATTCTTACTTAATTATTTGTGGACATATTTCATGCTTTCATTTGATATAGGGTTCATCAGATAGTGAACACTCTCAACAATCTCAAGAGGAATAATTTTTTCAAACACATAATAAATGAAATGATGTAAATCTCAATTCATTTCACATCTAGGATAGTTGACGAACTAAATTCTGAATTATTTTAACTTTCATATCTAAATGCTTCCCAAAATTAACTGCCACTTACAGGAATAATGTAGTTCACCAACCAGCAACGAGGGACAAATTTATATGACTAATAATACTGAAATGAACAAGTAAAACACTTCCAAATCTGCAAACTTCTTGGCCGTGGTAAATTGGAGTTGTAATCAGCAGTTGTTTATCTTGTCAAATTGTACCCAGCATAAGTCAGAGAGCCACATTTTAGCAGAAGGTTCCTGGAAGTGTTTGATGCAGATATTATCCAAGGATTCCCTCCAATGACTGATATAAGGGATTCACTGTTGTAGTGTACATCTATAATGCTTAACAAAATGTGGGTGTATGCATAAATTCATATAATGGAGTCCAATACTGAAAATTAGTTCATGTACACACATATGCTGGCAGATTTCAAGTGAGTTTCAGTTCTGGGACTGTTGATGATTGTGTTCACACTTGATGGGATATACCAGAGAATACCCTACGTCCTCAACTAGTTGGACAATTTGAAACACAATGAATATAACTTGGAAAATATGAATCCTATAGAAACTCGACTTTCAAAAAATATTCAACTAGTGACCCAACACAAGTGAATTACAACATTAAATATTAAATTTAGTATGGATAAGTTCAGACCTTCCTCACAGGAGAATGAGACCAACCAATAAACTCTACAACTGACCACGATTTGCACTGAAGAATGTATTGAAAGTATGAGGAGATTAGTGCATTCATTAAATGTGACTCATAAAGTGACTAATCCCAACTTGTGATCACTTGAGGATAATAAACTCCTAGTTTCCTTGCATCGAAATAATTTCAGAGACCATTTATTGTGGTGAGAACATTCCTAGTCAATCTATTTTCCTAGTCATTCCTTGACTCATAAAGTGACTAATCCCAACTTGTGATCACTTAGGGATAATAAACTCCTAGTTTCCTTGCATCGAAATAATTTCAGAGACCATTTATTGTGGTGAGAACATTCCTAGTCAATCTGTTTTCTTTGATATGATGCAAAAATCATAAGAACTCTAGCTCCTAACCTTCAAATATTGGGAAGGAATAGACCTTTCCTTATTCCTTTCCTGCCAAACATTTTAAACAGGAACCTTTCCTTCTTCCTTTCCTCGTAAGGCTCAATGAATTGTTCCTCCACATTTTCTTTCTTATTTTCATGTAATAAAAAATATGGCATCCCTTGAATCTGAGTGTTTTTAAAATATTTTCTCTCTTGATGAGAAGATACATCCAAGGTGGCATTGTCCAACCTATTTTCAATCCTCGTGAATGGACACAAATCTCCTCCTCATTTATTCCCTACCTCCATCCAGTTCTTGCTGCTAATAGACATTTTTTCTTTCTTCTCATTTGATGTACAATCTTCTGTTATTTTTATATTGAACGTCATAAAACCATAATGGGAAGACTCTTGCACATTGTTCTCATCTCTTTTAAATGAGCATAACTCTGACAGTCCTTGCATTTTTGGAGAAATAATATCTTCATGTGAAACCCTGTCCAGCTGCTTCTCCTTCCTACCACCATCATCTTCATCCCATACAGAATCTGACATTTGAGTGTCTACTTGACCAAAAGCAATGCTTGCTTCATGCTGAGATTGAATAAAAGGATCAAAATCTCTCCTTTCAAGGGGCATTATCACCGTGCTTTGATGCTTTCCTCTTTTCCCTTCTCTTCTATCCCAGGACTCCAAAAAGTTGCCAGTGCTCATCCTTTCTATCTCCTCTGCCCAGAGAGAGTTCGACAGCATTTCATCCTCAGACCTCTCTACTCCTTCAGTTTGAAAACCCAAACCTTCATTTCCGCTATTCTTGTTTCCATCATTTACTTGTGGTATTGAATCTTTATTTGGTGCTAGGTTATAAGGATAGGAACAACCCCCAATAATGGGAACATACTCAACATACTTCTACTCTTTTCACAACTGACATGAACAAGTAAAACACTTCCAAATCTGTAAACTTCTTGGCTGTGGTAAATTGGAATTGTAATCAGCAGTTGTTTATCTTGTCAAATTGTACCTAGCATAAGTCAGAGAGCCACATTTTAGCAGAAGGTTCCTAGAAGTGTTTGATGCAGATATTATCCAAGGATTCCCTCCAATGACTGATATAAGGGATTCATTGTTGTAGCGTACGTCTATAATGCTTAACAGAATGTGAGTGTATGCCTAGATTCATATAATGGAGTCCAATACTAAAACTTAGTTCATGTACACACATATACTGGCAAATTTCAAGTGAGTTTCAGTTCTAGGACTTTTGATGATTGTGTTCACACTTGATGGGATATACCAGAGAATACCCTACATCCTCAACTAGTTGGACAATTTGAAACACATTGAATATAACTTGGAAAATATGAATCCTATAGCAACTCGACTTTCAAACAATATTCAACCAGTGACCCAACACAAGTGAATTACAACATTCAATATTAAATTTAGGAGGGATAAGTTCATACCTTCCTCATAGGAGAATGAGACCAACCAATAAACTCTACAACTAACCACGATTTGCACTGAAGAATGTAGTGAAAGTATGAGGATATTGGTGCATTCATTAAATGTGACTCATAAAGTGACTAATCGCAACTTGTGATCACTTAGGGATAATATAATCCTAGTTTTCTGGCATCGAAATAATTTCAGAGACCATTTATTGTGGTGAGAACATTCCTAGTCAATCTATTTTCTTTGACATGATGCAAAAATCATAAGAACTCCAGCTCCTAACCTTCAAATATTGGGAAGGAATAGACCTTTCCTTCTTCCTTTCCTGCCAAACCTTTAATACAGGAACCTTTCCTTCTTCCTTTCCTCATAAGGCTCAATGAATTGTTCCTCCACATTTTCTTTCTTATTTTCATGTAATAAAAAATCTGGCATCCCTTGAATCTGAATTTGTTTAAAATATTTTCTCTCTTGATGAGAAGATAAATCCAAGGTGGAATTGTCCAACCTCTTTTCAATCCTCGTGAATGGACACTGATCTCCTCCTCATTTACTCCCTGCCTCCATCTAGTTCTTGCTGCTAATAGACATTTTTTCTTCCTTCTCATTTGATGTACAATCTTCTGTTATTTTTATATTCAACGTCATAAAACCATAATGGGAAGCCTCTTGCACATTGTTCTCATCTCTTTTAAATGAGCATAAATCTGACAGACCTTGCATTTCTGGAGAAAGAATATCTTCCTGTGAAACCCTATCCAGCTGCTTCTCCTAGCTACCACCATCACCTTCATCCCATACAAAATATGACATTTGAGTGTCTACTTGACCAAAAGCAATGCTTGCTTCATGCTGACATTGAACAAAAGGATCAAAATCTCTCCTTTTAGGGGGAATTATCACCGTGCTTTGATGCTTGCCTCTTTTCCCTTCTCTTCTATCCTGGGACTCCAAAAATTTTCCAGTTCTCATCCTTTCTATCTCCTCTGCCCACAGAGAGTTCAACAACATTTCATCCTCAGACTTTTCTGCTCCTTCAGTTTGAAAACCCAAACCTTCATTTCCGCTATTCTTGTTTCCAGCATTTACTTGTGGTATTGAATCTTTATTTGGTGCTAGGTTATAAGGATAGGAACAAACCCCAATCATGGGAACATACTCAACATACTTCTACTCTTTTCACAACTGACATGAACAGGTAAAACACTTCCAAATCTGCAAACTTCTTGGCCGTGGTAAATCGGAGTTGTAATAAGCAGTTGTTTATCTTGTCAAATTGTACCCAGCATAAGTTAGAGAGCCACATTTTAGTAGAAGGTTCCTGGAAGTGTTTGATGCAGATCTTATCCAAGGATTCCCTCCAATGACTGATATAAGGGATTCACTATTGTAGCGTATGTCTATAATGCTTAATAGAATGTGAGTGTATGCCTAGATTCATATAATGGAGTCCAATACTGAAACTTAGTTCATGTACACACATATGCTGGCAGATTTCAAGTGAGTTTCAGTTCTAGGACTGTTGATGATTGTGTTCACACTTGATGGGATATACTAGAGAATACCCTACGTCCTCAACTAGTTGGACAATTTGAAACACATTGAATATAACTTGGAAAATATGAATCCTATAGCAACTCGACTTTCAAACAATATTCAACCAGTGACCCAACACAAGTGTGAATTACAACATTAAATATTAAATTTAGTAGGGATAAGTTCAGGCCTTCCTCACAGGAGAATGAGACCAACCAATAAACTCTGTAACTGACCACAATTTGCACTGAAGAATGTAGTGAAAGTATGAGGAGATTGGTGCATTCATTTAATGTGACTCATAAAGTGACTAATCCCAACTTGTGATCACTTAGGGATAATAAACTCCTAGTTTCCTTGCATCGAAATAATTTCAGAGACCATTTATTGTTGTGAGAACATTCCTAGTCAATCTGTTTTCTTTGATATGATGCAAAAATCATAAGAAATCCAACTCCTAGCCTTCAAATATTGGGAAGGAATAGACCTTTCCTTCTTCCTTTCCTGCCAAACATTTAACACAGGAACCTTTCCTTCTTCCTTTCCTCATAAGGCTCAATGAATTGTTCCTCCACATTTTCTTTCTTATTTTCATGTAATAAAAAATCTGGCATCCCTTGAATCTAAGTGTGTTTAAAATGTTTTCTCTCTTGATGAGAAGACACATCCAAGGTGGCATTGTCCAACCTCTTTTCAATCCCTGTGAATGGACACAAATATCCTCCTCATTTATTCCCTGCCTCTATCCAGTTCTTGCTGCTAATAGACATTTTTTCTTCCTTCTCATTTGATGTACAATCTTCTGTTATTTTTATATTCAACGTCATAAAACCATAATGGGAAGCCTCTTGCACATTGTTATAATCTCTTTTAAATGAGCATAACTCTAACATTCCTTCCATTTATGGAGAAAGAATATCTTCCTGTGAAACCCTGTCCAGCTGCTTCTCCTTGCTACCACCATCACCTTCATCGCATACAAAATATGACATTTGAGTGTCTACTTGACCAAAAGCAATGCTTTCTTCATGCTGAGATTGAACAAAAGGATCAAAATCTCTCCTTTCAGGGGGCATTATCACCGTGCTTTGATGCTTGCCTCTTTTCCCTTCTCTTCTATCCCGGGACTCCAAAAAGTTGCCAGTGCTCATCCTTTCTGTCTCCTCTGCCCATAGAGAGTTCAACAGCATTTCATCCTCAAACTTTTCTGCTCCTTCAGTTTGAAAACCCAAACCTTCATTTCCGCTATTCTTGTTTCCAGCATTTACTTGTGGTATTGAATCTTTATTTGGTGCTAGGTTATAAGGATAGGAACAAGCCCCAATCATGGGAACATACTCAACATACTTGTTTTTTGCAGGCCTGCAATCCATGACTGAGGAGGAATTGATCGCAAACAATGAACCATGTTGCTCAGAAAAAATTGACAAAATTGGCAGCTCTTTAGTGTTTTCTCTCAAATCCATCACTAACTGTTCAGAAACTTGCTAATTCTTCTTTCTTATATTCTCAAACTCAGGTTTGTTCTCACTTGTATTCTCAAACTCATCCCACAAAATTTTTGACAATTTTGAAGTAAAGACTCTCTCTTTGAGCCCTTTGACACACTCCACATATTAACCTCTGCTCAATCATCTGAGCTGCTTTTCAACTCACCAATGTCTGGTCCAAACAAGTTTCCTTTAGTGGTCAGATTGGCTTCATCTTGTTTGGTCCAAACAAGTTTCCAAAATAGTTTTAAAAAATATTTCACATTAGCTTTTATGATTTTTGATTTTCTATGTCCTATTTTTCTAGCAGCAAAAATCAGAAGTTCTATGATGTTACAAATCCTTCACAGCAACACTGGGGACTTTGTTTACCTCCACCGGTGGTAGAGGTTTCCTTGCTTGGATCATCTTATTCAAGTAAATTGAGGAAATCATTGGCTATTGTAAGTGACTTTAGGATTTTAGTATATTGTACTTTCATCCAATTATCTTTAGCATTTGTTATTGATATCTGTGTAGACAGCTTTTTCTATGCTTCCATATTAGATTATTTAATAGCTTTTGATTCAGTCCTAAATAATCATTAGTATAGAAGCTAATGTGTATTTTATTTAGAGAGCTTATGTTTTACTTCAGTGATTGTCTTAGACAGCTTATGTTTTACTTCATTATTGTCAAGCAATAACAACTTCTTAAAGGGTGCTAGCCCAATGGTAGAGCGCCTACCTAATTATAGGCAGGAGGTTGGTGGTTTGATTCCTCCGTGCCCTATCATAAATTTGTGACTACAAAAATGACTGAATTCGCATATATACGACTATTAGTAGCTAATTTCCCTTATCTTAGTCATATTTAGCTTAGTCATTAATATGTTAACATCTAGTAGTTTATTTAGTCGTATATTTGGTCATTAATGGTTGCAATTAGTGACTAAATCAATGACTAAATCCATGACTAAATCATTAAATATCAATGACTAAATCATTGTCTATCAATGACTAAATCAATGACTACTAAGTCAAGCTATTAATGACTAGTGAAATACGACTAGCTATAAGATAGTGGAAATTTGCTACTATTAGTCATCGACTCAAAAATAGTCGTTTATAGCCTGATTTTAGTCATTTTTTTAGTCATTAATTTCTCATTTCTACTAGTTTCCTGTCGCAAAAATGAATTCCATCCACCTTGTTCTTTCCCTTGCAGCCTTACATAACTAGGAAGTCCATCAAATTGAGATCAAGTCTGCCTTTTTACATGGTGCTTTATAGGAGGAAATTTACATGGAACAACCTCCTGGATATGTTCAGGATAACTCTAGCCTTGTTTGTCTCCTTAAGAAATCCTTATATGACCTTAAGTAAGCTCCTAGAGCTTGGTATGCCAAAATGGATAACTTTCTCCTTGACACTGGTTTTTCTAGATGCCATTCTGACCCCAATGTCTATACCAAGAAAGTAGGAAACCATCTCATCATACTTGTTCTTTATGTTGATGATCTTATCCTTACTAGTAGTGACCCTAAACTTATAACCCATGTGAAATCCAGTCTTAAGCAAAATTTTGAAATGTCAGACTTAGGACATTTGCATTATTTTCTTGGTCTCCAAGTCTTGCAAACCAAAGAAGGAATCTTTCTTTCCCAATCTAAGTATGCTTGTGACCTTCTTCGTCACTTCCACATGGAAGATTGTAAACCATCCCCTTCTCCCTTCTAGTCTGGAGTCAAATTTTCTGCCACTTGTACTTCCCCTGAAGTAGATGCCACCTTGTTTCGTCATCTTCTTGGTAGTCTTTTATACTTGACTCATTCCTGTCCTAAACTTTTCTTTGTAGTTGGTCATGTTGCCCATTATATGCAGACTCCTCATGAAAGTCACTATAAAGTAGCAAAAATAATACTTCGATATATTCAAGGTACAATACAGTTTGGGATTCATCATAGTATAGGGGGGGGAACCTTTGTTGGTTGGTTTCACTGATACAGATTGGGTCGGCGATCCTGATGATCAAAATTCTACTGCAGGTTATGTTTTTAGTCTGGGATCTGGACCTATCACTTAGGCTTGTAAGAAACAACAACCACTTTCTCTTTCTTCACCAGAAGCAGAATATTGAGCCGCAGTTAATGCTAGTCAGAAAGATTTATGGCTTCGACAGATCCTTTCAAAGTTTGGATTCAAGCAGCAGCAACCTACTCCACTTTGGTGCGACAATCAAAGTGCCATCAAGCTTGCCAAAGATCCAGTTCTACATCAGCGCAGCAAAAACATTGAGATATTACACATGCACTTCATCAGAAATCTTGTTCATGATCGTGTTCTTGAAATGCTCTATTGCCCTACAGATGATCAAGTTGCAGACATCTTCACCAAGTCTCTTACAGAAGCAAAGTTTTCTAAACTTCGATCTATGCTAGGAGTTCAGGAATGTGTCCTTAAGGGGGGATAGGCTCTAATTCCTCCTTCCTTCTCCTAATAGTGTCACTTTTGTAAATTCTTCAATCCTATCCCAATTTGTTCTTAAGGGGGGATGTTATGATATTTAGACACTTAGGAGTTAGTTAAGATCAACTTGTGTAATATATCAGTTAGGTAAAGTGTGTTTCTTTAGTATGCATTAGTATGCATTTGTAAATATTCTAATCTAACAGTCACAATATGCTCTAGACATAAAGTGATCTGACGGTTCAACTTATCTTAGATCATACCTACCATTGATCAGTGGCTTAACACCTGATTGGTCTATGATCTCTATTTAAAGAGCATAGAGGGTCCTTGGCTAGTTGATCGATTATGAGAAGCTCATGTAACTTTCTTTCTTTTGCATAATAAATTACTCCAAGTAGCTATTTGGTTGGGGTCATGGACTATTTCCCTCTCGAGGGTTTTAACCACGTGACAAACATCGGTGTGTTGATCTGTGATATATTTATGTGAAGCAGTTGCTCAAGGTGTTCGGTCTTTTGGGAGTACCCTGTGTACCCGAACATACATGGAGGAGGGATTCTTGCTTCTAGTTGTATTGTATGTGGATGACTTGCTCATTACTAGCAGCTCTGCTACTAGATTGAGAAATATCAAGTCTTCTCTTAATAAATCATTTTCCATATCTAACTTGGGACTATTAAGATAGTTCATTGGTCTAGAAGTGAGTCAGAAGAATTCAGGAATCAAGATCTCACAGTCTAGGTATTCATTATATATGTTTAAGAGGTTCCACATGGAGGATTGTAAGGCAGCCCCCTGCCCTTTCTTTTCAGGCATCAGGCTTGCAGAAGGTGGTTCCACACCTTTGGTGGATAGCACTCTCTACAGATAGCTCATTGGAAGCCTTCTATATCTTACTCATTCGAGACCAGAAATATCATATGTTGTGAGTGTTGTTTCCAAATATATGCATGAGCCACATGAGCTACACTGGAAGGAAGCAAAGAGGATATTGCACTATGTGCAAGGTACTATTGATTATGGGATCCACTATGCTGCTGGAACACAGCTAGATCTCACAGGCTTTACAAACTCATACTGGGAAGGAGATGGAAATGATAGGAAATCCACATCGGTTTTGTATTCATGATTGGATCTGGAGCAATTTGTTGGTCCAACAAGAAGCAAGCAGCCCTTGCACTTTCTTCAGCAGAAGCGAAGTATCAGGGAGTTGTGAATGAAGCTATTCAGACAGTTTGGATGCATGGCATCTTGACACAGTTTAGGATTCATACTTCATCTACAGTAGATATTTATTGTGACAACCAGAGTACAATCAATATCTCCAGTGATCATGTTCAGAAGCAGAGGACAAAGTACATAGAAGTTCACATGCACTACATTCGGGAACTAGTGCATGACAGAACCATCACACTGGTGACTGCACTACTATCCGACAGAGGATCAGATTGCAGATATTTTTACCAAATCTTTTACTAAAAAGAGATTTTCCTTTCTCAAGTCTCTTTTGGGCATTAAGGCTTAATTGTTAGTTCCTATCTTGAGGGGGGTTTTCCCAAGAGGTTTTCCTACCTCATTTTTTATTATCTTCTAAATTGTATTTGGGTGACCTATGGTCTTGTTACCAGGGCCCATAGTTGTCCAAGTTAGGATTCAAGGGGGGTGTTAGGATTACTAATCCTCCCTTGGTCAAATGTCTATTAGATTAATTATTGCCTAACTTAGGAAACTTAATTTAATTAAATGAGTCCACTAGTGCAATTGGGTCCACATGGCACAATGGAGACACATGTACTAGTCATTGAAGTGTGGGGGACAATGCTAGAGGTTAACTGCCACTTACTACATGTTCATGCATCAGTGGGGGCACCTCCTAAACCAATCCCTACATTTTAGAAGCCACTGGGAGTCCCGACACCAACCTACTTCAGTTAGTTGGAGTTAGCACTAGTTAGCCACAATTAGCCTTTAGTTACTTTCAGATGACTCACTATCAGTTAGCTAGTACATGCTTTGCATGGATAATGCATGCATGCATGTGGAGGAGAGCTTTTGTTCACCTACCACACTCAATTGCACCAAGTTAACTAGTTGTTACTATCTATTGGAGTTATTGGTCATCCGAGAGTTGATTTGTTGGACTCCGATATTGATTGGGAGACCTTGAGTTAGAGATTCAGTTAGATATAGTCTTATCCATTTGGAGAATTCGAATTCATTCCTCATGCATTCGAATTCTACCTATTTGTAATTTATTGTACATTGGATATTATTATGATGAATATACTGTAAACTAATGAGCAATAATTGTCTGTTTCCTGTGTGGTTTGTTTTTCTTAGTCTGTATGTTCATCCTCCATTCAATTATTGCAACATAATCAGAACTCTCTGCTTGAAGATCATATGGCATTCAAATTCTAACAAGATGCACCTGAGATAGTTGGATGAGGCAGGTGGCATCTTGGCCAACACATAGGCCTTTCATTTGGATCTTGGGATTGGTGCACATAGTGAACATGAGAGATTGTATTAGTTGTAAGGATCGCAGCTAGGGGATGACATCATCTCTTATAGATATTTCCCATGTTTATACCCCAAGTCCTCACTTAGGGAGAGGATCATGAGAAATATGTAGGATTTATGTTTGGAGTATAATTCTTGGTATTTGCATGAGTATGAGGAACCATAGGTGGTGGAGTTATTCCCAAGGGAGGTGCTCAGGCAGTGATTGGGATAGCATATCTCTTGATAAGTTTAGCAGGATTCGAACACATTAGCAATCCCAGACTCAATCCCTAGTATTTAGTTTCCACCAAAGGATTACACATAAGGACCTTGGATCATTGAAACTTCGATGGTCATCAACATGCCATGAAAACAGTCAGTAGGAGTTGGGTTTGATGGACTTCCTATTTGGTGGTGGGATCTGGGAATTCATCTGAGTGATGGATTGCTTCAAATTATAGTGATGATCGACAAAGTTGTGATGGTGATTAGTCTACTATATTTTTGGGATGTCAGTGGAGGAGAGGTTGATACTTCATCTTTATGGAAGGGCAAGTTTTCTTTTATAGTATGCAGGATCAACCTGTAGTCGATACAGGTGAGGTGACCCATATTCACTTTCTAGCATTTATTCTTGGGATGCTTTGGATTGGATGAATGGAGGAGTTGTATTTTGAGGTGTTTGTATAGTTTATGAATGCTTGGATCTTCAAGGGAATATATATGGAGGATTTTCATAGCACTTGGTAGACCAGTACGATGGGTAGAGGATGTTTCACACCTTACAGGATGGTGTAGGACCTTGGTGACTCTACCATTTATGGGTGGATTCAAGGTAGTTGTTACAAGTATTTTAACTTAGATCCCCAAGAGAGGAGGATGTATATGGAAAATGACATCTAGATGGTTGGGATCAGAGTGATACAATTGTTAGTTTTTCATCATATAAGCTAGCATATGATCTTAGGATCTTTTCACTGAGAGAATAACAAGCACAGCAATAAAACATAAGCACATCACAAGAGACAAGAGACACAAAGAGTTTTCCTCAGGGAAACCATAAAGGAGAAAACCCCGCAACTTCCTCAGAGATAGAATCAGTACCAAAATTGTAAAATCCCCAAAGCAGTAGTCTTCTTCTTCTGTCTAGTCCCAGTGTATTTCCTTCCTCACTAATGCGCCACACTTGAGTGAGAGAATGATGTGATGTACAAGTGATAAATAGAGAGGCTCTCACTCTCTATTTATATTCTTCCGTTCACTTGAAGTGCACTCAATCATGTCGGCCCAACTTAACAATTACTTACTAGAGCCTACATCTCTATGAGTGTATAATAACCCTAGTGCCCCGAAACTGTGGGGACTTTAACAATTACTTGACATGACTTGTTTACATTATTGATTCTCCTGATCAGAACATCGGGGCATGACAACATGACTCAAATACATAATAGAAACATCCCGGAATAAACATAGGGTTACAATACATAGAATAATACATTCCGAAGTTACATATACATCAACACTCCCTCTTAACTAGGAAGGTATTCTTTTGACACAATTTTCAGCACTGGTCTTCTTCTTTGTATCAGCTGGATCATCTCGTCTTCAAGTCATCTTCGTATTCAAGTCATCATCGGCTTCAAGTCATCATCGGATCTGGATCATCTCTCGATATGGATCATCATGGAACATCATCACTGGATCTGGATCATCTCTCGGTCTGGATCATCATCACTAGACTGGATCTGGATCATCACTCGATCTAGATCATCATCACTAGACAGGATCTGGATCATCACTCGATCTGGATCATCACTACTACTATCTCATGATTCTTCTCATCACAGGAAGTTCTACAGAGCCAACCCTTTTTGATGTTGGTTATAGGCCTACCCATCATGTAGGTCTTTTCCCAGCACTTACATCTGACCTACTCGTCAGAAAGGCACGCCCAGCACTCACATGTGATCATATAAGAACCAATCCTATAATCACATCAGAAAGGCCCAGCACTTACATTCACTAGCATGATAGGACATCACATCACTAACATCTATGAAAAGGCTCAGCACTTACATCTGACCTACTTGTCAGAAAGGAACAACCATCCAGGGGAACACATCCTACCACACTAATGGAAGACTCCCATCCAGGTCGGAACACATCCTACTCACAGTGATGGAAGATTTTCCCACTTTCATCCAGGTTGGAACACATCCTACTCACAATGATGAAATACTCCCATCCAGGTTGGAACACATCCTACTCACAGTGATGAGAGATTTCAGCACTTATATCTGAGCATGTGGGAACACGTCCCTCAGTCGCTCCAGAAAGGCTCTGCACTTACATCCATCCAGGTTGGAACACATCCTACTCATAGTGATGGAAGGGCTTGCACTCACATCTGATCCTACGAGAACACATCCCAGCAGTCATATCAGAATGGCCCCCGGTCCTCGACTGAGATACCTGGTAACTGACCAGGAGCCTCCATTCTCCTAGAGAATGGCAGTTGCCCTTACATCTGACCTGCTCGTCGGAATGGCCAACACTCACATCTGACATGGAAGGAACTAAATCCTTTAGCCATGAACAGAATGGTTCAACCCTTACATCTGATCAAGTGGGAACACATCCCTCTATCACATCAGAATGGCTACTCAGTCCTACACTGAGTGATCCTGGTAACTGACCAGGTGCCTCCATTCCTAGAATAGAAATTGCCCTTACATCTGTCCTACTTGACAGAATGGCCAGCACTCATATCTATCATGGAAGGAAGCAACCCTATCACCATGACAGAATGGCTCAGCCCTTATATCTGACCTACTCGTCAGAATGGCTATGGATCTCAGCACTCATATCTGACATGGAAGGAACCAATCCTCTCACCATGACAGAATGGCTCAGCCCTTACATCTGACCATGGAAGGAACCAATCCTCTCACCATGTCAGAATGGCTATGGGTCTTATCACTTTCTCTTGGAGGGAACCTCGATCTGGAGAACACCAAGCTTCTCCTTGAAGTACTCGAACTTCAGCCTAGCCAATTGCTTCATCAATACATTGGCTATCTGTTCCTCCGTCGCAACATACTGGAGCTCCACTGCTCCTCTCTGCACCATATCCCTGATATAGTGGTACTTGATCTCGATATGCTTTGACTTGTCATGGAACACTGGATTCTCTGACAACTTCACACAACTCTGGTTGTCACAATGTATACAAGTAGCATCCAACTAGAGATCAAATATATCAAACAGTAGCTTCCGCAACCATACTGCCTCACAACTAGCTGAACAAGCTGTGACATACTCTGCTTCAGCTATACTCAGTGCCACACAGGATTGCTTCCTGCTAAACCAAGAGATCACACCTGATCCCATACTGAAGCAACATCCTGAAGTACTCTTCTTGTCGATGGCACTGCTTGCCCAATCTGAATCAACATAACCTTCCAGGTTAATCTTTCGATTCACATCGTACTTGAGCCCATAATCAACTGTACCCTTCAGGTACCTCAGAATATGCTTTGCAGCAGTCAAGTGAACACTTCTTAGATCTGTCAAGTACTGGCTCAAGGTGTTCACAGCAAAGCAAATGTCTGGTCTTGTGTTTGTTAGGTACATGAATGACCCAATCATCTGACGATACATCATAGCATCAATCGACTGTGATGAAGCATCACTCACTAGCTTCAGGTTCAATTCCATAGGTGTGGCCATAGTCTTGCAGTCCATCATTCCAAACCTCTTTAGGATCTCTACTACATACTTCCCTTGTCCAAGGAAGATTCCATCCACACTCTGCCACACCTCCATGCCTAGAAAGTAATGCATCATCCCCAAGTCCTTCATTTCGAACTTAGCAGCAAGCTTTCTCTTTGTATCAACAATCAATCCATCTGTATGTGTCACAAATAGATCATCTACATATAGTAGAAGCATCACTGGGTTGCCATCTTCAATCTTGTAGTAATGGTTGGAATCTGCTTTACTTTAGGTAAAGCCTAGAGTCATCAGTAATCTTCCCATCCTGTCGGACCATGTCGAACCTTAAGATATTCTGTAGTCACTCCCTCTGAAGTGGAGCATCATACTCCCTCTGTCTTCTGTACTCTATGCACTGAAACATTCTGTACTGGAGTGACAAGTAGCTTCCTATGCTACTAATATTCTATGTGACCATCTAGTGTATAGACTTGCATCTTCAACCTTGTAGCAAAGGTTAATATCTTCATCAATATCATCATGTATGTGTTTCCCATGGGTGTCTTCTGAACTCGTACAATGCCTTCTTTCATTTGCACACATGATTATGCATGTCATGTGACTTCACTTCTAGTAGCTGTAAATGTTTCTTCGTAGCCTTTTCCTTCTTTTTGTGAGAAGCCTCGTGCTACGAATATTGCTTTGTATCCCACGATGTTTCCATTTACTACATGATGGAACTACGAACTTCTCTTCAAGTCTCGATACTGCATCCTAGACATCATTCTTCTTCAACTGGTCTTCTTGGTTACTTCTTCATAGTTGGAAGATTCTGCATCAATGATGTCACTGCATTCATCATATTATTCTTCATCTTGACTGTCGTCACTTGTTCTTCGGAACAAGTTTCATCCTTCTTTGCTTGCAGGCGATTATGTATGCGATCTTTCCTACAAGTCAAATGCATTTGTATGGTTAGAACATTTCATAAGGAATATTCATACTGGAAAATACTTATGCATAAATACATGATCATGCAACTACTTTAGCCAATACAACATCCATCCATATCTCCCAGAAACTTTCTAGATGCCTTCCATCTCTACCAGGAGATTTCATTCTAGATAAGTAGCAATGGAGAGTTTGTATAGCACCATGAGTTACTTACCCATCACATGCATATTAGTAGTATACTATCGTTAATGCAAACATCCTATCATGCATAATATATCAACTGAATATAATCAAATGCATAACAAAACAATATCATGAAATGACAATTAAATACTTATCTTTATTTGTTTCATGGGTAGACTTCTTCTTGAGCCTTTAGCTTCATCGTCTTCTTCATTCATAATAGCATCATTTCTTATCAAATGCTAAGTTGGATAAGAAGTTCTTCAAGAGTTGAGATCTTCATATTCCTCATCGCTTGAGGGATCTTCTTTAGATGATGAGAGCTTGATCTTAATTTTCTTCCATCTTCCCTTCTCTTCTTATGAATTGAGCTTCTTCTTCTTCTTGGAGTCTGCTGAAAGTACTTACTTCCTTCTGGCACACATTCTTTGAATGAATGAATCACATGATCCTGGGAGGCTATTCAAGGTGGCCATCACCACTTCTGCATTCTTCACTTCTTCTTTTACCACTTCAAGTTGTTCTTGATTTGAGAGACTCTTATGACTGCATGGTCTCTGCATTCTGGATCTTCACATTCTTCAATTGGTTTCTCAAGGTCATATTCTGATTTCTATTCTTCCCTTCAAATATCTTGGTCAAGGAATCAAACATCTTTGGTGTCTTTAAGGAAGACACTTGTGGTACAAGTTGATCCGTGACTGAATCAATCATGATCTTCTTAGCCTTGACCAAGTTCTTCTTGTGTAAGGCTTCTAGCCTCATCTCCCTCTAAAACTGGAACCTCTCTACTCATGTAGGTGTCCAATTCATTTTCTTCAGAGAGATCATATACTTCTATGATTGGAATTTGTGAGCTTCACCAATCTGATGTGATAGATGAGAACTTCAAATGAAAATAGCAAAGGATTAGATCTTACTGATTTGAGGTGTCCGTCTTGGTTCTGGAGCTGGCTGATCTAGGGTTTGTCACAGAAACCCTAATTTTCAAAACTTGGAATATTTTAGATCTAATTGTATAAACATATATATCTCTTCAAATGGAGCTGTCAAATGTACTCCTTTTCTGAAAACAGTGGAGGGAAGCTCCTGGAATAGGAAGCCCTAATTTTCCAATTTCTTCTGCAGAAAATCCTGTTACTGTTTCTATGATATATCCGAAATGTATGCTCCTATGTGTCTGAAATTTCTCACTACAGTAACCTCACATGTCCCTGATCTAACACCATAGGTTTCATCAGAATTGGTTTCACCATTTGGGATTTATGATCCTTTTCCCAAGGTGACCTATTACACGACTGGTTAGAACAGCGAAGTTGTACGGCATGCCACGTGTCACTGGTTCATCTTCTGAGTATGATATTTGGACCACTGAAATTAAAGTCTGTTCCCTTTTTTCAAAATCTTTAGGAATTCCATTTGGACCTCTGTATCCCAAGATATTGTAATTATCCCCAGGTGTCCTATTTAGGGATGAATTCTGGAAGAGGCTGGAACCCTAACTTGGAGGGATCATATCTCCCAGAATATAGAGAATATGAGGATGATTTTTGGCTACATAGCTCATCAGAATTTTATCTTCGGCTGCTACAATTTTCATCTTCTGAGACTTCGCCAAACTCGGAATATAGCGACTACACCAAAACTTATCAGTTTTAGTATTTAGGGTTTTTCAAGCTCGGGGTCAAACTAGGGTTTGACTTTCCCGGACTTTCACCCAACCAAATTTCTTGATCCAGGTCTCTAAAATTCGGTTTTGATGAGGAGAAAAATCCTATTCTAGTCTCACTCAAAAATTCATCTTCTATAGAAAGCCCTAATTTCCACATCAAAAACTAAAAATGCTCAGAATTGAATTCCGCTTCGACAGAAAGATGCGCCCTTCAATGGAGAGTCATTCTAGCATAATTTTTCTGATAGATTGTGGAGAGAGACCCAAAATTAAGAATCCCTAGCTTCCATAGCTGTACAATGTCTTCTTCTCAGGTTAGCTCTGATACCATGTTAGTTTTTCATCATATAAGCTAGCATATGATCTTAGGGTATTTTCACTGAGAGAATAACAAGCATAGCAATAAAACATAAGAACATCACAAGAGACAAGAGACACAAAGAGTTTTCCTCAAGGAAACCATATAGGAGAAACCCCACAACTTCCTCAGAGATAGAATCAGCACCAAAACAGTAAAATCCCCAAAGCAGTAGTCTTCTTCTTCTGTCTAGTCCCAGTGTATTTCCTTCCTCACTAATGCGCCACGCTTGAGTGAGTGAATGATGTGATGTACAAGTGATAAATAGAGAGGCTCTCACTCTCTATTTATATTCTTCCGTTCACTTGAAGTGCACTCAATCATGTCGGCCCAACTTAACAATTACTTACTAGAGCCTACATCTCCATGAGTGTATAATAACCCTAGTGCCCCGAAACTGTGGGGACTTTAACAATGACTTGACATGACTTTTTTACATTATTGATTCTCCCGATCGAAACATTGGGGCATGACAACATGACTCAAATACATAATAGAAACATCCCAAAATAAACATCGGGTTACAATACATAGAAGAATACATTCCGAAGTTACATATACATCAACAACAATGTGAACATGGTGGTCACTTCTTTAGGTTAGCTTGGGACCATGGGATTGTAGTATTTAATAGTACAACAACTGACATAGAGGCGAGAGCTAGTTTTTTCTATCAAGAGGTTTTGTTCATAGTAGAATGATTTACTGAGAAGTTGATTGTGTTGCTACAGTATGAGGGTGCTTCACTTATTGGCATTATACGAGAGGATTCCTATGTATTATGAGACTATGTACTGAGCAAAGGATGCATCACCCTTCTCTGGGTGGTTTGGGACCCTAGTATCATTTTTAGTTCGATATAGTTCACTCGATGGAGAGACGACATGTGGTTGCATTTCTTAAAGACAAGCAATATTTGGGAAGGAAGGACTATGATGTTCCCTTTCATTTGGTGTTGCCTACAGGGATGACTCAGTATCCTATTAGATTCTCATAGGATAAGGTCACCATATATCAGAGTTGTTTGTTGCTACATAGGTAGAAAAAGATGTTTTTCTAACAAAAGTGGTATCAAATGACTCATGGTATTGGGCTCAAAAAGAAGGTAAAGAGGAGGCACTCATCCATTGTGGACATGCTGATTTGATATTGATTTCTTGTGACTGTCTAGAGGTTTGTCTATATTTTTTGTTATGATTTGACCAAACCCTTCCATACATTGTGATTTAGTTTCGGTGGTGAGACATCCACCTTATCTAGAAAAGGAGGAGGATCCATCCAAGCTCTTTACTTGAGATTCATCTTTTGGTTTGGCTAGTAGTATAAGAGTTGTCGCATATTCCTGGTGTTTGATTTCATTATTTTGTGTTTTCAATTTCCATAGAAGCCATTAGATCTTGTAATATGGGTTTCATTCATAATAAAATTTCTATATTGTCTCTCTTTCATTATTCATGTGCTTGGTTACTTTAAAATGGTTTGATGAAATTCCCATTTGAAGATACATGAAAAGTATTGAAGGAAGGTTTTGCTTGTATTCTCACTGGGGACATTACAATGTTCTTCCTAACTGTCTTTCTTGAAAATTTCCACCTTCTTTACATAAAGCTTCCAATTCTTATGTTTTCTTGGGAACCAACAGCTGCAAAATACCTCAATCAATTCTGCGAGAGAAGATATTGTTAGAAAAAACAAGATCGCAGAGAAATAACAATTATATAATTAAACAAGATTCAAATATTAAACAAATTACACGAGAGACAGAGATATAACATGGTTCACCCAAGATGGGCTTCGTCCACACAAAAATTGCCATCCCTTTATTATTATACCATCCAGTAAAATCAAGGAATACAACCCGCAACAACCCTGTTGCACTTCCTCTTCACAATATCACAATCTCTCTCACACAATAATAGAGATTGTTTTACAATGCTACAATACAATACACGTTCATATTACAATGCTTTCCTTTTATAAGCGAATTACCATGGAAACTACTACAAGTCACCCAATACCATGGGTTCGCAAATTGTTGGCCAACAAACATCCCAAAATTTTCTTTCAAGGGCTTCGCCCCCGAACCCCCTCTGAGGGCTCAATGGCCCCTGAACCCCCTAGTTGGGGGCATAAACCCCCACGGGGGGACCATCCTCCCCCATACCCCCCACCTAGGATGAGTGTACAATAAAAATGGGGTACAAATGTAGGTGAATGATAACATCTCTGAACCTAGAAGATCATATTACACAACTAATAGATATTGTACCTTTTTAAAGGTATTTAAACCAATCAAGGACCTCTTCATCTAAATGCGAGGAAAATTCTTCATGCAGGCGTCCTCATCATTTTTAACAAAAAAATTTGGATCACTTTCCATAAAATATATGAAAAAGTATATGGGATCATTATCTTCATCAGAGAATTCCATCATGAATGTATCTGGTGACTCATCTAAAGCACTCTACAGAACAAGAGGAGAAAATTTTTCGTCAGGGGATACTTCAATAGTCTCCTTTATGGGAAGAGAAATCAAGGCCTCAATTGTTTCTTCATCAATCACTATAGGATTTGAACTTGAAATCCGACAACATAATCCAACGTCATCTGACATTTCGCACAGATGTGTTGGACAGCAATCAATCAACAGAATGTTGACAACAAAATATTTATAGCGCCATCGATTATCCGACACTTTGGATTTGGAATTCTGACTCTTGTAGTGCCAGTTATCTGACACTTCCGTGTCGGATAGGCATCGGAATTCCGACGCTTGTACTGGCGGTTATCCAACTCTTCCATGTCGGATCTTCGATGGTTATGAACCAAAAACAGTTGGAATTCTGACCCATAAGCATCAGATATCCGACAGTTACCATAGATTTTTTTTGTAAAAAAAAATTAAGGTTTACATGATTTTAAATTTTATGGTCCCATAGTTTCAACGGTAACTATGTTCAAGGCGTCGAATATTCGACGCATGTCGCATGTCCATTATAAATATAAATTGTTTTAAACATTTCGACATGTTTTTTGTAGAAGCGACGGACAATTGCGAAAATTATTTGTTCCTCGACGGACGTTTTCAGGAATAGTTTTATTCTTTAACAGGCGGTTGTGGGAATTTTTTTTTTCATCGATAGACAGTTTGCCGGGAATTTTTTATTCTTCGACTTCTCTCCGTTTGACAAAACCTTGATGCATGGTTGATGCGTGGAACTTGATTTTTTAAGACAACCAGTTATATTCATAAATTAATTTTATGACAAAATGTCAAATAGATTAAATATTCTGGATCCAAACGAAGACAACCGACAATTGCTTGCTAGACTATGGGATGCAGTGAAACGAAGGGGTGATGGCAAATGTTATTGTTCATGTACTCATTGCAGGGGATTTAAGAGGTTAATAATATTGATCTCAACAGCCACAAAACATTGCAGGGAACATGGATACGCTGAGGGGGGGAACGAATATCATCCATTTGTAGGTTTAGCATTATAAACATTATTATATTCATTTTTTTTTGTAATTGTATGTATTATTTTTTTTCATATATTAATGTAAATCCATTGATGTTTCCATGTATTTATATTAAAGGAAAGACACCCTATAGCATGTCATCTAGAGGAAGTGCTTTCAAAACAAGTTCAGGATCAGGATCATGGAGCATGTATATTTAATGGAGAACAAGTGAATGATCATATTGAACAAGATGATCATGCTGATGATGTAATTGAAGATGATGGTACAAATACATTGATCCATGATTCATTCAAGGTTAGAATGGATGACGATGATGTTGATAATGAAAATGATGATGACTTTGATGATGTTCACGATATATCTCTTCTCGATAAGGCATATGAACCCCTTTATGAAGGCTCCAAAACAAATCTTCTCTCTACTATATTGTTGATAATGAACTTGAAGGTTATGAATGGTCTTTCAAACATTGCAATCACATGTATGCTAAGGTATCTAATAATTGTATGATCATGATAAAGTTTATTTGTATTAGTCTAATAATTGTATTGTTAACTCATTATTGATCATCGTATGGATGAAGCTTGTTTCGTTAATATTATTTATTTATTACATTAAGATTTTTTTTTGTAGCTTGATAGCTGAATTTTTGTTACCACCATCAAATATTTTACCTCGCACATATCGAGATTTATCTTCCATCATGAAAGAGATTGGAATGCATTATGAAGCAATTCATGCATGCCCCGATGACCATGTTATATATTATAATCAGCATGAATTTGCAACAGAATGTCCAGAATGTCATGTAAGTAGATATCGTACAGATAAAGTAACAAAAAGGTGCCTCAGAAGGTTCTTCATTATATTCCCATCATTCCACGTTTGCAACGACTGTTCAGGTGCAAAAATATAGCGCAATTTATGGATTACCATGCCAGGAACATGAGTCAAGATGATGTTATCCGAATGCCTGCAGATGGTACTGCTTTTAGAGATATTGAGAAAAAGTGGCCTCACTTTAAAGAAGAACCACGTAATCTTAGGATTTCTTTGGCAGCAGATGGTGTTAATCCATTTGCACAAATGAAATCCATTTACACGGTGTGGCTTATTTTTGTTATCAACAATAACATTCCTCCATGGTTTTCAATAAAGAGGGAGCACATAATGTTGTCGATGATTATTTCAGGTTTTATTGACGAAAACTGTTTTATTTATAATGTAGTTGTGGCATCTCATTTGTTGTAATATGTATCTTAATTTCATATATATATATATATATTATTTTACTCTTTTGCATGGTTTATATATCTTAATGGTTCTCATAATGATATATTTAATATGTTCTTCAAATTATGAATCAGGTAAGTTCCAAGTCAAAGATATGAATGTATACATCGAACCTCTTATAGATGAGCTATTGAAGTTATGGAATGGCATAACTATGTATGACGTATCTATACCAATACGAACAAAGGAAATTTCAATTCCATGCAATGGTTGTATGGACAATACACAATGCCCCTAGGTTAACCTCATTTTGTGGTTTGTAATTTTAAGTTCCATTTTAATTGCATTTAATGATATGGACTAGTTAGAATATTTTATAAATGAATATATTTGACATAGATATTCCATATGTAAATATTGTAGGTCTTCAGACAAAGGGTAAATTTGCATGTCCAGTTTGTGGTCCTAAGATAAAATATCGTCATTCAAAAAGCTTAAGAAAGGAGGTGTTTGATGAGTATAGGCATTTCCTCTCTAAGAATCATAGGTATAGAACAAATGAAAGAAATATTTTCAATGGGAAGCAGGAGACTGCATTAAAACCATAAAGAATGACACCTCACCTTTGGAAGATGCAATACAATAGACATCATCATCATGGTACGTATGGATCATCATATATGAATTTTTATGTATTTTAATTTTTATTGTGAGTTGTTTGTTGTAGTGGCCATATTTGATTTATGATGTAATTTATTAATTATAAACTAATATTCATGATGTCCATCATGATCATGATGGAATTAATGATCTTCCATGAGGAATGAAAAGTTATCCTATTCAATTTAGCAGGTGTCCCTACTATGAACACCTACAAATTTCTCATTTGTTTGATACAATGCATATTGTAAAGAATGTTACTGAAACCTTATGGCGACTACTAGAGCTAAGGAGGGAGAAAGATAAAGTTGTGAAAGTGTGCAAAGACATTCAAGAAAGCAACCATGCAATGAAAGATGTCATCCAATTTCATACCAACGGAGAACAAGTTAATATAAACTCAATTCCATGGATGTTTACAAAGCAACAAAGAAATGTTATCAAAGAAGTAATGCGAAAAATTAAATTTCCCACTGGTTTTTGTGCAAACTTGAAGAATATCATAACTAGAAAAGGTGATTTTGTGGGGGTCAAAACACATGATTGGCATGTCTTCATCAAGGTAATTATTATTGTTATGTCCATATAATTTTTTCTTGTTTGTATACTCTTTTTTTAATAAATGGCATGGTTTGTATATTGATATAGTATGTTCTACCTCTCTCTCTCCCGGACAACTTTGACAACAATGTCAAACAAGTTATATATAATCTTGGTAAATACATGAGGTAACTAGCGATTACTTGCGTGTGCTTAGTGTTTCTTTAATTCTCCATATAATAATTTATATTTGTTTTTCTTGTGCACTATTTCAGCGTATATTGTAATTTAATGTTTATTTTTGTTAAATATCATTATTGGTTTGCATCACTTGTATATGGTTGACATCTAAAGAAATCCATAAAGAAGATATAAAGTATTGGAGGAGAGAAATTCCTCATCTCATGTGTGAAATGCATAAGCATCTACCATCGACATTTTTAAATGCATAGGAACACTACCTCATACACCAAGTTGAGGAGATTGAGTTGTGCTGAGACCTGTGCACTCAAGGTCCATGTGGATGGTTGAGAGGCACTTGAAATTTATGAAGGGTTTGGTGAGACAACTAGCACATCTGGAGGGTCCTATGATGGAAGGATATACAGTATACCAAAACATGTTGTATGTTAGTGAATATCTTCCTATTTTAGAGTCAAAGCTCAATTTATGTCACATTTGTGATCCAGACTCCAATAACAAATTTGAAGGGG
Source organism: Pseudotsuga menziesii (assembly GCA_001517045.1). Lineage (NCBI taxonomy): Eukaryota > Viridiplantae > Streptophyta > Pinopsida > Pinales > Pinaceae > Pseudotsuga > Pseudotsuga menziesii. The sequence continues at coordinate 101,709 of LPNX010387019.1, forward strand.
AGCAACTAAAGGGGAAAGGTATATTGAGGAATCTGAAAGGTAATTATTAGCTAGTGGATTTTTATTATATCCTTCATATTCTAATTGTATTTTCTAGTCATAATTGCTTCAATTAAGAGCATATATGTCTTTGTTCAGGAGATTTGCACCTTTCTTTGATTTTAATGGTTATTGTCATTAAACAGTTGGTCAAGAATGGGATGCAATTCATTTATACATCGCAAACAATCTTCACTGGATGAAGGTATGGATTGAATGATGCGCACAATCGATTCATGGAATATCATGGTAAGTTGTGGGGTTTTAGCTGTCTTTGATTCTGGGGTTTCAGCTGTCTTTGAGGTTACCAATGTTTCATCTAGAACTGATAGACATCTAGAAGTCTCAGAAAATCGATACTATGGGTATTTTGAATATATTATACAGTGTAACTTTAAATCCTTTAAGGTAGTTCTATTCATTGTCAAATGGTACAAGTTACGATTGAATCAACATGATCCCGATAGACCTATTATTGAACATGATAATGGATTTACCATGGTAAACACAAGGTTGTTTGAGCTAGGAACAAAGCCCTATGTTCTTCCAAGCCAATGTGAACAAGTATTTTACTCAAAGGTTCTAGGTAAAGTGGACTGGTCGTTTGTTATGAAACACGATCCAAGGGGAAGGCCGATAAAGTATAACCTAGATGATGGTAATGAAGAGGGTTCTTTGGAAGAAGAATATGATGACAAAGAGCATGATCAACTTGAGTTAGCTAACGATGATGATCCAATAGAAGATGTCCAAGGAATAGTTGAATCAGATGATGTGGCAGACAATGTCGATGAAGATTATTCTGATGATGACACAATGAGCATAACTGATGATGATGATGATGATATGGAAAATCCTTACAATGTTGGCACAGATGATGATACAGATGGCGCATCATCTTCATTATCATCGTCATCATCATCACCATCTTCCTCATGATGATGATACTCATCATCAACATCATCATCATCGTCATCCTCATGATGATGATAATCATCATCATCATCATCGAGATCATCATCATCATCATAATCATGATCATCGTCATAATCATAATCATCGTCTTCATCAGCATCATAATCATTGTCATCATCATCATCATCATCATCATTGTCATCATCGACATCATCATTGTCGTCATCATCATCATTGTCATCATCTTCATCAGCATCATAAGCATTGTCATCGTCGACATCATCATTTTCATCATCGGCATCAACATCATAATCATCACCATCATCATCAACATCATCATCATCAACTTCATCACCATCATCGTCATCGTCATCATCATCATCATCACCATCATCGTCTTCATCAACATCATAATCATCACCATCATCATCAACATCATCATCATCAACTTCATCACCATCATCATCATCACCACCACCATCATCATCTTCATCATCATCATCATTGTCATGATCAATATCATCATCATCTTCATCATCGTCGTCATCCTCATCATTGTCATCCTCATGATGATGATTATGATCATCATCATCATCAAGATGATCATCATCAACATAATCATCATCATCATCATAATCATCATCATCATCATCATAATCATAATCATCATCTTCATTAGCATCATAATCATCATCATCATCATCATCATCATCATTGTCTTCGTCTTCATCAGCATCATAATCATCACCATCATCATCATCATTGTCATCGTTGACATCAACATCATAATCTTCATCATCATCGTCATCATCATCATCATCGTCGTCTTCATCATCATCATCATCATCATCATCATCATCATTTTCATCGTCATCCTCATGATGATGATAATCATCATCATCATCATCAAGATCATCATCATCATCGTCATCGCAATCATTATCATCATCATCAGGATCATCATCATCATCATTGTCATCATCGTCATCAACATCATCATCATCATCATCAACATCATAAACATCATCATCATCATCAACAACTTCGTCATCATTTTCTTCATCGACATGAACATCATAATCATAATCATCATCATCAACATCATCATCATCATCATCATCATCACCATACTCACATGCTCACATGCTCAACTTTTCAATCATCCTTCAAATATATATTTTCATTTATCCAAGATAGGGATGTGTCGTTATGTAGATGGTTCTTCCCTCATTAATGTGAAGGTTCTTTATTCAAGTTAGGATACAGTAAAAATATCCTAATACTATTATGCCAATTTATATAATATAAAATAACATATAATAAAAATAAAATACATATAATATAAAATAATATATAATAAAAATAAAAAACATATAATATATAATAATATATAATAAAAATAAAAAACATATAATATATAATAATATATAATAACAAATGACAAGTGTATTTGGACATTGTCGCGACTCGTTTTGGATAGTTCAGTTCAATTTGGAGGTTTTTGTGAATTTGGGAGTAGGTCCGTTGGAGCACAGGGTTCAGAATTGGAGCTCACGGTTGATAATTGGAGGTCAGGGTTGAGAATTGGAGCTCACCATTGATAATTGGAGCTCACGCTTGAGAATTGGAGCTGACGTTACAAATTTGGAGCACACGGTTCACGTTTTGGAGTTCCAGTTTTGGATTTGGAGCTCATGGCTCAACGGGTAAGCATCATGACCTCCTTTTTTGGGGCATGTTGTGACAATGGTTTTTGGGCATCCTGTGACAAGGGTATTTGGGTGACAAGGGTTTTTTGTGCGCGTTGTGATGTTTTCTCCTTTGTGGGACAAGATTGAATGCAGACAGACCCTTCCTCATTTAGTGGGTTATTCTGGGATTCAATTTACAAACCTTCTTACCTAAAAAATGAGAAACTCATTGTCCGGCTCATGAACTTAGAATAGGGCTTCGCACCTCACCCCCTCTCGTATCTGTGAGTCACTATTATAGTGATTATTCATTTTGTAGTGTATCTATAGATGTAATTACACAATTTCTCTAGTTTTACACAGACATGCTTGATTAAAGAAGTACTTCGAAGAGACTGATTATCTGGACCTATCGAACGATTAAAATAGAACTAGGAAATTGGGGCCCCTGACTACAACTAGTAAAACTCCTCTTAAGGTAAGGAAGGTTAGACTATATTATGGGAATAATAAGGGAATAAAGACTTCCACAATGAGGAGGTCTTGCTTCACAAGGAGGTATTAATTCACCAGACCATTTCATCCTCATATTCAACCGATAAGGTCAGATACTACAGGGAATAGAAGCCCTTAATCTTTTAGAAGGAAAGAGAAATAAGGGGTAGGGGTTGACTTTCATGTTTCCAGCTCAAGCAAGTCATAAGGCAGGAAAGGAAAGTAATAAATAAAGTAATAAGGGGGTTCCAATCACCTTCCCCACCATAGGGCACTCGTTCTAACAGTGCCAATAAAGAGCAGGTCTTAAGGCAATAATGAATCCAATAACAATTTATTATAAAAGTAAAAGTATAGTATTTGGTTAGGAGATTTTTATTACTGTATTCATAGTAATAAATTGTTTGTATTAAATCTATCAAAAGAAAGATGTGGATGGTGTCTTTAATAGTTGGGAAGATTATTTACATTTAATTGTAATTTGTTTATAAGACTTATCATTATTCCATCGAGATGTTTCCTTTCAAGGTTGTGTATGTTAGGAATAGTTACAAAATAACATACATTAACTATTCCCCTAACTTTTAGAACTCAACCCTAAATTAAAACCCTTAGTTACTTCGAAAGAAAAATATTTACAAACCCGATTCTCATACTGATTTGGTAAAAATCTATCCATATAAAAGTCAATCTTTGACCTATTAGCTGAGCTAGAGAAAAATTGGAAATTTCTGCAATGTCCCCTATTCAATTCTGGCCTTTAGTGCTGCAAAACTACATTTCCAGATTTTTTGTAGCATTTTCCCCTGTTTTACACTGCAGGCACTACAAAAGTTTCACCTTCATAACTTTTGTAGAATTTTCATTGTTTTTACACTGTTGGCACTGCAACAGTTATGAAAACTGCATTTTTTGTGCAAAAACTTGTCTGGATGCTTTCAAACCTTTTCCAAGGCTCTAATACTAAAATTTAAGCATGTTATGGTCTAATTTCATCAAATTTATCTCTTGCCTCAGCAAGAAGTTTTATATTACCTGCACTGACCTCATCTTTCAACATTTGAAACTCTTTCTTCATATTTTTGTTTTCTGCTTTAAGGGATCTGTTATGCTTATATAAATTTTGAACTTGTTTATGTAATGGGAATATTCTCCTTAGCATCCCTCTAACATCCATCAAAGATTTTTCATATAGGTCTAGACTTCCATCTACTTCAAACCTATGTTTTATGTCTTCTTCTTGCAACTGAACAATCATCAACTGGGATTCTTTTAACGGTATATTTACCTTCTTCACCTCTGGATCATCACTCTATCTGTTAATATGGTTGTACTTTGGAGATTTTTTTCTTCTTTGTTTGGATAGATTGCTCAAGTGGAGTCTCTGATGTATCTTCTTCCACATATTTTTTCCATTTCGTTGCTAATCTAGTCCTAGGTCTCTTAACCTCCACCCTTTCTTCAAAAAAGTCCAACTTTATTCCTTTCATTTTATTTGTACTCTTTTAAAATTCAGGTCTCTCCTCTATATCTATAACAACCCTAGGTTTTTTCTCCATATGAATCTTACCCTTTCTCTATTCCTCACTCGTGTCTTTTTCTCCATCTTGTTCTTTGCTTGAGTAGTTGTTTTTTCTTTTGAGCTTGGAGTACATCTCCTTGCTGAAGGAATACCTAGCACCTCAGGATCATAACCAACAAGGAAAAGAAACATGTTATAATCCCTGCTCATTTTCCTGATCTCTTAAAGCATGACCAATTTGATTAATCCAAAATGAAATAAACTAGTGTTCTACCTTCTTAGGTTTTGGCTGCACCTATGTGCCATCTTTCCTAGACTTCTGTACAAATAAAAAGGGATGTCTAAAAATGTTTTTCCAATGAAATGTAACAACAATTTGAAGTGAAATTGATACATTGTGTCAAATATTCCTTCACATGTAAAAGAATTACTTATGGCAAATAAAAGTTTCTCATATTTCTCTGACAGCCAAGCTTTGGGTATCCCATGAGTTAAATTTGATCCCTTGTGTTCTTCTTTAGAAAATCATCATAATTTATCAACTGAAATTTAGCGGAAGTAGCGGAAGTATGACCCTCTAATGAGATCCATAATTTACTTAGATCCAAATACTAATTGCATAATACATATCTATTAAAAAAAACTTTACATGAATAATAACTTTAACTCTAATTATGAAATGTGTTAGTCAAGAAACTACTAGCGCTCGTAGCAATAACAATTACAGACATGTAACAACAATAAAATAAAAAATTTCAAGACTCTTGGTGAGTAACAACAATAGTTTCAACAAGTAACAACAACAATATCAACAAGTAACAACACTAGTTTTAGCAAGTAATAACAACATTTTCAGCGAGTAGAAACAACAACATAAATTAGTTTAAAACTGCTAGTGAGCAACAGTAGCAGCAATGATTAGTTCGAAACTAATCATTGCATTAGTTCAAAACTAATGCTTAATAAAAATATCCTAATACTATTATGGCAATTTATATAATATAAAATAACATATAATAAAAATAAAATACATATAATATAAAATAATAATAAAATACATATAATATATAATAATATATAATAAAAAATGACAAGTGTATTTGGACATTGTCGCGACTCGTTTTTGTTTTGGATAGTTCAATTCAATTTGGAGGTTTTTGTGAATTTGGGAGTAGGTTCGGTAGACATGGAAGACAACTCTATTGGCCCGTGGCAGCAAGAGCTCAACATCTTCTCCTCACTGGAAATTACTAGTATACCGTCCTTGGACACAGTGCAGAACACGCTGGAAAATTTGACAGCTGAAACTAAGAGTAGGGTTCCGGTTTCTCCGCTAGATGAAGAGCTACTAGGTGTGTTCGTAGCACGGCCATTAAACCCAGCCTTAGTTGGTCTGAGTACAAACACCAGATTTGAACTACTTGCTTTATGGACTCTCCTTTATTGTGCTAAATCCATGGTCCTTCCCACTCTGCACATTCATGGTGACTCCACAGCCATCATTAATTGGTTCAATAGAAGATCATAACTAACTTTACTTGCACTTGATGGTTGGTGTCAACGTATCCGTGATATGGAACCTTACTTCATCCAGCTAAAAGCAGTTCACATATTCAGAGAACACAATACTAAGGCTGATAGCTTATCCAAAAAAGCATTAACCTTGGCCTTAGGCCATTTTCAGTTTACTGAATTCACTGATGGTGAATGTACTGATCAGGGCACTTTCTAGCTTTTCTAACCCTTAGCACTTGAGTATTTTATGTGCTGTTGCTATTGACATCTTTGGATGATTGAGGTGGATGATCCCCTCATATTACTGATCTCTCTTATTTATTGCTTCTTTGGATTAGCTACTTCAGTATTGGACTTGAATTCTCATTCTATTGAAGGTTAGTAATGTAGATGTAGTCAAGATTCCTAGATTAGAGGTGTTACCTTTGAATTTTTGTCCAGTATTCATGTGAAGCTAATCAATTGTATTCCTTATGGTTGCCTTAGGGTTGAAAATTAGTTTGGAAAAACAAGTTAGAGTTGCCTTAGGGTTGAAAATTAATATGGAAAAACAAGCATCATCAAGACAAGATAAAATGAATAAATCAGCAAATATTACATACTGATATAAATGTATTTAACGTGCCAAGTAGCCAGATCTAGAAATGTCCGCTCTTCACCACCACTAGAAAATATGCCTCTGAAGTGCTCGTTTATGAAATTTAGAGTAGCACAGAGGTTAAAATCCACTCTAAAACTAAAATCATCTACAACATCACAAAATCATTCATGGGAAAACTAAAAACCACTTAAAGGAGATATCTTCTTTGAAGGAGATAGTCCATTAAAGGAGAACCTCCAGGTTTTGTATAGACATATATTGGCATAAATTACAGTGTTATATGTGATGCATATGCATAAAATATCGTCTCAAGATTGACAACGTTGAAAGGCTAAAGTACAATGGCCACAAGCATACATTTGAAGCTTATGAATCCTACCCAATTCATGTTAGCAAAAGGCAATGCAAGCAATAAGTTAGAATGGAGACTTGAATGTAACCAAAAGAGGGGCATACATTAGAATTTTTAGGGCTACCAAATGCCCACACCTATTAACCAAATTCATTCTTGACAAGATTTTTCTTTAACAAGTTATTGGCTTACAAGTCTTTCCAAGTTTTTTTTCTTATAAGTCTTTTCACGTTTTTTTGCTGGTATTTTGCTATGCTTATGCCAGATTTTTTTTTGGCCACGGTGCAGGTAGAACCAAACAGGTATTTTTCAGACCTGTCTTCCTCTAATGAAGGGAGTTTGGAAAGGCTAGAGGAAAGTGAGACATCTAGTAGGTCTACACGGGCTAGATCAACTAGATGTCAGAAGATCAAAAGAAAATTCGACAAATGCATGAATTTTTTTCTCCAAGGAGGGGGTTCATGTTCCTATGATGATGAGATAGTGGGAGACATCGACGTGCCCTTAAGGTACCAACACCTAGTGAAACAATGGGTGCCTAGCGATCTTCCTAAAGTAAACACTGATTTTTGTGTGATTGAGAGGATATATAGAATTGCACCGTCCTCACTACATGGATTGGGCTTGTTTTGCATGAACGGCATAAAGGTTGGATACGGTAGATGTACAAAATTGATGGATTATGTTGGACCCTATTACAACTATAGTGATTGGATGCACCTGGTCTAATATACACGAAGTATGTATAGATATGGTTTGTCAACGAATTATATACAACTAAAAGACAAAGCTCAAAATAAAGGAGCAACGATGTACATGGACGGAAGTCCAAAAACAACCGGTAATATTGCGGGGTTTATAAACAGTACACAACCAAGGTCTACATTAAAGCAACCCAACTGCATATTTGAGTCGCGTGAAGGAAATCGTGTCTTTGTATGTGCAATTAAATCAATAGCTGCTGGTGAAGAACCACTTATTGATTACAATTTGAATCATGTAGATACAAACAATGTTAGTATGGTTGTGGTACAACAAACAATTTAACCACCCTTTTATTAATTATTTTAACGTCTATAGGAATTTTTGCTAGCATATAATTGAAATTATCTACTTTTCATGTTTCCTTATGTAACTTTGAGTATGTTTTTGATGTAGGGTTCTCTCAAGGGCACCTCCATCTCTGTAGATGTTTGTCGACCCGAGTCAAGGCAGTAGGTATACATCATTATTGCCAATGTAATATTAAATTTTAGGATGGACATACAGATACGTTGTTATTTATTTTCATTAATATATTAGGTTCCTTTATATAATATTATCGATTTTCCATGCAGAGTATTGATCAGGGAAGCCAACCGGCTATTGATCAGCTGACTATAGCATCAGGGAAACAGCCAAACATGAATGTAATTCTCCATTTCAAATACTTTAAAATCGTAAACATGTCTATCGTGATGCATTATGTATGATTTTGTTATGTATTCTTTCATTTTTATGGTTGCGTTCATGGTGGTAATTTTGTCTACCTTTTTTTGCAAATTGACCAAGGAAACTCCCCAGCTGTTGATCAGATGACTGGAGACTCAAGGAAAACATTTAACCTAAATGTAATTCCACATTCTAAATACTTCAAAAATGTACACATATAAAACATCTAGCATAGTGTTTGTTTTTGTTTTTGTTCTGTATTTGTTAGCTTATACATATTGCGTTCATTGTGATAATGTTCTCTACTTTTTTTGCAGGTGGTTGATCGAGGTAAATCCCCATTTGTTGATCAGACCACGCCCTCGGCTAGGCATCAGGTAATCCTAGATGTAATCCCAAATATAATTATTTGCGCACACTATATTTTCAAAGACTAAGCAATTTTTTATATATTTCAATTGCAGACAGGGGATTCCGTTTATGAAACAGTGTCTCAAAACTCTTTACAAAATGAGGTCTCTTGATTGATGAGAGATAGTGAAATTAGAGAGTCTACAGACCCATTGAGGGTGCTACAAAGGACAAGGGAAAAACAAAATGAGGAACTGGTTCATCTGACATTGGCAATTCCACTAACAGAAGGGCTCGAACGAAGGATTCAATTGTTGTTATAGCAACGTAAACAAGTGGAAGTAAGTTATCGAATAAAAATGTAAATTCATTTATAAAAACTTTATAATATTTGATTTTATATGTTGTTGAACTTATAATACAATGGGTTTAATTTACAGTGTGCTATGGAGATTATCAGTGGTGGTCAAGTCAATGTTGGTCCCAGTGAACAAACCACTCCACGTACACCACATACTGCTCCCATATTTTCCACTGAACAATAGGAAACACGCTCTGCGACACCGCCGAGGACAGCGGAGGGTGCAGCCGATGTTGCCCCACCCACAACAGATGTTGCAGAAGAAGGGGTGGATGCAGGGCTAGATAGAGATGTGGAAGCATTTCCTAGATCTTCTCGTGTGACTAGAACTAGTTCAATAAAGTGTACATTTTTGGTGAATGAAGAACTGATTCCAATAAATATAGAGAGGATTCCAAGTCATTATATATTGTTCAATTTATTTTTTATAATTTGTGTCTAATATACCGATAATATTTTCTAATCTTGACTAATGATGGCAATAATGTTTTGCAGGAAATGATATATTTTATAAACACATGAATGATTTGGCCTTGGAGATCTTTGGGCCCACCATCCGCACAATGTGGAACAAGCAGCCAAAATATTTAAAGGATGATATGACTAATTGCTTGGTTAGTCTGTTCGGAAAAGATACCTTTGATACATCAAAGGTACTACAGAAGGCTAGAAAACATCTAAATATTGTCTGAGACCAATATAGGGTTCACCTAGAAAAGAACCCTAAATATGAGCACCCTCCAATGATTCCATCTATGGAGTGGAAAGCCCTGGTGGAATATGGAAAAGAGAAGGGCCTGAGAAAATCAGGAAAGATACCACCAGGTGGAACAGGGAGGTATGCAATTCATTCCAAAATGTAGTGGTAAGCCTTATTATTACTAGTTTTTATATCAATTTTGGTACATAGACTAATGTATTTAAAAACTTAATTAGGCTGTCAGACACATCTAAGGCCACAAAGGCAAGAATTGAAAAAATTGGCCAACACAAGCTTGGGCCTGGCAGTTAATCCAACTTGGCGGCCCGATATGTAAGTATCACAAAACCCGAATCCGCATCCAAATATCATACAGATTATTATTTTTGTTTTGCTCTGACAAAAGGATTCAAAATTAATGACATCATGCAAATATGAAGGCCGACCAGTTCAAAAAATTTCCCAGTGCGGATTACATGAAGCTTGGCTTCAAACATGGCTTTGACGCCATTATTGAACGCCAGAGAAGCTTGTCTGTGAATACTGCACGATCTTCTGCTGATCCATCTAGTGCCCAGGTATGTGAAAACTATATAGCTTAATGATAATTTATTAATGCTCATGCAATTTGTTCCCTATAAATAAACTAACGTAAATTATTTATTCCTTTTTTGTACAGGAAAGTAACGATCCCATTCATGTCGAGGATGAAGTACATGACCAACCAAACAAAGATCATGCTTCTCATCCTGGTAATTAATTTATTAATGTGCTACTATTTTTTATAGACCATTGCAGATGATGAACATTAATTCTAATTCTGCACAATTCAAGTACAGAGCATGTAGTTGCAGATCATAACACGGAACAGGTTGGGCCAATACGAGATAATGTTGAACATGTTGATGTGCACATGGCAAGTAAAAACACACATTCGTAATGTTTTTTTAATGAATTACTCGTATTTATCAAAATATAAATATATTAATGAAAGATTTTGACATTATTGCATAAATTCATCGCCCCTCACCTGAAGTTCAACCTTGTGAGCAGACTATTAGGGATACCGATGATCAGATTCCCGAAGATGTGACTCTAACTAAATATTTAAAGAGAATAAAAGTAAAAAGGAAGTGACTAAACAAATTTTGAGTAATTCTTATTTATATAAAAAAAAAAAAAATTAATGCGTTTTCCTCTGTTTTATGAATGAATGCTTTACTAAATTGTTTACTGATATTTTTTTTCTGCCATTAACTAAATTAATGTTTTAATGAATGAGTTAATGAATGGTTTTTTTAGCTGTTGAATGATTGAATGGTTTAATGAATGTTATAAAGAATGATTTAATGAAAGCATTTTTCAACTATTGAGTGAAATAATTTGCATTGTAGATGCATTGTTATTTGCATTGTGAAATAGTGAAATAAATTGTTATTTGCAAGTATAGGCATTAGGTTTGGGGAGTTGAGAGTGATGTGAGGGGGGGGAAGGGGCCATAAGAGCTTCCGCCTTCACGTGGTTGGTCCTATTTAGTAGAGAATATTTAATTATTCTCGAAATAGAGAGGAGCTCAATGAATGGTAAGGAAGAATACATTAAAAAACATCTATTTATATATTTTTACTGTGTAATTTTCACTATTGCTATTTGACTCCTTCATTGGAACTTGTTATAGATAGCGTTGAGAAACATTTCCATAGTTAAGTGGCAAGAAATGGAGTTTTGATTAGATTGATGGCCTTATATACATAGTAATTTTGGTTATCCATGTTTTATCAGGTGATATATTCTTACTAATTATAATTTTTTGCTTACATAATTTATTTAGATCATTATATTTTAAATTCGTTGATTAGATTAAGCAATTGAGTGTCATTTAATGTTGCTTGACGATTTTAAAGAACTCAGTTATTGTTGCTTGAGGATATTAAAGAACTCAGTTACTTGAATTGAATTAGTAAATGATAGATGTTATATAACATGTTTATATAAATGGTTGGGCATGATAGCTTTGGAGATAGATTGTTTGAATACTTAGTCAATTGTAGCAGGATGCATTTATTTTCGCAACACACTCATGTCTTCATTTTATTTTTTCAAGATGCTTTTGAACAAATAATGGCTTGTTTCTACATCATAAGTCCACATTCAATGTTTTCAAGATGATTTTGAACAAAGAATGGCTTGTCTCTACATCATAAGTCCACATTCAACATCCTTTGCAGCAAGAGTTTTTATATACTGAAAAACTAACATTCATTCTTTATTTGTTTATGGATTTTGCAATCCTGCAGATGCAAGATGTGGACAATGGTACACTGTTAAAGTGGACTCTTCAAATGTTACCTTGGAAAATAGGGCAGATCTTCTTCAACGAGCTGAAGTTCGTGTGTGTGCTTTTGATATAGAGACAACCAAGCTTCCTTTGAAGTTCCCTGATGCCGAATATGACATGATAATGATGATTTCACACATGGTGGATGGGCAAGGCTATCTTATTAAAAATAGAGAGGTAAAAATACTTGGCATTGTTTTATGCGCGTTGATTAGCCTATCCTTTGTTTTGGGATTTCTTTCATCTATGTTTTGGGATTTCTATTGTTTGTAGATTGATGTTGCATTGACTGTTCTTAACATCGTTGCTCTTCTTTAGTCTTCCAATTCCTTTTCATTTGTTTCCTAAGTGTGTAGGGGTGGGCCATTGAAGACTTGGAGTACACTCCAAAGCCAGAATTTGAAGGAAATTTCAAAGTAGCAAATGTGCCAAATGAGGTATATCTGCCATTTACTGTTTACCCTAAGACTATAATTCTGAAAACAAGTATTGATCCCCTGGAAGTTTGCTATGTTTTCCAGAAAGAGCTTCTTAGGCAATGGTTCAATCACATGCAAGAATTGAAGCTTGGGATTTATGTCACGTATAATGGAGATTTCTTTGATTGACCTTTTGTCGAACAATAGGCTAAGCACCATGGAATGAAAATGAGTGATGTATGTTAATTTTCTTATCTAATATACTGGCATCTTATGCTTGCTGACTATTGCTGGATTTTCACTCAATTCTATGTTTAATTGGAAAAGGAGTTTATTATTTATTGTATTACAATGAATGTACTGATCCACAGAGTGGACATCTCGGGGCCCCAATGTATACTGTGTTCTTGAATCCTTTAGAAGTTTTTCTCTACCTCTTAAAATTCCTGCATTGTTTTGCAACCAAGGATAGGTTTTTGACCATCATTATAAATTTTGACCCCTCTATTATCTAGCCACTTCATTTAGCAAGAACAATCTGTTGTTACCTTGGTTGTTTGGAATTTGCAAGAGTGAAGTTAAATATCTACTGTACATTATTAATAATGATTTAAGGTAACATACTATGTTGTTTCTTTGTCTCTTTGCTATATGAAGTGGTTATGTATTTGTAGGATTCAATCTTATTCTATATCCCTTCCTTAAGCAAAGCTAGAATATTCTAAAAGTATTGAATGCCTCTTGGTCAGCAAGTTTATTTCTGTTATTTTTTTACCTTAGTTGTTTCCTTTGGTCTCCTCTGTTTAGAGACTCTATAGGTTCAGTGTCCTCCATCATCACTTATTAAGATTGGGGATGTAATGCACTCTTTGCATGAGAGCTCTTTCTTATACAGGGAGAAACTTATGCAGATACTTATACAATTAGCACAATGCATATGAAGGATAAACACAATTCTTTAGACCCATTTCATCTTAATCATGTTATAAAAAGCCACCCTTTAGAACTTTAGTCAGGGACACAGATAGTGTATGGGGACTGCTTCATTCCACTTTCCAACTAATAGTCTCACCCAGAGAAGCATTGCATTGTGTTCAACTAGGAAAACTTGATTACAAGCATCCTTTCTCTGACTCTCTCGAAAGCCAAGTCACATAGGCCATTTCTAAGTGGGTAAGTTGGAACATGCAGGCATGGGATTACGTGACCTTTGTACATGTGGTTCACACTACCTGAGTTACTTGGAGAAGTGTGTAGGTATAAGTTGTGTTGTAATCACCTACCCTTAGCACATGTAATGTCTCTAGTTAAGGAACATTCTCTTAAAGTGTTCATGGATTGGTTAGATTAGACTTTGTCTTGTTAAGTGGTCCACTTGTAGACCTAGTATAGGGTTTGCTTGTAATTACTCTCTTCCTTATTCCATAAATAGAAAGGAGGGTGCTTCTCTTGAGGATATTTGGTTTTCTATTTTGTGAAAATTAAAGTTAAGAGAAAAGTAGTTGTGATAACTATATGTGCAAGGATGAAATATATACTTGACATAGAATCCTCTAGTTTGCTACCAGGCTTCCTACAGTGGTCAAATTCTAGGCTGAAACCATGTGGCCGTAAGTGAAATATTTGGATTTTTTTTTTTTAAATCCATCAATAGGAATCACTTTTCTGACATTCTTTCGACACTCCGATAAACCCATCCGACGGCCGTGTCATGAGTCCGACGCTTCCGCCCGTTGGACGACTGATGGTTAAAGTGTCGGACTACGTCGGAAGGCCGACTCTTCTAGTGTCGGATTGCGTCATCTTTTCGACAGTGTCTGGATTAAAAATAGAAGACACCACCATTACTCTGACATGTCTATCCATCGGAAGGCCGACGCTGCAAGGGTTGGAGGACGTTAGATTTTCGACGGTTTACACAATTTTGGTTGGCACTTCGGAAGGAAAAATGGTCGAATATGCGACACAATGGTTTATCAGATCTTCGACCCACATTAGCAGACTCTCGAATATCCAACATTACGCCACCGATGCCCAAAAAAAGTGCACATGTCGAAAATGAGAAAATGAAGTGTCGAATTTCAGACATGCAAAGTGTCAGATTTTGGGTTGAAATTCTATTGTGAATATTAGGATCCCACTCCTTCTAAAATTCCTTGACTAATTGCAAGAGTGAAGAAATCCCCTAAGGAGGAAACCCATGATACCAGTCTTCCATATCCTTGTCATTTCATGAATAAAGATAAATTACAAACCCCTTCATTATGAGATCCTCATCCATAATATCCCATGTTACAATATATTCTTTGAACTTCACAATATGCTCTGCAATTGTATCTTCATATCAATGAAATCGTGATATGTCCTTATCCCAACCAAATTTATCTAACAAACTTGGATATCCTGGAATATCTGATAAATCCAATGGAGCATATGGATTGTGCATATGTATCTCATCAATGGATGCCATGTCTTCTTATTAATAATTGAGGCCTGTTGTTTTGACTTGCACTTATTTTATTTTTTTTCTTCAATGGGGTCACCAAATAGGACTTATAAGGTTAGCCCTCAACAATAATCCTATCAAAGTACAAATCAAAACTTGCCTCTCAAATTCATTCTTGTAGAGTACCTCTTTATTTTTCTTCAATGGATTCACCAAGTGAAACCTATCAAGTTAGATCAAAACAAATCTCACCTAGGTAAAAAAACATGATTGTACCTGAGTCACATGAATGATGTTGGATGTTTCTGAATTATAGATGAATTCAACTCAGGAACACCACAAATGGAATATTTCCCCTTTTCCTTTCTGTCCTTGGCAATGATGCAAAAATATTACTACTCAAACTAGAATTCCTTTGAAAATCAAGGAAATGTATACTTGGTGATAGCAAAGGTAAGTTTGGGACATAGTTAAACCCAATGTTACCACCCTTTAACCTCTCGGCACTTTGGGTAACTCTAAAACCTAGGGGGGGACCCTAATTAGTGAAAGATACAAGCAACCACCAACAATAAGTAAATACCTTCCACAAAACCTATATAGTTGTGATCAATTCCCTATCGAAGTCAAACAATCTCAAATCTAGACACAAGAATCATATAAAATGGAATTATTCACTTTATCTAATAAAATCACAACTTTTGAGTCAATTTCATGTTTCCCAACGCAATGTCACACTTCCCAAGGAAACCACTCCAAAAAGTGTGCCCTCAAGGGAAATAGTGCAATTGGACTAGGACAAAGTTAGAGGTTAAGCCATGAATACAAAAACCCTCCAATTCGTGATTTACAGGGATTTCACAGATCCCAATGCACTTCCTCGAATGAGGACACCCACTAGGGTTTGTGGTTAAACCCTTGGGCGAATTCTTAGGGTGGACTAGAAAAACAAGTTAATGACTACTTTGGATTTTTTAAATTTATTTGGATTTTTAGGGCTTCTTCCAGCTATAAAATACTTCTATGCAAAAAAATAAAATAATAGACATGTAAAATTTGATAAAAAGAGGATAGTTGAAGGATAGGGTATTAGATTCTTGTCTCAAACCCTAGGGATATGAGAGATTGAGGCTAACATCCCTCCTCTTAGGATCGATTCCATTACTTGCAATTAGGGAAAAGTTATCAACCATCTAGGGTTAGGTAAGATAACCCTACTTAGAGCATATATAGAATTCTAAATTAGAACTATGGAGATCTCCTTGATAGGAAGGCCTCCTCAAGAAAGTAAAAAAAATTCTAGAAGACAAACCCTACCTTAGTCCAAAGCACTTCAATAATGACATTAAACTAGATTTAGGAGATAAACTTACCAACATTAACCAAGGAATAAGCAAGGAGATACACCTTAGGTCATCCTTGAGCATGAGTTATCACAACTATTCTTAACATCCACTTAACATGTGACTATAAAACCATATAAATTCTTCCATTCACCATTCATGCAAGAGAAAAAGACATCCCAAGAGAAGTGCGCTTGGATTCAAATGCTCTCATAAACCAAGAGAAAGATAAAAGATTTCATAATTTCAACCCTTGTCCATGTTTTTACAATGAGGCTAGGATTTCTTATTTATATGAGACTATTGTTAACCTTTTACAATATTGAGACTACAAATTAATGACAAAATATAAAAACTTTGGCTAGTGCACCCACAAAATTGGGGACTAAACCACACAATGACTTAAAATAACAATAGAAATATGAAATTGGGATCCACCAAGTGCAAGGTTAGCCAAAAACGACGGCATCATTCCCTAACTAACCCCAACAGATGATTGTCCCTCAACACCCTCATTTTTATCCATGTAGGCTTCTTCTTTACGGAATGGAATCATTGGTTTGGAGACCAGGAGGAGGGGTTTTCTATCAAAACAATAAGTCCAAGTGGGAAAAATAATGTGTGCTAAAGTGACTATGACAACCCTTACATATGCTATCACCTTTGCAAAGAAAAATATGAGTGTGGTCATGTGTCCTAATGGGACCACTCCAAGAAGCACCAGACACCAACCCAAGACCAAATGACATGACAAGGGGTAGTCAACAATGACACTAATCCAACACTTCTTGGAATAAAAAACAAGAGGCCCTGCCATGACCTAATCGAGGGTATTTAACCCCAAAATCAACACTCTACATAATACAGGCCCAAAAAGTTGGCCTTTACAATAAAAAAGAAACCCCTCTCTCTGGTATGTCTAGAAAGGATGCATCAGGAACTCCGAGGCGTAACATAGTACATAATTTGAAGATGTGTTTTTTCTTTTTTGTTATTGTAGCTACAAATATATGGATACATATTCTAAGAAAAATGTTCAAATGCAACAACATGCAAGCTTGAAGTTGTAGAGAGGACAAAACTAACTATAGATTATTGTTGTCCCATAGGAGAAATAATTTTAGATATAAAGTGTTTTTTTATTTGATGGAATACACATCTGAAAACCCTCTGAGAAGTTCCCCTCATTTCGAAGACGATACCTAGGGTAAACTGTTCGGTTGTGGTTTTCGAAACTTAACCTGGTGTGGACATTAAGTGATTCCCTCAATATTGACATAGATAGGCAACTCGAGGCTTGACCTCATGACCTCCTATTTGTAGTATGCAACACTCAACCACTCGATCTATCCCACCAAACTAATTTTCAATAAGAAATTGTTGATGCAATTTATTAATATAAGAGTTATATCAATCTCTCAAGTAAGTTCAATAAATTCTTGGATGCATTAGTGTGGATGCTCTTGCACATGGTCCATGGATCATTTATTTTCTTATCTAATGTAAATACATTGTAACCTTGTAGAGTTATTTCATAATATTTTTCTATGAACATTGCAAAACAATCACTTAATTCCATTATTTTATTGCTTGGTTTCAAAAAATATTTACATTGTTGCCACTAGAACTCTAGGTTCAAAGCTAAATTGGAGGTGTAATAAGTGGTTTCAAATCAACCTAAAACCTAAGAGCTAGAACTTAGGGTGGTCTCTTTTGCCTTTAAGCCAACATTGGTAGAGGAACCTGAGAGCTAAGCCTTGAACTTAGGGTTGTCTCTTCTTCCTTTAAGCTAACACTGGTAGAGGAAGCTTTTTTTTTTATTTCTCTTCAAAATTCAACTAAATTTATTGCACCCAAGGGGTGCATTCTACATCCCAGGAGGGGAGAGGTGCGTGCTCATCCTAGAGTTGACACGTGTCTTTTATAAAAAATAATGTGATGAAATATTATTAAAAATAACTTTCCGCTTAAATTAAATTTAAATTATTTAGAATTGCATATATATAACACAACATAAATTAGATCAACTAAAACCATAAAAATTAGATTACACATTTTCACTCTAAAAAAGGGTTTGCACTTTGAGAGATTTGATCCCCTTTTAGATGGATCTACGCTGGTATAAAAAATCATAAAATGTACTTCATCTCTTACAAAAACTGATAATTTATTCTAACAGTGTGGCTAAACCCATCTCATAAACCAAGCAGATAATTTATTAAGGAAAATAATAAATTGATTTTAAATGCCAGTGAAAAAATGGAGTTAGGTTATTTCCGTCATCCTAACCCACTAGCAAGTAGAACCATGTAA
Organism: Pseudotsuga menziesii; assembly: GCA_001517045.1. Taxonomy (NCBI): domain Eukaryota; kingdom Viridiplantae; phylum Streptophyta; class Pinopsida; order Pinales; family Pinaceae; genus Pseudotsuga; species Pseudotsuga menziesii. The sequence goes on from LPNX010387019.1 coordinate 120,541, forward strand.
TTTGTAATTACAGGATTGAGTTTGTCACCTGCATAAGAAAATGTGATTGTACTTACCAGCTAGAAGGTTGGGACTTTTGGTGTTAATGGTCTTTTGGGCCATCTGGTGAATGTAAATAAAGATATTTACGACTTTTTTCCTTAGAAAAAAAGAAATTGTGATTGTGATTTTTTTTACATAGACGAGTTCTTAAAATTCGTAGTGTTATTTTTTTTAAACAAAAACGGTTATGGATTGAATTAAAAGAGCAGTGCGTAACCACTAAAGAGAAATCTTCATAGTTCATATTGCTTTTGAAAGACGGCTGTCAAAGACTGATACTACTGTCTTTACAAAATTTAAGTCGAGAACTTTTTCACGGTGTCGGAGTGGCTTTGCGTTATTACAGGTTGCCTTGAATGAGGGGGCTTCTTCTTTCTTGAGACTTTCGTCCATTCTTTGATGTTTTCTTGGACTTTAATTGCTGCTTGGATAACATGAGGAGAGTTTAGAGGGTCTTCTTCATCTGCTTGATCTGCCCAACTTGATGCGGTAGGATTTTTTGGTGGCTCCACGGTTTCCTTGGAAGGGAGGGGTTGCATGGGATGCTAAACTGGTTCACTATTGATTTCATCCGTTGGAGTTTCCTTCAAAAGGTGAGATGAGATACTGTTGTTTTCATCATATAGAGTTCCTTTTGGGAGATCTAGGTCCTTGCAGATTAACTGGTGGTTAGAATTTGCACTGATCCACCAGGTGGGCTTTTGATGGTTTTTCCTTTCTTTATTTTTCTCCAGAAATTTTTTGAAGTTGAGGGCTAAGTGCCCTGTCTCATAACAAGCTCTACATCTGAAATGGATTTGCTCATAATCTAACTTTTGAGTCTAAGAATAGCCCTTGCCATCCAAGATTATTTTCGTTGGAAATCCTTTGCTGAAATCCATTTCCACACAAATCTGGGCATAGGTGGTGAAGGCAATCTCAGTTTCTTGACTTCCGCTATGAAAATTTTCGAGGGCACTCCCGATGGATTGCAAGAGGAGAGACCCCAGAAATGGAGAGGAATATTTGGGAGCCTCACCTAGACCGGAGCCGAAGAGATAACAGTCATTGAAGCATCAAAGGAAGGGGACCAGGGTTGCAAGGACAGACCCGACCTACCCCAGAACCATAGCCCAGAGCCATAGATCAGATCCTTATCTTCTACAGAAACAAAGATAACAATAAAAAACCCTTTTGCACAGGGGAAAATGATGGCTCCCTCTTTTAAGAGAGGGTTCCATTCTGAGGAGACCCAAGAGTGCAGATCTGATAACCTGGGCCAAAGTCCACTAAACCTGCGAACCAAAGCATGAGAGGAGTAGTGCACAACATGATCCATAGCATATTGAATGACAAGAATGTTGAGAGCAGGGGCTTCATGCACCACTAGCAAAGAAAGATCAGAACAGAGGCTGCGCTTGACCGTCTCACTGAAAGAACGAGGAACATCCACAGAAGGATCCATGGGGGAAAGAAAGCAAGGTGGAGAGGAGTCATCGAGGGTCTGCCAAGAGGAGAAGCAGGGGAGCCACCGACCGGGAAGGGGTATCAGGCCGAATTCCTAGATAGAGCCGCCGAGGATCCGAAGCCCTGGTAGAGCCTCTGCGAGCTGCCGTGAGCATCTAAAAGCAATAACTTAGATCATTTCTTAAAATTCGTTGTGTTATAACCCACTATAAAACCCCTTTTTTCCCTCTAAAAGTACTTTTTTTTTACATTTGAATTTAAGATATTGCTAGCGAGTTAACCATTTGGTGGTTTTTAATGCAAGGTAGTGTTGCAGCTGCAACTGTTTTCCCCAAATTTTCAAATTTTGGACCCCCTTATGATTTTTAACGTTGCCTTGAATCGTTTGGATCCATGAACTCTTTTGTCGTGCTTTAATCTTGGACCTTTTTTTTTTTAGGTTATCTCTCTTCTTGTTGTAAAAAATTGCTTATGTTTGAAGCTTCTATGGGTCGCAGAGTTTAGAGTTTGTTTTGTTACCCTCCGAGCTACATTTTCCTCTCGGGAACTTAGTTCCCGTGCTAACCACTGTTTCAGAAGTCGTTTAAAAAACTTATCGGCACCATGTTTCCTTAGGGATCCTCCGTTGCGGAAATCGAACGATGTCCTTAACTTCTTTGTTGTCGCATCATTTTGTTTGGCTTGTTCACATTATCAGAGGAGTTAGTCTGTTTATCTTCCGCCCTTGTGGCTCCCAAACAAACTAAGTATCCAGCATACAACCACTCCGCCCTCCGATGCTTTGTCGGGTATTCGTCACCTTGTGTTGGATCGAAGGCTGTAGTCTTTCCTCCTCCGCCCTTGCAGCTGTGTAACGCACTGAGTGTCCGATGTCGATGTCCTTCCACTCATCGATTGGGAATTTTTCACCTAGAATTTGAGTCTAGATTTTTCGACTCCGATAAACTTAACGGTCTCATGGATCCCGTTGCCTGTTGGAGATCCACTGACGCGGCTGTGAGTAAGACTACCGCGGTCGAGGTTTTAGTGTTTTAGGCCACCAATAAGTTTTCTCTCCCCGTCATTTCGTCAGCTTTAAACCCTCGTGGACGAGACAGTAGTCCTAGCGCTTGTTAAGGTTTTCTTGACAGTATAGGGCCTCTTTTGATGACTAGTCGTTTGTTGATACAGTTTGGTTTTATTGAAAATGTAGTCCTGATTAATGATACATGTCGTTTAATTGCAGATGAACTCAAGATATTTTTATAAATTACTACTGCAAGAAGGCATAGCGCAGAGACGAAGTAGCAGAAAACGGTTGGACAATGTTAGGCAGAGTTCGTATTGAAACCAACGGGATCTCAAGGAGAGAAAGTGAAAGACAAGGCAGAATCAATGGCTACAAAATCCCATGCCTGGAAAGATCTGTCAATTACCAAGTGGATCCCGCTTTGTTGAGTACCCTAAAATGTAACGCATGAAGTAAATCATGAGTACTCACAGAAAAGACAAAAATGGGGATATTAAACGATTTCAGGGAACCCAAAGGTCACACGGTTGGGGCAGCCCAAGGGGTTAGCTGATTTGGTTTAAATATAGGAAAGTTAGAACTTACAGGGGATTTTTCCCTGGGAAAAACTTGTGAACCATTGTTTGTAAGAGGAACTACTTCGTTTTACAATAATAAATTACAATTTTTGCCTGTTGGAAAAGGTGCTGTGTGGAATGTTTCAATGCGATAAATGAACAATGTTGAAAGGGGACTATTTCATTTTCGACTATGTTTCATTAATTGTGAGAGCATTCTAACTTGCTGAACCTATGTTCTTACTTGAATGTTCTATAGTATATTCTATAATTTTTCCACTATGAGTAATGGAAGTTTTAACTGTTGACGAGTTGCCTTGTCATGTATACTTTAGTCATTTGTATGTTTGGTTCTAAGAACAGCTACCTATGATTTGTCGTAACATATAAATAGTATTGCATTACTCATGAATTAATATCTAGCTCTCTAGAGATGGCCTAGTTAGTATTTATTTTCTAATGGTGTGTGATTTGGATGTGGGGAAGTTAAGACGAGAGGTAAGAACCTGCGCATCACATTGTGAACGTTCCCTGCATTCTTAATCAATTTGCATGTTCGGTAGGCATGTGCATATCATATTTTAAGTCAAAAATACAAAAATATATACGGTGGATCGGGCTGTAACCAGTAAAACCTCTTATTTTTTTTACTTGACCTACGGTATCCAGACCGCAAACCGGAGGGATTCCCTACACCAAACAGTCATGGGATAATTGGGAACGTTAACTGGGGAGAATCCCTTGCTGTTGTTGCCTGCGATTTTCCAGGCCTCAACAGTTTATGGCGCTAGAAGGAGGGCCTCCAGTGCATGGCTGGTCGAGGAAACCCATTTTCCTGAGACTATTCCACCGGTAACAGTTCAGAAAGCGGTGTGTTTCATAATCCAATTCCTGAAGAAGGGGGTAGAGAACATTTGTATTCTATTGACAACGAAGTTGTTAATGATCTAAGAAGACACACTAGGGAATACGTGAAGAAGATTGGAGGATTTCCTATTATCCCTGAATTTCCCAGAAGAGAATGTAAAAGGAAAGATCATCCTATATTGGAAGACTCAGTGCTGGTTGGGGATTGGGAAGAACTGGTAGAAACAGCCTTACAGGAAGTTGTACTGCCTTTGAATCAAGTAGGCCCAGATACTCCTCACAGTTCTCCTGTTCACACTCCTATTCGCTCACCCCCTCACTCTCCACCCAAACTCATGGCAGGCGTAAACGGAAATCAACCACCCAACCCACCGAATCCACCACCTGCCTGGAAAGCCAGATCACCTTTAAACCTAACACCTCCGTTGCATGATTTACCTCAATATTTTGAAAAGATGCTGCCCAAATTCGACCCAAATGAGAATATACTAGTAGATGACCACTTGCAAAGTTTCTATTTGGCAATAGAAGGGTTAAGGGCTGGGGAGTATGAGGATGTAGTTTGCAGACTTTTCCCACACACCCTAATAGGAGCTGCAGCATCGTGGTACTTTGGTTTTCCTGCAAATTCTATCCCTGATTGGGATACCTTTGAGAGGATTTTTAGAAGTAAGTATGCGACCCAAAAAACTCATGCAGCTCTCATGAAAGGACTATGCGCCTTAAAGAAAGAAAGAAAGGAGAAGGTGCATAGTTTCACCCAAAGATTTGCAGCAAATCTTAAGAATTTTTCTGAAGCTGACAAACCTTCGGACAAAGTCCTAATTGAATACTATACCTCGGCTTTAGGACCCGAGTTGGCCATGTTTTCCAAAATGAAGGCCAAGCCTACTCTAGCGGAAACCTATGAGGAGGCAAAGAAAGTAGAGGCTGAAAGGGAAAGTATCGAAGATTATCCTGAACAATCAGGAGAAAAAAATGTGGGAAGGAAAGCTTTGTTGTTTACTAAGCCTAAGGAGGAGCAATCACCATATTTTGAAGGAATGGAAAAAATGATGCAGAATCTTTCTAACAAAATCATAGACTTGGAAAAGGAAAAGGAAGCCCAAAAGTTCTACAAGCCCTATTACAAGAAACGGGAGGATAACAATCAATCCCAACCCCTCCCCACCCCCCATAATTCGGCATCTATGAATTTAACAAAGGTAGGAATGGACAATTTTTGCACTTTCCACCAACAACCCCACTCTGAAAAGAATTGTCCTCAATGGATAAACTCAATGACATTGGTTATGAATCAGCTGTTGGATTCTAAATTAACAGAAGATGAAGATGAAGAAAGGAAAGACAGTAATACATCAACGAAAGAACAAGAGGATGAGACCATGGTTCTATGGGACTGTGTTTTGTTATTTGATGCCGAGGAAGAAAGGAATTTGGGATACGAGGACTTCATGGAAACGAATGTAACAACAAGAAGCCAAGGATTGGCTAAAGAAAAAAATCTCATGCTCCCAAAGATTAAAAGGCTTCAAAGGAATGTTAAGAAATTTCATAATAACTCCTCAGCTAATGAAGTTCCGGAATTTACCATCACCAGCCAAGATCCTAGATAGACTAACGTGTTCACCAAGCCCAATGAAGGGAAAACAAATAATGGTAAACCAAATCCCACCAAACCTAAGATGGAATATGACATTGTGGAGGATATAAAGAAGGTGAGGGCGAATATCTCGTTATTTGAAATGTGTAAGGTGCTGCAGCAGAAAGAAAAGCTTTGGAAAGTGCTTGAAGCATCAGAGGAGGGGCTTCCCACCAGCAATCAACCCAAGGAGGAAAAAATTGGAGAAGCAAGCATAGGAATTAAGTCTAAAAGCAAGAATCCACTGTTTCTCCTCACGTTTGAAATTTTTAACCACAACATACATAATTGCTTGGTAGACTCAGGGGCATCGGTTAACGTTATGTCGTTGTCAGTCTGCAAAAGGATAAATGGGCAGCCTAAACCATCCACCTGGAGGGTTGTTCAGTTGGATAGAACGAATGTGAAGGTAATTAGGGAGATGGAGGATGTTCTAGTCCTCTTATCTTCGAATGATAAGGTGTGTCAAGTTATTGATATTGTGGTGACTAACATACCAGACACTTATGGGATTGTTCTGAGCAGGGACTGGTCTACAAAGCTAAACGGATATTTTTCCTCGGACTGGTCACATCTGTGGCTGTCGTATAAAGGAAGCCCAAATCAAATCAAAATTTTGAGGGAGCCCCATATGAAATACAAAGTTACCCAGTTTGAGGAAAAAAACAAACCAGTGGATTCTGTTTTGGGAAATTACTTTATTGAGTTAGAACCGAGAAATTACCAAGCAGAAGAAGCCAGTGACACATCAGACGCTCAACCTAATCTCCTTTGGTTTTCATAGGCTGATGAAATCGATTGTAAAATAGTAAACTTAGCAGTAGAAGTAGATTCCCGTACAGTAGTTAGCGATTTCTGGACACTTTTTTTTATGGATCTAAAACGTTAGAAGGGTCAGGAGCCGGCTGTGTCCTAATAGACCTTGATAAGAACAAACATTTTCTTTCATGTAGGTTAGAGTTTGAATGTACAAATAACACAGCTGAATATGAAGCATTGGTTCAAGGTTTAAGGAAAGCAATTGAATTAAAGGCAAATAATCTGAAAGTTTTTGGAGATTCTGAAATAATTGTAAAACAAATTCGGAATCAAATACATTGCATTTATCCTCACTTAAAAGCTTATCAAAATGAGGTATGGGAAACTCAAATGTTTTAACGCATTTAATATTATATTAATTCCAAGACTTAAGAATGCAGCAGCTGACTTGTTGGCCACATCAGCTGCTAGGCTTGTGCCCTCTAATAATCAGTGCTCTGTTGAATTGATTTTCAGGCCCTCGGTTCCAGATATGATTACCAACCTATGAGTGTTCGACGACGATCAGCAGATTATAGAATGCTTAACAAACGACGAGGTATTTAAAGGAGCGATTATTGATGATGAAGAACATCAGGCCGAGCTGAAATTTGATAATTTCATCCCTAAAGGAGTCAGAACATTAGAACAGATGTTTGATTTAAATGAAAAATTTAGAAGACCAGCAAACGTGAAGACTCACAGCTCATCTCTACAGTTCGAATTGATAAATTTAGGGACTAAGACAAAGCCTAAATATGTGAATCTTGGAAAATGTTGTTCACCAGTGGAAAGAAGTAAGTTCATTGGTATTTTTAATCAATATAAAGATGTTTTCTCCTGGACATACGAAGACCTGAAGACATATGACACCAGTATCACACAACATGTTATCCCCATCAAATCTGGAGTCAAACCTTATCAACAACCTTTAAGGAAAATGCACCCAAAATTGGAACCTCTAATCCAGAGTGAAGTTAAGAAATTATTGGATGCTAGAATCATTTTTAAGGTTAGACACTCAGAATGGGTCTCAAATTTGGTACCAGTGAGGAAGAAATCTAGAGAAATCAAACTATGTGTGGATTTCAGAAACTTAAATCGCGCTTCGGATAAAGACAATTATCCTGTTCCACCCATGGAGCAACTACTACAAATGGTCTCAGGTTCTGAACTATTTTCTTTATTAGACATATTCTCAGGCTACAATCAAGTATTAGTAGCCGAAGAAGACAGATTGAAAACAGCATTCAGGACCATGTGGGGAACTTTCACTTACAGAAGAATGCCCTTTGGGCTTATAAACGCTAGAGCTACATTCCAGAGGGCTATGGACATAGCTTTCCGCGGTTTGATTGGCCGCAGTGTTGTAGTGTGCCTTGATGACATCATGATATTCTCAAAGAGGAGAGAAGAACACGTGTTTCATCTAAAGCAGATTTTTGAACGCTGCCGAAAATATGGTATCTCACTCAACCCCAAGAAGTGCGTGTTCGCTGTTACGGAGGGTAAGTTGCTGGGTCACGTAGTTTCAAAGAAGGGAATCTCCATAGACCCAGAAAGGATCAAGTCCATTGAACAGATCCCCTTGCCCCATAATAAAAAGGGCATGCAATCATTTATGGGGACAATAAACTTCGTGCGAAGGTTTGTGCCAGATTTCGCTCAAATTGTTAAACCTTTGCAGCGAATGGTAAGGCAAAGTGTACAGTTCAAGTGGACTGAGGTTGAAAAGAACGCATTCAGCAAGATTAAAACTGTTGTTGCACACGCACCCTCCCTCAAAATCCCATATTTCGATAAAGATTTTATTCTGTACACTTTCACTTCTGATGATTCGCTAGCAGCTGTGCTTACTCAGAAGGAGGATGGGGGAGATGAATTCCCCATATATTTTATGAGCACTGGTCTACAAGGGGCCAAATTAAATTACCCGACTATAGATAAACAAGCTTACGCAGTGTTCAAAGTAGTTAAACAATTCAAGCCCTACATACTAAAGAACCGAACCAAGGTAATCGTCCCACAACCAGCTGTGAGGTCTCTTTTTGTACAAAAGGAGGTAGGAGAAAGAAGGGGTAATTGGGTAACAACTCTTCAGGAATATGACCTCCAATTCAAGCCAGCTTCTATAGTTAAAGGGCAAGGGTTGTACAGACTAATGATTGAAAATGGGAACAATGAAGAACATGCCTGGGAAGACGAGGCTGAATTACATTTGGTGGATGTATGTCCTCTTTTCACAGCCCCAGAATCTTCGTATCGAGACCTTGTGCATTACCTTCAGACCGGATCGTTGCCAAAACATTGGAATTCTAAGCAAAGAAGAGCACTGCGTCTTAAATCAGCTTCCTATCAAATTATTGAAGGAGTATTATTCAGAAAAAATTACGACGGAGTTCTTCTTAGATGCTTAGAGAAAGAAGATGCGAAGAAGGTAATAACAGATTTACATGACGGGCCTGCTGGGGGGACAATTTTCAGGAGATACTACAGCTCACAAAATTCTCAGAGCTGGATACTATTGGCCCACGCTTTTCAAAGATGCACATGCCCATGTCAGGAAGTGCGACATTTGTCAAAGGTGTAGCGGAAGACAAGCTAAAGCAGCAGGGCCATTGAAGCCTATGATAATAACAGATCCCTTTGAACAATGGGGGTTAGATATCATTGGGGAGATAAAGCCGAATTCTTCCCTGCAACACAAGTATATTCTGACAGCAACTGACTACTTCACTCGCTGGGTCGAATCCATCCCGTTGCGCAAAATAAATGAGAATGCGGTCATAGACTTCTTGCAAGACCATATTATGACCAGGTTTGGAGTTCCAGTTTCTTTAGTTTTTGATAATGATACTTACTTTTCCTCAATAAGATTAACTGCTTTTTCTCATGAGAAAGGGATTAAGTTGCATTACTCTGCTAATTATTATCCACAGGGAAATGGCTTAGCTGAATCTACCAACAAGAACCTTATTAGGATTTTTTTTTAAATGGTGATAGAAAATCAAAGGAGTTGGCACTCAGCTTTACCAAACGCCCTTTGGGCTGATAGAGTCACCCCCAAGTCTTCGATAGGAGTGTCTCTGTATACCCTTGTGTATGGTAAAGAGGCCATTCTACCCCCCAATATCATGCTACCTTCTTCCATAATAGCTCAAGAATCTAGAGGATCGGATAATGAATTCTTGCAAATGAGGATATATAATCTCCTGAAGGCAGAGGAGTCTCGATCTAAGACCAAAGAGTGCTTTAAGCAACAACAAGAGGTAGTAAAAATATGGTTTGATAAACACAAGGCGGGAACAAAAGACTTTGAGGTGGGATATTTGGTTCTCAAGTGGGACCACCCCCATGATGAGAAAGGAAAACACATGAAATTCCAACAGTTGTGGGTAGGTCCTTTCTAGATTGCAACAAAGCTTGGCCCGTCAACTTATAAGTTGCAAGATTTACAAGGGTGGGAAGAGAACTTACCAGTAAATGGCTTAGTTCTCAAACCTTATTTTTCCTGAGTTTTCTTTGTGTTCTTCTATCTTGTATATAAACAATCTGGCTTGGCCATCTTCTTTGAGTTATGTAGTTCAGTTTTGTTTTAGTTTAAATTCTATTGATTTCAAAAAAAGAGGCAAACCCGCGGTTGCATGGAGAATATCATAATTTTGGAATGATTAAAATTCTTGGGTATAAGACTGTGTATTACTGTTTATCTAAAAGAACTTCTTCCATTTTAGTAGTTTTCTCGAGTAGCTATGTACGCATTGAAGTCCTGCTTAACCCTTGTGAAATAAACCAGAATCAAAGGGTCTGGAATACTATTTTGAGGCTCCATCCATGTCACATTTAAAATGTCGTAGGGAGTGACAGCAAAGGGCCCATGGCAAAGAAGCGAGGTAAACATTATATTATATATAAATGATCCCATGCCAAGAATTGAATGCCAAAAGGCAGATAAGAGTCAAAAGATCCTATGAAAGCATTATATATCAAAACAAATGCTGAACCATATAAGTACTAAATCACCAAAAGTTCCTCTCCGTCCGTGAGCTGAAACATCAATACATCTCTCACACAAAAGGACACTAGGGATAGAGGAGCCTGAATCAAAATTCAGAAAGAAAGGCATGCAGGAGGACTCATACGAAAAGAACAAAAGTTCAAAAGTGCAAAAAGTGCAAAATGGCATGGGAATGAGGAACAAATGAATATTTATGTTTACGATATGCTACAATCCTGTGGTGTCCGAGCTAACGTCCACTTGAAGACAGAGGTAAAAAATGAAATTCATCTTTCGGCCTCAAAAGAGTTATCTTGACTTGAAAATCCTGGTTTCCACTCTCTCAAATCGGACTATCATCAATGATTAAAGGTACATATATTTTCCATTTGAGAAATCCAGATAGCTAGAAGAATTCAATAGGCTCGTTTGTTGTTAAATAGTCTGTCACTCAAGGAATAATCGTCCAGAGATCTAGGTTCACTAGGTAGTCACCAATTGTTGCAGCTGCAACTGTTTTCCCCAAATTTTCAAATTTTGGACCCCCTTATGATTTTTAACGTTGCCTTGAATCATTTGGATCCATGAACTCTTTTGTCGTGCTTTAATCTCAAACTTTTTTTTTTTAGGTTAACTCTCTTCCTGTTGTAAAAAATTGCTTATGTTTGAAGCTGCTGTGGGTCACGGAGTTTAGAGTTTGTTTTGTTACCCTCCGAGCTGCATTTTCCTCTCGGGAACTTAGTTCCTGTGCTAACCACTATTTCGGAGATCGGCACCATGTTTCCTTAGGGAGCCTCCATTGTGGAAATCGAACGATGTCCTTAACTTCTTTGTTGTCGCGTCATTTTGTTTGGCTTGTTCACATTATCGGAGGAGTTAGTCTGTTTATCTTCCGCCCTTGCGACTCCCAAACAAACTAAGTATCTGGCATACAACTGCTCTGCCCTCTGATGCTTTGTCGGGTATTCGTCACCTTGTGTTGGATCGGAGGCCGTATTCGTTCCTCCTCCGCCCTTGCGGCTGTGTAACGCACTGAGTGTCTGACGTTGATGTCCTTCCGCTCGCCGACTAGGACTTTTTCACCTAGAATTTGAGTCTAGCTTTTCCAACTCTGATAAACTTAATGGTCTCATGGATCCTGTTGCCTATTGGAGATCCGCCGACGCGGCTATGAGTAAGACTACCGCGGCCGAGGTTTTAGTGTTTTAGGCCGCCGATAAGTTTTCTCACCCCGTCGTTTCGTCATCTTTAAACCCTTGTGGACGAGACAGTAGTCTTGGTGCTTGTTAAGGTTTTCTTGATAGTATAGGGCCTCTTTTGATGACTAGTCATTTGTTGATACAGTTTGGTTTTATTGAAAATGTAGTCCTGATTAATGATACATGTCGTTTAATTGCAGATGAACTCAAGAGATTTTTATAAATTACTACTGCGAGAAGGCATAGCGCAGAGATGAAGTAGCAGAAAACGGCTGGATAGTGTTAGGCAGAGTTCGTACTGAAACCAACGGGATCTCAAGGAGAGCAAGCGAAAGACAAGGCAGAATCAATGGCTACAAAAGCCCATGCCTGGAAATATCTGTCAGTTACCAAGCGGATCCCGCTTTATTGAGTACCCTAAAACGTAACGCATGAAGTAAATCATGAGTACTCACAAAAAAGACAAAAATGGGGATATTAAACGATTTGGGGGAACCCAAAGGTCACACGGTTGGGGGAGCCCAAGGGGTTAGTTGATTTGGTTTAAATATAGGAAAGTTAGAACTTACCGGGGCTTTTACCCTGGGAAAAACTTGTGAACCATTGTTTGTAAGAGGAACTACTTCGTTTTACAATAAGAAATTACAATTTTTGCCTGTTGGAGAAGGTGCTGTGTGGAATGTTTCAATGCGATAAATGAACAATGTTGAAAGGGGACTATTTCATTTTCGACTGTGTTTCATTAAATGTGAGAGCGTTCTAACTTGCTGAACCTATGTTCTTACTTGAATGTTCTCTAGTATATTCTATAATTTTTCCACTATGAGTAATGAAAGTTTTAACTGTTGATGAGCTGCCTTGTCATGTATACTTTAGTCGTTTGTATGTTTGGTTCTAAGAACAGCTACTTGTGATTTTGCGTAACATATAAATAGTATTGCATTACTCATGAATTAATATCTAGCTCTCTAAAGATAGCCTAGTTAGTATTTATTTTCTAATGGTGTGTGATTTGGATGTGGGGAAGTTAAGACGGGAGGTAAGAACCTGCGCATCACATTGTGAACGTTCCCTGCATTCTTAATCAATTTGCATGTTAGGTAGGCACGTGCATATCATATTTTAAGTCAAAAATACAAAAATATATACGATGGATTGGGCCGCAACCGGTAAAACATCTTATTTTTGTTACTTGACCTATGGTAGCCGGACCGCAAACCGGACGGATTCACTACACCGAACAGTCACGGGCTAATTGGGAACGTTGACTGGGGAGAATCCCTTGCTGTTGTTGCCTGCGATTTTCCAAGCCTCAACAGGTAGCTAGGAAAGCAAGAATTGTAATTTATTATTTGGTCAATAATATTTTACGAATCAATTGCTAATTTTAGTGAGCTTATGGGAGTGTTAATGCTGAGTATAACATTAATAATGTTAGAGGGTAATTATTTTTTAACAAGGTATTATATTGTAATTAGACTAAAATTATCTCAATTTAATCCTAGATTTATAAAGTATGAAAGAATAAAAAGAAATTAAGATACAGTGGGTTAAGATAGATTACGAGATTTTAAACATTTAATTTTTTCCTTAATTTGGAGTGTTATAAGTTTCAATGTGTTAAACCTTATTTTTAAAAAGGTTTTAGTTGTCTTTTCATTTAGATCTTTCCATATATATTATAACAAAAACTTATATTATCCTTAGATTTAGTATTGAGCTTTCTTCACTTGTCTTATTTTGTTTCAACTTGTTTATTCAAATGATAGGGATTAAGTTATTCGTAACTTTTGTTTATTGTGTTTTTATTTTTTATTTTGAGGCGAATCGAAGCAAAAGCCTTGTATACTTTATTTTTCTTCCTTTCATTTCATTGATGATGATGAAGGTTAAGATCCAATGAGACCAAATTCAATGTATCGGATTTTATTAAGAAATAATTTTGTTTGCTTTATAATTTTGTTCTTATGTTAAAAAAGTTAGAAGTTCACCATAGTTTTGATAGGTTAGAAGGTTAAGAAGGTTTGTATTATAACAAAGACTTTGAAAATGAGATTTAATGTGGGTGTATGCACCGCACTATAAGAGAAACTGATTTTTCAACCCAGGGTGTTTTAGGAATTGTCCAATGCCTTGTTTCGCTATGGAGTTCATGACAATTCATTATTATCTTGGCTATATTAAATTTCTTTTTTATATTAGTTAAAATAAACAAATACTTTTAATCTTCTAGATTAAGGTTAATGACCTCCTTATAATATCTTAATTTTCTTTTAACCTCTAAATTTTTATTGCACCACAAATTCTCTTTAAACTTAAAGATGTAGTATGATTTTTAATATTATCGATATTTTGAAAAGTATCATTTTTATCATTTCTCCAGTGATTTTAACCAAGTGAAGGCATCTTTATGCCAACCCTATTTAAGCCATAAGCGATTTTAACAAAATTTTAAAGCAATTTTATGAAACCTTTGGTCTCTCATATTATTTATCTTATGCTTGATGGGAAAGCCCCACATATATGAGGGAAAAGTACTTAGTTTACTTTTTGGTTTCATAACAAAGTTAAGAAGAAATCTTATATTCTTTATTTTTACTTCCTTTCCTTTCTTCTAATATAAACTAACAATGAATATTATATTCTTTATTTTTACTTCCTTTCCTTTCTTCTAATATAAACTAACAATGAGAAACAAGAAAATAAATCTAAAGGAAAAATGTGTTCTCTCCTATTTTCATAGTGTCATAAACAATATATAACTTATGAAAACAAATACAAAGCAAGTGAAAATGATATGAGTAGGATTAGTAAGCAAGTGTTGATGATGCTAAAGTAAAGAAACCCAACAAACCCAAAACATTTCATTTGAAACAACACCATAATTACAATTATTATGAACAACAAAGAAGTCTAGCACGGCTTTGTAGGGATCAAACAATAAAGGTTAATAAGCCATTTAAACGTATATATATAAATCCAATGGGTAATTTAGATAATTACCCAAAAGAAAGTACATTTAGTATTGTAGTATTGCAGATAACTACCCAAAGAAAGTACATTGACGAACCAAGGAAATAGATGTGAACATCAAACCCGTAATGAATAACAAAGAATAGTAAACCATTCAAAATTAAAAGGAGCTTCAAGATTGGTTAATTATGTATTTATTCTTAGTATAAAAGAATGTTACAAAGTGGTAAGGATCATTGTGAATTATGTATTCATTGTTAGTATAAAAGAATGTTACAAAGGGGTAAGGATCATTGTGACTTAGTCATAAGAATGATTGTGTTAAGTTGGATTATGTAAATAAGATACAATTTATATCAAAACAAAAAAATGTGAAACTTTTGGTATTAATGTGGAACCATTTACAAGTGAAATTTTAAATATTTTCACTATTTGGTTGATCAAGTGCATTAAATGTGGTGATTTCGAATAGTTTAATTTGGGCATAGTAGATAAGGATAATTAAATCCTCAAATACCACAAGTAAGTTAACTAAAATGGACGCTAACTTAGTTTAAATTAATCACTTGCATGTATCTTGGGTAGATGTCAACTTTAATCAATTGGGTGCACCAATCCTTTGAGTTGTAATATCAAGTTGATGTGGAGTGATAACTTGTCGGTAAGGCCACATGTTGAATCACATGCTGACCTAGTGGTTTTGTTTGCACCTTGTGGATTGGTTATTGTTGTTAGATCAATGGAAAAAAGAAGAATGGTCATTGTGGTTGCACCAAGTGGACATAATGAGAAGTGTGCATAGGTCACACAAAATGCTACCACGGTACTATTTCAGCATGTTGTGGACCAACAAAGGGTTAATTTACACCAAAAATACAATGATACATATATAACAAAACACCTAAAATTCAAACATTGAACACATCCAATATTTATTCCTATGACTTCATGTCTAAATCTGTACAATCTAAAACTTTGACAATAAAAATATTTTCACTTTCCATCTTCCATAATGTGGTAACTTGTTAAAATTTATATTTAATGAATTCATTGAATGTTAATTATTTTAGCTCAAGGACAAGTCTTCATCCAACAACTTTTTTTAAGATCCTTCTCAATCCCTCGTCTTCTTTTTACTTGTCTAGACACTTGAAAGATAGGTCTCACTGTCATGTTGGTAACTATTTTTTACTTGGAAAACAATGTTATTTATGAAGATAAGGAATCTTTGATTACACATAGGTTACATAAGTGAGATTTGAACCTAGGTGAAGAGTATAACAACATTCTTCCTAACCATCCAATCTACACTCAATTGTTTATTATATTTACTTATTTATTAACTCTCTTAATAGTTTTTTTAATACTTACTACCATTTCACTTCCCCACTCTCTATATTAACATGAATCCATGAGCTTGTTCCATTTTAATAATATATTATAAACTAGAATGAATATGTGAACTTGTTACATTTTAATAATATATTTTATTAATATAATATTTTAAAATTGGTAGTGAACGTTAATCATCATCATCACCATCATCATTATCATTATTATTAAAATCATTAAATTATTTCCATTAAGTTGTTATCAAGTTTTCAAAATAAGTTCTTAACTTTTATTAAACTTAAAAATAAAATTCAAAACACAAAATTTAGGACCTCTTTTGCATGAGGACAATTTCACTACTTGATACCTTATTACTACTTGATACCTTATTATCATGTTTGAATTTTAGCATGTCATAAAAGACAACATGCATTATTACTTGTCAGTTGTACAAAGTACTTGCAAGAAATAAAAACTAAATACAATTTTTTTTAAACCAAATACAATTTAAAGTTAAATAGATTGTATACGACTAATATATTAGGAACGGGGAAGCTATAATTGGCGACTTGGAAGGATTATTTGGGGTAAACCCCAAAAATCGTATAAATGTATTATAATTAAAAATGCAAGAGTCAAATAAATGAATATGAAATTTTAGGGTTTGCAACTCGAATGGAAATGGTTACAAGGTTTTTAAGAATATTAATCATAAATTAATATTATACTAATAAAGTAATATTATACTAATATCATAATATATGCATTTATATCAAGGATTAAAAATACTTAAAAGATAATTCAATGTATGAGATGGTTTTAAAGGGGTAAGGGATATTTTAAAATTAAATTAAGGGCATACATATTTGAAGGTAGGTTTAACTAACCACAATTTCAGTTAGATTAGCGATGCAAGGATATGCTTTGTGTTTTTTTTTGGAAAGTGAAGCATATCACAAAAGAGCACGGTGATATATTTCTTTGTACTTTGTAGGAATTCTTAATGAATCGTGACAATATTTGAAAATGCAATGAAAATGGCATTTAAATATTCATAATGTTCTCATTCATAATGAACATGTTTGTGATATTGTTCCAAGTGGTATATGATAAATTAATTTTTCTCATGTAGATGTTAAATACGTACTTATGTTTTATGTTAAATATTGAGACTAACATATTAAGGATAGACATAATTAAAGATAATGA
Source organism: Pseudotsuga menziesii (assembly GCA_001517045.1). Taxonomy (NCBI): domain Eukaryota; kingdom Viridiplantae; phylum Streptophyta; class Pinopsida; order Pinales; family Pinaceae; genus Pseudotsuga; species Pseudotsuga menziesii. Next base: position 137,612 of record LPNX010387019.1, read on the forward strand.
AAATTTGTCACGAAAAAAATTATACTTACAATTGTTGATGAAAATATGGGGGTTACTTTATTTGGAAAGATGTAATGGGTGATGGTAACAACAACAAAATTTTAGGAAGCATAAACGAAATTAAGGGTCTTCTTTACTATCCCATGAATGCATGTGTTATGCCATAAGTTTATTGAGTGACCCTGTCATACTCAATGCATTTTATTGGTCAATAGCTTCCCACTAGTGGTTTGTTTAATTAAATGGAGTCCACATCCAAAAGTGATGCCCCAAACAAGGTAATGGTCCACTTATTCCCTACATGCCCAAGCTTCAAGCACATCATCTCACAAAGATTTTCCCATGTGGAGTTAGTAATGTACGGGAATCCACTAAAGACTAATATACGTATTAAAGAAATGAAAAATACAACCTTCATGAAATCAATGAGTTAAAACCTTAGTTGAAAGGAGGGAAAGAGGTTCAACACCTATTGCAATAATTTTAAATTCCATATCATTGAAGCCACAAGCAGATCAAAGAGACAACAAAACATAAGAAAAGAGAAATTATAGGGCGTTGTAGTAGACATTTAAGCGTCTCATAGCTCTATAGCAAACTTTATAATCTTCATGTTTTGACTTGTAAGTTATCCATTTATTAAGAAAAAAGGCATAGTGCTTCATTTCTTGTTGGGTTTTCTCACATCGAACTTCATAGGGTAAATATTGTGTTTATGGTGTTCCAAATGTGTACCTTTGCTATTCAATTATATGTTTTTATGTTACGGTAGTTGAAGGATTCAAAAGGTATTCTTTATTTTCTATTAAATCAATAAATGCAAAAATATAATACTAGCACATGCTCGAGCATAAGCTCATTGTACTACTAGTAATTTAAAATGTTTTAGAGAGTTGTCCATTGGAATATCCAAAGAAGTTTATAGGTCACTGACATGCATAATTAAATCAAGAGTCTATAAAGAAAAACACCATACATTAGTTGATGTGGGATTCTATCATAATTCTTTAGGGTATCCATAAAACTATCATGTGTAGGGTTTGAGCTTGTGACGTTAGATTTCCAACCATCATATCCTTCTTTTGGTTTGAGAAGCTTCTCTACATTGAAAATGGTTAAGGTGAGAGAAAGATTTTTTTATCTCACACTGTGTAATTAGCATGCATGTGAGCACTCCCTTTAAATCGTTAATGATGACAACGTTGTTGGGTCATGAAAGAAGGGGAATTGATATTGCCTCCACCAAGGATCAATGATTCTACATATCAACAATTCAAATCATTAAGGAGGTCTCTCAAAATTGATTGTGATCTTTTTAGGTCACAATTGAATGTGAGTTAATAAGCATTGCTTAAACCTTAATTAGGAAGTGGTAGTTTTAAGCATGGAGCGATGATCCCCTCTAGAGAGAGTTGTTGGCTCAAGTGGTTGGATTATCTTCCAAAGAGTGTTTAACACTCTCTACCAATCAAAGGATCAATGGTTCAATAACATGATCATGATTATATTTATATTTTTGACAAACTTAATATACCCAATAAACTAGCAATAAAGACTACATAAATTGAGATATATATATTTAAGATTTAAAATGCTTCAAAATCATATATATATATTGAAAACACTTCACATTCAACAGCATATATAAATCTATATAACATTTATTGAATGATAGAAATTGTTTGTTAATCACTTTAGATGGAAAAACCTATCATAACTCACTTGTGAAACTTGTATTCAAGATCATCAAAGTCATCATTGGGTGTTATTCACAAATGTTAGTTGACTCATCATAGATATTCAGGGAAAATCACACTAGCTGAAATAACTCTTGGTGGTGCGTAGGGGAGCCCACTAGATACCTCCCGATCTTGGGTCGTTAACTTGTTTCCTTAAGTCCGAGGAAAACAAACTCTTAACTAGCCAAAAGTAGTTGTTTAAAACTTGCGAGGTAAGAAATGAATGTACAGTTTTTCGAAGTTAGAGTGTTTTATCGAAAAATCATTACACTGATAGATGTTTAGATATTAGCTCATATTCTAGACTTCCTTGAAGGGATCAACAAGAATAGCTTGAGTGTAACAAGTTTATAATGAAGATTGATTTTTTGTTATGCTTAAATGCATCTTAATTAAGCTTTAAATAAGCTTGAGTTAAGAATTCATTATTTAATTATTTATAAATTTATAATTCACTATGTTTTTAGTTTTTTTTATTAAATATTATTTGATATTCATAAAAATCTTATAATTAGTTTAATGCTTAATATTTATTTAAACAACAATAAATGTCACTAACTAAACTTATCCATGTTCACTAACCATTGACTTGGCTATTCTAATTTTTAAAAGTAACGAAAAAGGCCAAAGTGTTTTTTATATATCTAGAATTTTCGTGCATGGACACGATGTTCTCAGCTAACAGTCAGCGACGACACAGTATCCACAACGAAATAAACCTTTCACCTGCTTTGAACCCTCAACGGGAAGGGGAAGAGTAGTTGGGGTAGAAGAGTAGCTCAGCTACAATATATTTCCACCTCCACACTCAGGATTAACGCTCATACCATCGAGAAAGCAGAACGAATACAACGCTCAGCGACAATTAACATGAGGCCAGAAGGACCTGGTTATCCGAATAGCTTTCAAGGCCCTCCAGCCCCCGCTCCTGGTTTTGGACCTCCTCCTCCCGCTCCTGGTTTTGGTCCTTCTCCGCCAGGCCTTGAGTATGGTCTTCCTCCTCCTGCTCCTGGTTTTGCTCCTCCTCCGCCCGGTCTAGGGTTTGCTCCTCCTCCACCTCTGCAAGCGCCGCTACTGGCGCCTCCGCCTCCGCCTCCGCCTCCACCTGCAGGGCCGGACTGCATTACAGAGTGGTAAGCTCTCCATTCTATTTCATTCTCTTGCTTTCCATGGCGGCCGGAAAGGCAAAAGATGAGCTAACGCGGTTTTTTTGCTTGTTTTCTTCTTTGTGTGTGATAAACAGCTTATCGTTTATATTTTGCTGCTGGCTATGGGACGCCTGCTGCGGATTGTTCTTTGGACCGCCAGCGCCAGCGCCTGCGCCTCCGCCACCAGGACCACCTCCCCCTCCCTTCTGATTTTTTCTGCAGGAAAAGAGGGAGGGATAATGTATTGTGGGAAGGATATACACAATCGTATAATTTATTGCATTTCTTGGAGATTACAAGACAATTTATGTTTTAGACTACGTGCTGGAGTGGCGGCTTCAGAGGAATTGTGCAGATTGAATATTTGTGTGTATATGCTGTCAGCAGCCCTGCTAACTATAACAATGCCAGTAACGATCTTCCCCAACTTACTAAAACTTAAAACATCAAGAGGTTATGTAATTGGTCATATATCATTTTAGTTAATAAGAAGAAGAAGACTTGGTCTTCTGCAGTTTTCTTTTCATAGTCGTTTTTGCCATGTGTATATATTGAGTTCAGGCAATACATTAAATCATTAAATGTTTTAGAAAGTGCTTGTTCTGGGACACCTGGGTGATCAAATTTAAACGTTATCCGTTTGGATAATTTATTAGAATTGTATCTACATTAATAATAATATGTATTTTTATATATTTGTTTATTTATTTTAATTTAAATTATTTATTATATATTTATCTATTATTTTATATTATATAAAAAGAGTTAAAATAAAATTTATTAATTATAAATAAAAAAATATTTCTTAATGATATAGTTTATGAAAATGTAAATATCTTAGATTTAAACATATAATCTTGAAAAAAAACATAGAATTAAAAAAATCAAGTAAAATGAAGGACATATAACTTTGAAGAAAAAAATAGAATTAAAGAAATAAAGTAAAATGAAGGAACTATAATTGAAAAATAGTTTAGTTTATGAAAATGTAAATATCTAACATTTAAATATATAACCTTGAAAAGAAAAAAATAAGAATTAAAAAGATAAAGTAAAATGAAGGAACTATTGTTGAAAAATTTTCTCATTTAAGATCAAATAAATAAAATTAATTATGGTGTTTTTAGCCTAAGTTTAATTGTCTTAAAAGTTTTCAATGCCACCTCAATGAATTCTATGTCTTTTCCAAAGTTATGCCCATAAGAATATAATGGTCTACAATTACTCTATCTAGTTTGACATTAAGCCCTGTCATCTCAGCATGGTTTTTTCATAAAGAATTGGAAGAAAAATTCAACCCTTATTACAATCATTTTTCTCATAAAGAATTAAAAAAAATTAGAATTCTCTTCTAAATATATTTAGAAACATTCAAAAACTTTAATTCTAATAACCAAGAAATAGAGTTAAAAGAAGAAAGAAAAATTCAACCCTTATTACAACCATTTCATGTTATTAACATAAAAGATGCTTAGTAAAAAATTAGCAAAAACAAAAGAAAAATATAATGGTCTGAAGCAATATAGTATTTTCATATGCTTAATGTTAAAAACCAAACTAAAACTTACACATGTTTGAGCATAATGTTTTAGCAACTTGAAAATTAAAATATTAAAAAAAAAATTACACATCACTAACACACAATTAGAAGAGTCTATAAAACAATTAAAAAAACATAAATTAAGTTATGTAAGAATCAAATTAACACACAATTAGAAGAGTCTATAAAACAATAAAAAAAAAACATAAATTAAGTTATGTAAGAATCACATTGGGCGGAAGTCTACCATAATCTTTCAGGTCTAACCTTAGCCATAAACTATCATGTGTAGGCTTTGAGCTTCTAATGTTGGATTTCCACCACTCATTTCCTTCTTTAGTTGAAGAAGCTTCTTTTGGTTAAGGTTAATTAAGAACATGTTTCTTATCATTCTTGTATTCTCTAATTAGCATATTATTGACACTCCTTTTGAAAGCATTTGGATTGTTAATGATGGTTTTTTTTGTGTGTTAATAAAAGTAAAAGCATTAATATTGCTTCCTTCTTGAATTAACAATTTTATAGATCTAAAAGTCTCTTCACCAAACCCATTTATAATCTTCCTCTCTTATGATCCCTCAATTAGGGAGTGGCCATTTTAACTTTACATTGAGAATCCCTTATAAAGAAGAAGAAAATTCACAATCTCTTATAAAGAAAGAAAAAGTTGTTTACGTTTTTTTTTTTTTCAGGAAAAAAGACAATTCCTTTGTACAAAAGATACACTATATCATCCAAATACTACAGCCTACAGGAGACTAATAATATGTAATGTGAGCACATGCACACAACATGTCCAAAATATAGAATTTGTGCACCACCAAGAGCAATCCATGCTAAGAACAATATATAACCGAGACAGCTGCTAATATCTCAGTCGAAGCTAGTCACAACAGAATGTCAAATAACATAGGCAATGCTCATATATTCGGTGGAACCAAAAAACTGAAACTGCGTAACAAGTTGCACATCAAAAATGTTTTCAGAACTACTAAGAGTAGAAGACCTCATGTCAGCAATGGTATATCTAATTACCCTCCATAAATTCAGATAGCAAAAGGTGGCCCGAAGTCATATCTAGTGCTTCCTTCAACAGGGTGTCCGCGCTGCAGTGTTGTGTTCTTAGTATATATGACTGATATAAGCTTCATGAACAGTCGAGTAAAGTCCCAAAAACGATGGCACCACTGGGATAGGTCGAGTAATATAATAAGGCTCATAAGGCAAGTAGCTCAGCCCTGGTGGTGTTGGTGTTAGTGCTCCTCTCACATCCAAGTTTTAGATGATAATAGTGATCTACATATATATCTAATACCACCCCAGCCCCGCAATGCCACAATTAGTTGCCCCATCAAATAAGCCAGTAGGATAGTGGTAGCAAGGTGAAGATCCCGGCACTCGCAGTGATAGTGGACCGGATGTGCAGAAAGAAGTGTCAAAACGCCCGAAGTGATCCGATGGATATCTGGTGGAATGCCCTCAAATAGTAGTTGATTCCTGGCTAGCCAAATCCACCAGGTGCTGAATAACGAGAGATATAAAAGATCAAAAGAGGCATTGATCTATAACCCCATCTTCACAAGGAATATCCATGCATCCCAGGTTAGTGGTGTGCCCATAGTAGCGGCAATCAAAGACCAAATCGTCTTGGTTGTTAACAGATGGCCCACCGATTCCACAGCAACATAACAAATTCCACATCTGTTAGGCTCAATCCAACCTCCCCTGCATAAATTATCCCAAGTAGATATGTGATTTTCAATGGCAAACCAAATAAAACATTGGGGTTTAATCGGGATATGCCATTTCCATAACAGTTTTTGCCACCAATCCATAGTCGAGGCAAATAGTGAAGAACGTATTAAGTCTAGGTCGTGCGGGCAGCAGTATTGGAATTTCACTAAAATTTTAGTGTCAAACAATCTTTTTTTACTTTTTGGGTTTAACATTTCCCTTCCCTAAACGGGTTACTTAAATAAGTACTTGTCAATTATAACGTTTTAGTGTGGTGGTTTGAAAGTAATTGTTGTCATCAGATCTGCTCTTAACAAAAATTATAAGTTTCTGGTAGCACACAAAATGGTTTCATCTAAGGTGGCCCTCAATTGATCCCACAGGTTAAATTCAAATGCTTATGCTCTGTCCAAGAATTTGTGAAAATGACAAATTGCCAGTAAAAATATACTTCAATTCAGAGGTATGGAAGAGATCACCCAGGTGTTTAATTCATGTGTGTTCGAAATTTGGTGATTACCAAAAGACCAAAAGGATGATGTCTCTTCTTTCAGCTTGAACTCAAATTTTGCAATATTGCCACAGTTCATATTTAATCTTAGACGTTCTCAGTTTGTACAAGTTTTTAATAATAGCCCAAATGATTTTAATAATAGCCCAAATGAGACAGCTTATTTCTGCATGCTATTGAATAGAAAGAATGTCACCAATTTTATTGTATACTTTTGCTGAATGCATACTTCAGTGTTGTTGTCTTTCATGGTATGACTATTGCTCAGTGGCGCAACAGGGGCTATCATAATTAACCATAGCATCAGGCATTTGCTCAATTGTTGCAAGCACCTCATGATGATATACAGGCTATTATCGAGGAACGATTTCCTACATCTAGATTGGTTATCTGTATTAAGGATGAGATCGTGGAATAGGCGAATGCTATGGGACAATTGAGTGCCATTCCCACTTCTGAAAATTCTGCCAGATTATACCTGTAGACAACTTTTTGCTGTAATTTTGGTAATAATTATGTCCATCTCTGTTGTATTAGATACAAAGGCGGCCGCAGCGGGAATAATTGTGTATTTGGTTCACTGGGTTGTATTTAAGAGCCGAGAATCAGGTTCAGCCAATTTTATTTCATCCATTTTGCTATCTATCTGTCGCTGTAAACAATATAGCAATACAGGTTCAGGAGAAATCTTTGAATCTGAAAGCCAGGTTCTTGGGTTAGTAGATTCCAGGGGAAATTCAGAAGACGAACATGTGGCTTCACCTGATACCCATAATACACATCCTATAATGGATGATGTTGCAGAATGTGAAATCCGATTGGAATATCTGCAAATTGGTAAACGGATTGGACTAGGTTCTTATGGAGAAGTTTATCACGCAGTCTGGGATGGCACGGAAGTTGCAGTTAAAAGTCCCTTGATCAATATTTCTCAGGAGATGCATTAGAGCAGTTTCGCAGTGGAGTCTGAATCATGCGAAGATTGCGCACCCAAATATTGTTCTTTTTATGGGAACAGTCACTTGGCCTCCAAATCTCTCTATTTTGACTGAGTTTCTTCCAAGAGGAAGCTTGTATCGGTTAATCCACTATCCTAAGCTCCCGATAGATGAGAAGCGGCGCTTACAAATGGTTCTTGATGTGGCACACGGAATGAATTATTTGCACAATAGCAATCCTGTAATAGTTCATCGAGACCTGAAGTCCCCAAATCTTCTTGTTGATAACAATTGGATTTTCAAGGTTTGTGATTTTTGGTTTGTCGCGCTTGAAGGAACCATTCGTTTGCTATTCAATGCCAATCGTTGGGAAAAAAGATTCCAGAAAACCCCCTTGCAATGAAGGGGGTAGGGAGATTGTTCTCTGTCACCAAGAATGGCATTTCAGTTATTTCTAAGGGAATCAATAAAGCTAAGAAGGAGTATGCGAGCAATCACGAGTATTATGTGATGTTAGAGCTCAGTCAAAAGGGTTTTAGCCCTTCTGATCTTCTCTACCAAGCTTTACAGAGATTCTACTTTTTGTACTTGGCTGGATATAAGCACGAGTTAATCGCTGCAGCTCAAATGGCTGGTCAACGCCTTACAGATAGAGAGAAGAGTAGTGTGCCTTCGGATGTGGTATCGTTGTTGGGAACTCAGAGCGCAATGAATGAAAAAAAATAAAAAATAAAAAAATATGGAGATTTTGAGAAAGGAAAGTTCTCTCAGAGCATGCAAGATTTTCTTACCAAATCAAGGGCTGGGAAAGATCACTATGACAGGGATTCCATTGTTCATGATATTTACTATGCAGAACTGTTTACAGTAGATAACTATGGAACACACTGGCAATCCTTAAAGAAGGCGTTCAGGGATAGTGCATCTCAAATAATTGGAACTATTGTGCATGGAAATGGCCGTAAAATTGATCCAAGGGTAAAAGCTGCAAAGGCTATGTATTTCTTTGCTTCAGAGATCAGGCTCTGCTCCAATGAAGCTGAAGGTAAAACACGCAAAAAATTGAAAGATGCCGAAGACTTGTTGGGAAAAGAAAATGAAAAATCAATGAAACTTAATGCAGTTTCTAGTGGACCATTACAAATTATTGATGCATCAATGCCAATAGATTATGTACACGAAATATTGAAGGGTCATTGTCTATGATTATGAACTAAAGATTGGCTGGAGTATATTTAGGTACAGATGATGACTCTTCTTCAAAGAGCTTAGCAATACTCATCCATGAATGCAAGTGGCATTTCATTTAAGTGTTTTAGTCATAGTAGAAGTATAACCCTATTAAATAGAGACATGGGTCATTTTCTTGTTTGATTAGCCAAACTTGGCAAAAACTCATTAGACTACATCCAAAAAATACTAAAGAGGTTAGCGTTGCTATCTTATATATATTTCATTGCAAAAATATTAAGGGGGTAGACTTGAGGAAGAGAGTTCCAGCCAAGGGCTGAGATTGTATTGGTAGGGCATGTATACACTCGGTTTTTCTTTATGTAGGATGACTACTTTGAAATGATTATAATCATAAGTCTCTTTTGCTTTTATATGCATTGTATCTAGTTATGATTTTATCTTGTATATGGTCAATTACATTCCATTACAAGATTCTTATAATGATGTACAATTACATTTAAATGCCTTGTTGCAGAACCAAATTCATTCTTTATAAATTCATGTTTATAGTCTTTCTTATTATTGTATTTTACAACGATACATTTTCTGCTGTTTGGTCTTTAAACCTAGCCTGAACTCTGTACTATTATACCTCCAACACTCTATCAACTCAGTTACCCATTAAACCAAAATTTAAGATTTCTCTAAGCTTAACTTTAGTGATAACAGTAACAATGAACTAAATATGGATCAAGGACAACCAACCAGGTGTATTCATATTTCCTCACACAATTATGCATTCAATGGCATTAAAAGATGGGACATGGCATTTAATATTTCAAGTGGATGGTGCCAAGTGGACACTAATAACCTAGACCTGAATTAGAAGTTAGAACTTAGAGATATAATGAAGTTTTCCTAAAAAATTAAATAGTCAAAATGATGCTCTACCAAAAACTTAACTCGTTCAACAAAACAGCTTTGGCATATTTTTACCCGTATTTGACGGAAAAAAAAGTTCAAAAATAGGCAAATGCCATCAAATTCCAACTCTGGCAGGCAGTGACCTATCCATCCTAAGATGGCGTAAGTTGTTTACACTCTCCCACATAAAGAACATTTTTAACCAATAAATACCTCAACAATTTTCATTAAACCAGTTTTATGTCTTAGCAAACATTATATAACCAATAAAATGATAACACCGGTATAGGTTGGAATGTGCACTAACCCCATGGGTAGCATAGTTGGTGGAAGCCTCGTCTTATCCAAAGTTTTTTTGTTACCAGGTAGAGTTAAAATTAATTAGTCTTAGACAGAGTAATTATTGCTGCCTCAGTTTTATTGCTAGCTATTGGATCTCAAAAAACTAAAATCTAATGACCAACAATAAGCCTACCACAACAATCATTGTTCTGTGGCAGACTTGTTAGTTGGCTATTGATCACTAGTTAATTAGACTCATCGTATATCTATGGGAGTAAGCTATCTATTCGACCATTTGCACTTGGGCTCACTTGACTCGGTCAGGTGATAGATTTCTCCGTTATCTTTTGGTGACAGTGAGACCAAGAACAACAAATTCTGCTTGCATATTAATTCTACAACAAACTATTATTACACTCAGTTATAGTGCAATAATGAAAAATACTAATTTACCAAATCAAATTAAATCTACAGACTGAACCGATCCAAACCTGATATGACATTGTGTTCTAAAAACTTGTAATTTGAAATTCAATTGTTATGGATTTGATAAGGCCAATGTTCTGTCTGTATGCTAGTTTAAAACTTTAACCTCCCTTATCATGAAGGATAAAGAATCCAAGGTTTAAACCTGGATCGGGTTCCATAAAACAAACAAACGAGTTGATTAATTTTATCATGAAGGATAAAGAATCCAAGGTTTAAACCTGGATCGGGTTCCATAAAACAAACAAAGGAGTTAATTAATTGTTAGAAGGAAGTTGGTAAAACTTTCCAAGTTTTAGATCTTTCCAGTTATTTTTATGGAGTTGACTAAAATAATACTATTCTAAACGTACATTTGCAGTTTTCATAAAAATTCCAATCAAAACTTACAATTTTCAACTTGCACTTAAAAAACAAGAATTTTCATGGCTAAATTTATGGATAGATGAATTCGAGAGCCCCCTTGATGTGAAAGTAAGTATTGAAATTGATTGTTCTTGGTCCTACAAAAAGGTAACGGAGTAAGCTATTACCAGAGGGCGTCAGATGGACCCCAGTGCAAATGGTCGAGTAGATAGCTTACTCCTATATCTATCTATGGGAGTAAAAATCGGCAAGAGCTATCGGTTGAGCTGCAGAGTATTTAATGTGGCTTGATGACCATTGGATTTAGAGCAGCTCCAAATTACCATAAAAATCTCGCAATTTATACCTACAAATGTAACGCATATTCAAAATAATGCCACCTGAATGGTGTGAGGCCCCTTCGGATAGTCTCACCTCACATTTGAAATATACTCTCTTTACTCAAACGGTTGGATTGTCCCGCACCGATTATTATAACCACAGAGAACATTGACCAATAAAATAAAAGGTTCGATTCCCCACACAATTATGGCGTTGATGCACACTGTTTTCTTCTTTCTAACAGTCAGCACCTTGAAGCAACGCCCATAGACAGCAACATTACAACCAGAACGAAATAAATCTTCACCCGCTTTACACTTCCCGAAGGGTAGGTGGAGTAGATTGGTAGTTCAGCGCTGCCATATTTACATCATCAATACCTTCCATACACAGGAACTCTCAGAGCATCAAGAGAGGCAGATAGATTACAACGCTCAGCTACAATTAACATGACACCAGAAGAACCTGGTTACTTTGACGCCCCTCCTCCCCCGGCTCCTGGGTTTGGGACTCCTCCTCCCGCTCCTGGTTTAAGTTCCCCCCCTCCGGCTCCTGGTTTTGCTCCTCCTGCGCCCGATCCAGGCTTTGATCCTCCTCTGGAAGCGCCGCTACTCGGGCCTCCGCCTCCACGTCCACCTCCAGGGCCGGACTGCATTACAGAGTGGTAAGCTCTTCATTATATTCCATTCTCCTGCTCTCCATGGTGGGTGAAAAGGCAGAAGATAAGCTAACACAGTTGCTTTGGTTGTTTTCTTGTGTGTGATAAACAGCTTATCATTTATATTTTGCTGCTGTATATGGGACGCCTGTTGTGGAGGACCCTTTAGGCCGTCGCCACCACCGGCTTCGCCTTCGCCACCCCCTCCGCCACCGCCACCGCCACCGCCAGAGCCTCCCCTTCCGCCACCAGCACCACTTCCTCCCTTCTGATTTTCACACCACCAGGGAAGGGTATACCTACAATTGATATTGTATAACCGATGTAGAGCTTATGGCAAATTACAATACAACTTATGTTGTAGATTACCTGCTGGAGTGGCGGCTAGAGAGGAAGACCATTTGTCTGGAACAATTCATTATTGATCTGTATGATGTTTGTAGAATTTTAAAAAACGCTGTTGTCAATTTAAAAAAGTTTGTGTACATGGATCTCAGTATTTATTTTGAGATTTAGATCTATGTCCAGGTTAATTTTTTTTAGACAGAATTTGGATTTAAGATGGATGGTTTTAATTTTTTATGTAATAGATTTACTATAAATCTATGGTTTGTTTATATACTTAAAAAATAATAATTTTAGTTACTCATTTGTAATTTTGTTATGGTTTTATTAATAATATGTATTTTTTTAGTAGTTTGGTTTATTATCAAATTAATTTTTATTTTACGTTCAATTTTTTTTAATAAATTATTTTATTAATCAGTATATATTTATTTTAATTTTACATTTATTATAAATAAAAATTAAATTTAAAAATTCACACTTTCATAAATTTAAACTCCAATAAAATTAATTAGTGTAAAATTGTAAATGAGCACACTACTACTTTGCAAAATTAAAATTAAAATTGATGTTGCAAAATTGATTGTAATGTTTTGATTATTTAAACATGACATTTTGGAATTCAAGTGAAGGACAATATAAATGGGTCATGCATTTTAATATTGAAATAAATTATTTTATTAATTATAAAATTAAAAACTAATACTACTTTGCAAAATTAAAATTAAAATTGATGTTGCAAAATTGATGGTAATGTTTTGATTTGCAAAATTAAAATTAAAATTGATGTTGCAAAATTGATGATAATGTTTTGATTATTTAAACATGACATTTTGGAATTTAAGTGAAGGACATTATAAATGGGTCATGCTTTTTAATATTGAAATAAATTATTTTATTAATTAAAAAATTTAAAAACTAAGGTTCAAAGTTTGATTGTAATGTTTTTTTTTCATTTAAATATGACATTTTTGGAATATATGTAAAAGTTGAGTTACAATGTTTTTTAATTTAAATATGATATTTTGGAATTTATGTGAAAGATTTAATAAAAAGATTTTTTTAAGAAAAAAAATTAGTAATTTTAATTTGATTGAGGGTTGGGGGCATAAGCTAAGGGGACAAAAGTTGCATGTGACGAATTCAAGAAGTAGGAAAGTATTAGGGATTATAAACTATAAATACTTTTCTTACCCATTGCATGTTGGATACATATTAATAACAAAGTTAATGTTTGATAATGGTTGTAGCTAAGGCTTTTAAAAGCCATATTTGGGGTCACGTGTGGGAAAATTAGAGGAATCAATGTTTATTGGAAAGTTTTTGGTGATGCAAATCTATTAACATGGTTCAATTAGCAAATGACCCATAGTATGTAGAGTGCACCTTAGATTCAAAAACGTAAACGACCCATTTACATAGAAATGCCCTATTTTTTATATTTTCAAGGCTCAAAGCAAATGTATTTTAAAGTCTTGAGGCGGGCCATGTCCACATTAAGTCATAAACAATGGGAAAATGTATAAGGTAATGAGATACCAAGGCTCCTCCCTTCATGTTACAATATGGGTGGGACCACAGCTAATGTGAATGTGGGAAGCAAAGCGTAGGCTGCATGGCTTTAGATAGGGGAGTTTAACCTTTATGCTCTACATGACTTAAGTGGAGATGAGGCCCATTACCATGGTGAAACTCTACATGACTTAAGTGAAGATAAGGCACATTACCATGGTGAAACATAACAAGGGGAACACAAAGGAAAATGCCACCATGGGAGGCTAACTTCACTTCAATCAATGATGACACATGTCATTGTGAAGCATAAAGAAGACATGTCATCATATGGAAAAGGCAAGCGTGACCCTATTAGCCAACAATTAAAATGTGTAGATGTCCCTTTTCTTTTAAAGGTTTTCATCAAAAGGGACAAAATATGGGCAAATATAGAAGGCAAGAAGAGTCGATCATTCCTTTCCCTTCATATTATACTATGGACCCAACTCCCGAATTGATGTGTAATATAGGACGTAGAGATAATCTCTCTTTCCTACTACAAATTTTCCCTCCCATCATCCATCCCTCATCACTTAGGTGTTAGTGACTGGTGATGTGGGATGTGGAACAAGAGATCCAATATTTTTGAGGTGGAGGTATTGCTTCCACCTTTCACATTATTTAAATAGAAAGAAGACAAGGCATAAGGAAATAAAAGGTCCAAAGGACAATTTGGATGATGGCATGGACCAGTGGTAAGGTTCCACATGTTGGTGACATGGAGGTAAGACAAAGAAATGTGTTTCCCTATTAGTGAGCACCAAGTGGCATGTGGGGCCCACCAACAAAATACAAAAGTGCATATATTTACATAAAAAATACCAAAGTGTATTATCAAGGGGATGATACCTCTACTCTTTATCCTTGGAATAACCAAAGGTAAACTCACAAATCCATTCCTTTAAGTAGCATGCCAAAATATTGTGGGAAATTGTATTTATCTAAATAACGGTTATCCTATTGACCATCATCATGGGCAAAGAACATGCCATTTGCATAATAATTTGGGGTGTTGACATGTTGTACATGCAATCCCAAGGGATAATTACAGGGAATTGATGGAATTGTCCATAGAGTTTTACTCAAAAGTATGTTTAGAAGACTAGATTCATGTTTGCAAACCAAATTTATTATCGTCATTCTTTTGAACAAAATAATTCACATGCTATGCATGTCATAATAATACGTGAATAATATGCCATTAATTGTCATTATGAGAAGAAACCATACATAATACCATAGAACAAAACACTTAAGTGGGGAAGTCTAAGTACACGAAGAACAACCACTGCAAAAAAGGTAGTAGCTCAAAATAACCAAGAGCACAAGAGTCCAACATTAGAACATTGATCATTATATATGTTGGCTTCTTGGGCTCATAGATAATACAACATGAGTACAAGGAGAAGTAGCCTAACCCCCTATCGACAGCCTCTACTTATAGCTAATGTTTGCTTGACATGGGAAACTTTGATCACTAGGTCAAACAACCTTCATATTATGCTTGATCTTGGTACTAGTTTATATTGGTTAATAATAGTGGGTTTTAACTACAAGAAAAATGTTCACACCCAAAACTATTCCACCTTGAAAAGGTTGATAGCCTCTGGGATACACTTAGTTTAATAAAATCATATTGCTTTAATATTTGTATAATGGCATGTATATGTTGTCATTTGTGTTATTAGATGTCATGTCCCCTCAAATTGACCATTAAAAGTGTTGACCATGCTAAGTTCCTAGGGGCTCAAGTTGTTATTAATTATTCCTCCTAGGATAAATTTTTACTAATAATTGTTCTAAGGCATGTATTTAATTTTATTTCAGCAATTTTATTTATTATGCACAATAATGATGTGGAATTAAGGCTGCCATGTTAGGAGGGCACATTGGGGAAAGCTAGTCAACTTTCCTTGGTAAAAATAAGAAAATCCATGACAAAAGCAAGTATGAGAATAAAGAGAAGTTTCCTAAAAGCAGAAAAAGAAGAGATAGAGGTAAAATCAGGAAAGTATTTCAAAGGGGAGGGTGCAGTTTCCTCTTATGGAGCTTAGAAAAGCTGTAAGAGAAAAGCATGAAAGTTTTTTAAGGAAAGAAAGAGTTTCCTTATGACCCAGGAAAAGCAAAAAGCTGTCATAACTCAAAATAGGAAGCTTTTGACTAAGAAAGGGTGTAGTTTCTAATTGTGAAGGATGATTTGGACTTGGAAACAATTCCACATGGTCCTACTTGCCTAATTTCCCAAAGGGGGCACTTTTGTGGCTAGGGTTAGGTCACTCATGGGGTTGACTTGCTCTCATAGGTCACCATTGGCATCAACTTACTAAGCAGGTCATCCATAATTCTATAAAAGATAAATTCGAACCCATTGCTTCAGTTTGGTTGATTATTTGATTGTTGAATGCTTATGTGAGCATTACTTCTGAGTGTTGTGCCTCAAACTACTGGGAGATGAGCCCTAGCCTTCCATTTCCCTCTCCTTCCATCCCCTTCTCTTCCAT
Organism: Pseudotsuga menziesii; assembly: GCA_001517045.1. Taxonomy (NCBI): domain Eukaryota; kingdom Viridiplantae; phylum Streptophyta; class Pinopsida; order Pinales; family Pinaceae; genus Pseudotsuga; species Pseudotsuga menziesii. Next base: position 153,832 of record LPNX010387019.1, read on the forward strand.
TGCAAGTATGGAGCGCTAGCTTGCAGACATTGTAGGATAATCAGAGCCATTTGCAGCCTCCATCAAGTTCAGTTTGAGCTCTAGTGAATCCCATGCTTCACCTATGCTCACAGTCCCCTACTGGCCATGATACGGGCCTCTTGCCCCTTAATTTTGGAAGCATATTTGTAATGGTCAGTCAATAATGTAATTTCTATTATGTAGTGTCAAGTTTATAAAAATTACATTTATCAGTTCAAGATATCTTTTCCCCTAAATAATATTGTCTCAATTTCATCAAATGGGCCTATTTTATCAATGTATGGGGGAATTGAGTAAATTTGAATGATGTAATAAATATTATATGTTGGGGAAGTGATTGAAGGGAGTATTCATGTTCAGAGAAATTATATTTATCTCTGTTACAAAACTCATATTTTACAAAAATGAATTTGAGTTGATTTAATTGCTTTTGTAAGACCCTAGCTAGATTACTAGCTTTTAATAACTAGTTTTCCCAAAACTAATGTAGAACAAGTTTGGTAAAATGAAACTAAGATCTGTCAGTTCCTATGGGTTAGTGACAGGACTACCTTCCCATATCCATATCCAGAAACATTTTTTTGGGGGGTTATACAACCTTTTGGGATCCTCCTCTGTGCAGGGTTTCTCTTAACCAAAACTGCCAAAAATCCCCAAATTCACCCAAAACCTCTTACAACTTTCCAAAACATTAGTAAACTATATAAATACTTTAATTATATTATATTAATGATGTAAAAAACCTCTACAATTTTCCAGAATCCCCTGGTTGAAACAGACCGAACTACTCTCCTTAGTTTCATGGTTTGGCCGCCCATAAGCGTGGTAGTAGGTTTCCGCAGTGCGGAATATGAACCCTAAATGGAACCAGATCTAAATGTGTTAGGGAAGAGGAAATTACATGTCTGACATCTCTTTGTTTTCTGTCCACTTCTCACTCTTTTTTCCTACAAATCTCCCAGAAGAAACCCCTTGTTTGTCCAGTCTGAGAAGTCATTATGTAAATTAATTCAAGTTCAAAAATTTTAATATAATTTATAGAATTGAAGAGTGTTCAGATCTGTACACCAGACTTGGGAAATTACAGTGGTATCAGAGCACTTTCCTTGGCTCAGCCTGTGGAAAGTAACTCTTAGTGGAAAAGTAACTTAGCAATATCTTCAAGTTGCAGTTGTGGAATTAGTTTGAGTCATGGAAGATTTATACTTTGAGTTGTATGAGGAAGGAGAGCATTCAAAATTGGATGATAGAGAAGATTTAAGAATTTTGATGCAAAGAACATTGAAAGGGATGAAATATGTATCTCAAAGCATCATCCAGTTAGATCAAGAGACTAGAGAATTCGTTGCCAAGCAGTTGGCAAGCAAACATGGAGAAGGGAGTAGTAGTGTCTCTCAACATGAAGGAAATAAAGTTGGAGAGTCTATGTTTTCAAAAACATTAATACATTTAGGTTCTATGAATACAAAGAATCCATCAAGAAAGGAACTAAGTTGTTTCACTTCTCAAAGTAAAGGAGAAGAAAAGAGGACCAAAAGTGAAGATTCATTAGAGCCATCTGTACATGGTTTCTTTGAGAAATTATTTGGGTTTTCCCGAAAGAGAGATCAACGTATTTGCATCATCCATGAGGATGATGAATCACAAAATCCTCCATCAAAAGGAGATGAATAAGATCCATGCACAACTAAAGATCAAATAGTCCAACATCTAGTTGTTCGTAACATGGAAGGTGAGATGAATCCAAATTTCTTAGTGGCTGATTTCAAGATAAGTGCAGAAGAGATGGGGAAGATTGATGATGGTGAGACATATTTTGGATATGATCCAAAAGATAACCAAGATTCAGATTTACAATCACCCCTTGAGCCTCACAAGGAAGCACAAATTGAGCACATCTCAGTAGGGTGTGAAGCAGAGAAATGGGGGGGTGAACAAGCCAACATAATTCCACCACATAAGGAGGAAAACATCACACATGGCGAGTTAGTAAATTCTGATTTTTATGTGTCATTGTGTAAGTCTAATATGGCAGCCACTTCCAGTGAAGAGTTCAGGATGGTTGACCCCCCTAGTGACGAGGTTCAGAATTATGGTGTAAAAAATGAATGCAGTATGAAGGATGAAACTTTTAGAGAATATCTTTTTGGTGCACCAAGGATTAATGAGCACTTAAGTTGCAGCCCAAATTATGTTGTTGAGGACTTAAAATATGAATATATTGCAGAAACAACATATGGATCACATTTCAAAACCTTGATTGCACTGCATGAAATTGCTCTGGTGATGGAAAATGAAGAGGAGGAACATCTACAAGAACCTCATCTTCTTGCAAGGTCATTGAAGATGGATGAACATAAGATCTAAGAGGCCCTGAAAATTCTCCTTGACACTCATGCTTTAGTATCAAAGATGTGATGGGAAGTTGCTTTAATGGAAGACCAATCTTCCTTTGAAGCCACGAAGAATATCCAGAAAGCAATGTCCACAATCAAAGGTAATTTATCACAATTGCTTTCAGATAAAAATGACATGTTTGAGCTTGTTTATTTATTGCGGGAAGCATCATTGCATGATGAAGAAAGTATTTGCATATATGAAGAAGAGAAATACAAGATCAAAGGTGATTTGCTGGCCACCCAAGATTCTTTGAGATACACCCAAAGTGCCCTCTTAGAATCACAAATGAAGATAGAACAATTCCAACAAGAGTGGAAAGAATTGTCTGAATCCTCATTCTTTCCTGAGAGTCATCCCTTTTGGGTAAATGGCATTAAAAAATACATGGAGGAACCTCATGATTGGATGGACCATGAGGAGCATTCTATTCAATATGTGCTTAAAGAGTGTGCAGAACATTTTTATGAGAACCAAGTGACTTGATTTATTTCCAAGGAAACTTGAGTTGTTCCTTAAAGACAGACACTCTCCCATGGAAGAGTGGGATGAGAGCACCCAATTTGGGCCAGCCAATAATGAAAAAGTTGCATCCATAAGTCTAATTACTGAAGGTTGCAAACATGCAAAGAAGGTTCACAGTTCTTTCCCACATGTCCTAGATTCAGAAACACCAATGGGGAATGAACAGTGGGTGAAGAAATTTTTCTGGTTTGTGTCTCATGCACAACAGGGGGATCATGATTTGTCCCCATGGGAGATAGATCCTATTGCAGAAGAGATGGATGATTATAGATCATATAAATCAGCAAGAAATATCTCTAATTCATCCACTGGATGGTTGGATAGAGGAATCACTGAAGAGGAAAATATGGAAGGTAAAAATTTTATGTCTTGTTGCAAGAAAATTGTTTTTAATATTGTTGATTTTGCTATGATTTACAAGCAACAGAAAAGGCATGTGTGTGCAGCCACTTTTGACAAGAAGGCATCAGATCTACACATACTTTCAATGTGTGGGTCAATTGATGGATTTTTGCACCCTTGGATCAATAGCAAAGAGTTGAGCCATTGGATGAAGAGGGGAGCACCTGTTGAATTCCATAGAGACATATTTGGAATGAATACCTTGGGAGGGAAATTTCTTTATTTCTGCAATAATTTTTTTATTGTGACTAACATTGTCTTGACATGTGAACATCAACAAAGACTTATTTTGCATCTATTATATAACTCCCATACACATGCACATGAGGTGCATTCCGATTTGCATGTGCTTGAGGAGTGTGAGGTCAAGCAATATGAAGATCAAGCACTTGCATGGTTCCTAAGAGATTATGAGTTTCCTCTAGGAAAATGTTGTACAATTTTGGAGGAGGCACATGATCACACTGTCACTCAGAAAAATAATGGAGGAATTTGTGGATCCATTATCTTGATTGATGAGCATTGTAGGGATTTGGCTCACAATTCTTCACCCCACACTTCTATTTCAGCCACATCATGTGGGGATGAAAATTGGGTGAAAGGATTTTTTTGTTGATGCCACAAGAGGAGCATGATACTTTCACTCTTCCAATTGAGGTATTGATGGTCAAACCATGTGGTTTGACAAGTGCATTAGTAGTAGCTGAATTATTCCCACCTGAATCATTTAGCATGAAATTTTGTCCGTCCATTGATTGGGTGGCTAGACACATGATTGAGACGTGTGCACTGGAGGGTAAAAAGCTTGCTTGCATCAATGGAGATACATTGGACACATCAAAGAAATTGTATGAGCAATGGAATGAGTATGTATGGCTGCTATATGTTGCTTTCAGTATACATGGAGGGGAATGGGATAACCTCCTGTGTATTCATAACAATAGTGACATGAGTTCCAGTGCTAGCTTGCACATGGATTTTCATACTTTAGAGAGGCTCAAGATGATTTGGTCCCTCATTAAGAAATTCCATGTCTGGTGGGAGAGTTTAAAAAATGTTCAATTTGGCATGGGGAGAGATGAGCTCCTAGTATGGTGGTATGATTTTCATAACCTCATTTTCCTCCTCTACAATGATAAATTTTTGTTGTTTTTATTGATGGGTGGAAGGAGGAAGATAAAACCATGGGATCCAGGCATTCTTAGGAATGAAAGAGTTCAAAAGGTGGCAGAAAAATTTGGGTCCTTGCAGAGGAGGCAGTGGGATCTGGGAATTCTACTCAGTTACTTTAACTGGGTTGGAAATTTTGCTAAAGGAAGTGGCATTAGAAAAATGGCTATGATCAGAGTGGTGCAGCAAAAACATGGTGGAAAAATTTGCAACACTCTGTGGTGCTTCTGATTGAGGACAAGCAGATTTGGGAGGGGAGGACTATCATGTCCCCTCAAATTGACCATTAAAAGCGTTTACCATGCTAAGTTCCTAGGGGCTCAAGTTGTTATTAATTATTCCTCCTGGGATAAATTTTTACTAATAATTGTTCTGAGGCATGTATTTAATTTTATTTCAGCAATTTTATTTATTATGCACAATAATGATGTGGAATTAAGGCTACCATGTGACGAGGACGCATTGGGGAAAGCTAGTAAATTTTCCTTGGTAAAAATAAGAAAGTCCATGATAAAAGCAAGCACGAGAATAAAGGGAAGTTTCCTAAAAGTAGAAAAAGCAGACAAAGGTAAAATCAGGAAAGTATTTCAAAGGGGAGGGTGCATTTTCCTCTTATGGAGCTCAAAAAAGCTGTAAGAGAAAAGCAGGAAAGTTTTTTAAGGAAAGAAAGAGTTTCCTTATGACCCAGGAAAAGCAGAAAGCTATCATAACTCAAAAGAGGCAGATTTTGACTAAGGAAGGGTGCAGTTTCTAATTGTGAAGGATGATTTGGACTTGGAAACATTTCCACATGGTCCTACTTTCCTAATTTCCGAAAGGAGGCACTTTTGTGGCTAGGGTTAGGTCACCCATCGTGTTGACTTGCTCTCACAGGTCACCATTGGCCTCAACATACTAAGCAGTTCATCCATAATTCTATAAAAGATAAATTTGAACCCATTGTTTCAGTTTGGTTGATGATTTGATTGCTGAATGCTTATATGAGCATTACTTCTGAGTGTTGTGCCTCAGACTATTGGGAGATGAGCCCCAGCCTTCCATTTCCCTCTCCTTCCATCCCCTTCTCTTCCATTGCAGGTATGGAGCACTAGCTTGCAGACATTGGAGGATAATCAGAGCCATTTTCATCCTCCATCAATTTTATTTCGATCTCTATTGAATCCCATGCTTCACCTATGCTCACAGTCCCTTGCTGGCCATGATACGGGCCTCCTGCCCCTTAATTTTGGAAGCATCTTTGTAATGGTTAGTCAATAATGTAATTTCTGTTCTGTAGTGTCATCAATTTCTGAACATTACATTTATCAGGTTGAGATATCTTTTCCCCTAAAGAATATTGTCTCAGTTTCATCAAATGGGCCTATTTTATCAATGTATGGGGGAATTGAGTAAATTTGAGTGATGTAATAAATATTATATGCCGGGGAAGTGATTGAATGGAGTATTCATGTTCATAGAGATTATATTTATCTCTTTTAAAAATCTCATATTTTACATAAATGAATTTGAGTTTATTTAATTGCTCTTTTAAGACCCTATCTAGATTACTAGCTTTTAATAACTAGTTTTACGAAATCTGATGTAAAACAAGTTCGGTAAACTAAAAATAAGCTATGTCAGTTCTTGTGGGTCAGTAACAGGCCTAATTTCCCATATCCATATCCAAAACCTTTTTTGGGGGTGTTTATACAACCTTTTTGGATCCTCCTCTGCGCAGGGTTTCTCTTGACCAAAACTGCCAAAAATCCCCAAATTCACCCAAAACTTCTTAGAACTTTCCAAAACATTAGTAAAATATGTAAATACTTTATTTATGATATATTAATGCTATAAAAAACCTCTGCAACTTTCTATAATCCCCTGGTTGAAACAGACTAAACTACTCTCCTTAGTTTCACGGTTTGGCCACCCAGGAGCGTGGTAGTAGGTTTCCGCAGTGCAGAATATAAACCCTAAATGGTACCAGATCTAAATGTGTTAGGGGAGAGTAAATTAAATTATTGACATCTCTTTGTTTTCTGTCCACTTCTCACTCCTTTTGCCTACAAATTTCCCAGAAGAAACCCCTTATTTGCCCAATCTGAGAAGTCATTGTGTAAATTAATTCAAGTTCAGAAATTTTAATATAATTTACAGAATTGAAGAGTGTTCAGGTCTGTACACCAGACTTGGTACATTACATTAGATATGGCTTGTCTTTCATTGCTAAAGGTGTGGGGTATTGGTGTTTTATTAGCTTTACCTAGGCCACCTCGATATCTATTCTATGTGAAGAAACTTAACATTAAGAGTGCATAACATAAATCGTGAATAAGTAAGGATCTATCCTACTAAGCTCTATAGAAAAAGAAACTTAACATCAAATAAAAAGAGAAAATGAGAGACAGAACAAATTTATAGTGGTAAAATCCCAGAGTGGGGAAACATCCACTTTAAAATACGCTCTCTATTAAAACTATAACTCTGTTAGAAAACCAAATCTCTTACAAGTACAATACTGAGTTCATATGGGATCTATACACACTTTCACCATCACATAAAGGACTCCAAGGTCTTGTTTATATAGGTCTATAACTTGATAGATTCAACCCCATGATGCATGTTGTTGAATTTTTAATGGTTATATCAGATCTTAAAACATTTAGCATCATAACAACATAACCATAATCCAAAATATCACTAAAAGATAGATAAGCACAACCATACAAAAAGAACACAAAGATTTATCATGGGAAAACCCTAAAGGGAAAAACCCAGCAAAATCTTCCTCAATATAGATGCCCCAAAAAGATAAAAGGTAAAACCCAAAAGACTGATCCTCCTTCTTCTCCAACCACAGCTCTTTCTCCCTCTCTCTCATGCGCTACACAAGTGAGTGTGTGTGTTCCAAATGAGGAGCGCCACACCTCTATTTATATTCATTCGTTCACTTTAATAATTAATTCCAACATGTAGGCTCGAGTTAATCATGTAGGCTTGAGTTAAACATGTAGGCTCAAGTTAATCATGTAGGCCTGAGTTAAACATGTAGGCTCAAGTAACCACAACTGGGGTGCTAATGACCCACCTTTACAATTTGAGGGGACTACCTCATGACTCTTATTAGTTCTTCCAATTAGAAGCATCGGGTTATAAAGTAATACAAGTGGTTCTCCCGGTAGGACCATCGGGGACCACACAAAAAAGTACATATAGAATATTCTTCGAAGTTACAATATTTCAACACTCCCCCTTAACGAGAAGGGTATTCTACAACAACATCAACAACAACAATAATAGGAGAGAGATAGAGGACATCATGAACATCATCAGGGTAACACATCTATAAATCATTGGAAGCTTTTCAACATCATGTAGTCTTCATCTTCAATCTTCAGTCTTTAGCAACAAAAACACCTTGACTGCATCATTAACAACACTTTGACCTTTCGATCAGCAACAACATCTTCATCACTTTGACCTTTCGATCAGCAACAACATCTTCAGCACTTTGACCTTTCGATCAAAAACACCATCTTCAGCACTTTGACCTTTCGATCAGCAACATCAACATCAGCACACTCTGATCTTTCGATCAGAAACATCATCATCATCACACTGATATTTCAATCATAAACATCATCATCATCACACTCTGATCTTTAGATTAGGAACATCATCATCATCACACTCTGATCTTTCGATCAAGAACATCATCATCATCAACAACAACCTGCAATCCATAGTACAAAGACAAAAATTCTTTGGATCACTTTTGGAATTATTACGGGATAATAAAAAATGTAATCCCACTACATTCTCGACAACCGAAGTCACCGGATTGATTACGGGATAATCAGTCCCTATCAATTTAGGACTAAGTCCAAGTATGCTGCAATCCTACCACATTCTCGAGTACCAAAGTCACCGGATCCATTCTAAACCGAATTTCATGGATGATACAATCCTACCACATTCTCGATGACCGAAGTCACCAGATCCATTCTAAACTAAGGTTCATGAATGATACAATCCTACTACATTCTCGATGACCAAAGTGACCAAATCCATTCTGAACCAAGGTTCACGGATGATACAATCCTACCACATTCTTGATGACCAAAGTCACCAGATCCATTCTGAACCGAGGTTCACAGATGATACAATCCTACCACATTCTCGATGATCGAAGTCACCAGATCCATTCTGAACCGAGGTTCATGGATGATACAATCCTACCACATTCTCAATGACCGAAGTCACCAGATCCATTCTGAACCGAGGTTCACAGATGATACAATCCTACCACATTCTTGATGACCAAATTCACCGGATCTATTATGGACATATGTCCCAGGATGATACAATCCCTCTTCATTCTCGGGGACTGAGGTCACTGGATCACTTTAGGGAAAGATCCCAGGGATGATACAATCCCACTATAACACCACTACTCCCCCTTTTGAGGAAGGTCTTTCCGAACAACACCAAGCTTGTCTCGAAAGTGTTCGAACTTTACTCGAGACAAAGGCTTTGTCAGCACATCAACAACTTGTTTATCAGTACTCACATACTAGAGCTTTATGGCTCCCTTCTGTATCATATCTCGAATGTAGAAATACCTGATTTCTATGTCCTTTGATCTGTCGTGGAACACTGGGTTCTCTGTCATCTTTATACAACTTTGATTGTCACATAGAATAATGGTAGTGTCCAACTCTAGGTTGAAAAACCCTGACATCAGCTTTCGAATCCATATGGCTTCACAACTAGCAGAGCAAGCTGCTATATATTCTGCTTCGGCTGTGCTTAGAGCAACACTAGATTGTTTTCTACTAAACCATGAAATCATAGCAGATCCTAGACTATAACATCCACCTGATGTGTTTTTTTTTTTTTTTCTGAGATACTTTCGGCCCAATCTGCATATGTATAGCCATACAATCTATACTCATGGCTACTATCATAGTATAGACCAAAGTCTATAGTCCCTTTCAGATATCTCATCACATGTTTTGCAGCCACCAGGTGAACTCGTCTAGGTTGAACTAGATATTGACTCAGAGTATTCACAGCAAAACAAATGTCAGGTCTGGTGTTTGTTAAGTACATCAATGAACCAATGATATGTCTGTATTGAGTCGCATCTACTAACTCTTATGAGTCATCAGCTAACAACTTCAGGTTGGAATCCATGGGTGTGGCCATGGCTTTGCATTCCAGCATATTGAATCTTTTCAATATCTCTATTGCATACTTTCCCTAGTTGAGAAAGATTCCTTCTGAACTTTTCCATACTTACAGACCTAGGAAATAATGCATTAACCCAAGGTCTTTCATCTAAAATTCTTCAGCGAGCTTCTTCTTGCATTCTACAATTGGTTTCTCATTCCCTGTCAGGAATAGATTATTCACATATAGTAATAGTATGACATTTTCATCTTCTATAACCTTGAATTAAAGGTTAGGATTGACTTTCATCAGGAAACTATCTATCCTTCCATACCAATAAGGAAGGCTTGTCTTTACTTCATCATGGAAGAAACTACCATGATAGTTCTGAAGAAAGTGTACCTTGCTTCCTGGAGTAAGTGTCTCTTCATAATTAATTCCCTCTTTCTTATAGAAACCTCTAGCCATAAATATTGCTTTATACTTCTCGATACTTCCGTCAGCTGCATGCTTTATCGTATAGATCCATTTGGAGGATACTATACTCTTTCCTTCTTGTTTGGGAACTATGTCCCATACATCATTCTAGTATTCTTTCATCATAGCATCTTCCATGAGTTAGTCTTGTGAGGTCATCAACATATCCTAGTCTTCTGTATTCAACCTTGAAGGTTGGAACCCACTTTACTCTTGGTAAAGTATCGATCCATCAAGAACTTGTCCATCATGTCGTACCATGTCGAACTCAGATATCTTCTGTAGTCACTCCCCCTAAAGTGGAGTATCATCTTCCCTCTTCATTCTGTACAGGTGGTTCTATGCTTGATGTATACTTCTAGTAGGTCTGGTCAATAGAGTGTGTCATGTCATAGTCTATTCTTTCTGAGGCAAATCATGAACCTTGCTTTGTACACTTGTTCTTGTAGATCCATATGGAAGATACTCTTTGATCATAGCTTCTTTCATAGCTAGAAAGGTTAGCATCAATGATGTCACCTAACTATGTTACACAACTAGAGTGTTTCCGAGGCCTCTTAATTTGGTTTGGAAGTCTCGCCATTCTTTTCTTCATCTTGAGTTATATCTCGTACCCATGGTGGTCTTCATCCTTCGAGGTAGATCCACTGCTCTCTGAAGCTCTTCATATTCATGTTTATTGGAGTGAATCTTGAATTGTCATCACTTGTTCTTCGGAACAAGTCTCATCCTTCTTTTCTTGTAGGAGGTTGTACAGGACATTTCCTACAATTTAGATGCACAAGTTGCATGGTTAGAACTATTTCATAAAACATATGCATAAGGACAAATTCTTATGCATCATGCAACTGTTTAGCCAATACAACATTCATCCATATCTCACATAAACTTTCTAGATGCCTTCTATCTCTACCATGGCATCATTGAGATTGTGCACTAATCCAATATGTCAGCAAAGAGGTTTCATTCTAGATAAGTAGCAATGGAGAGTTGTATAGTACCATGAGCTACTTACCCATCACATGCATATTAGTAGTATATTGTCATTAATGCAAACAATCTATCATGCATAACACATCAACCGAATATAATCAAATGCATAACAAAACAATATCATTAAATGACAATTGAATACTTATCTTTTATTCGTTTCATGGGTAGACTCCTTGATCCTTCTACTTCATCATCTTCTTCATTCATGACATCATCATTTCTCATCCAAATTCTAAGATGGATAAGGTGTTCTTCAATAATTGATTTCTTCATATTCCTCATCGCTTGAGGTATCTTCTTTGGATGGTGAGAGCTTGATCTTCAGTTGTTCCCATCTTCTCTTCTCTTATTATGAGTTGAGCTTCTTCTTCTTCTCAGAGTCTGTTGAAAGTAATCACTTCCTTCTAGTACACATTCCTTGAATGAATGAGTCCCATGATCTTGGGAGACCATTCAATGTGGCTATCACCACTTCTGCATTCTCCACTTCTTCTTCTACTACTTCAAGTTGTTCTGCATTCTAGATCTTCACATTCTTCAATTGTTTTCTCAAAGCCATATTCTGATTAATGTTCTTATCTTCAAATATCTTGATCAAGGAATCAAACATCTTCGGTGTCTTTAGGGAATACACTTGTGGTACAAGTTGATCTGTGATTGAATCAATAATGATCTTCTTGGCCTTGATCAAGTTCTTCTTATGTAAGGCTTTGAGCCTCATCTCCCTCTGGAACTGGAACCTCTCTACTTATGTAGGTGTCCAATTCATATCTTCAGAGAGATCATATACTTCCAGGCTTCGAAGTTGTCAACTTCACCAATCTTGTCATCAAGCTGATGTGATAGATCACTTTGAAATAAGAACCTCAAATGAAAATAGAAAAAGATTAGATCTTACCGATTTGAGGTGTCCGTCCTGGTTCCGGAGCTGGCTGATCTAGGGTTTGTCAGAGAAACCCTAATTTTAAGAACTTGGAATATTTCAGATCTGATTGGATAGAAATATAGATCTATTCAAGGTGATCTGTCCAATGTACTCCTTAAAACAGTGGAGAGAAGCTCCCGAAACAGGAAGCCCTAGATTATCAACTTCTTCTGCATAAATGTCTGATACTGTTTCTATGATATCTCCAAAATTACTACTCCTATATGTCTAAAAATTCACACTATGGTAGCCTCGCCTGTTCCTGTTCCAACACCATAGGTTTCAGTGGAATTTGTTTCACCCATTGGGACTTATGATCATTTTCCCAAGGTTACCTGATACAAGACTTTTCAAAACAGCAAAGTTGTACAGAATTCCACATGTCATTGTTTCATCTTCTGAGTCTAAAACTTGGACCATAGAAATTTTAGTCTGTGCCCTTTCTGGAACATCTTCCAAAATTTCATTTGGACCTTTGTATCCCAAGATATAGCAATTCTTCCCAGGTGTCCTGTTTAGGGATGAATCCTAGAAGAGGATGGAACCCTAACTTGGAGGGATCATATCTCCTAGAATATAGCGAATATGAGGCTGAATTGTGGAAAAAATGTACATCATGATTTTATCTTCGCCCTCTGCAATTTTCATCTCCTTATCCTTCACCAATCCCGAGATATAGCGAATGTACCAAAATGTATTAGTTTTAGTATTTAGGGTTTTTCCAGCTCAGGGTCAAACTAGGGTTTGACTTTCCTAGATTTTCACCCAACCAAAAATATTGAACCAGGTCTCTAAAATTCGATTTTGATGAGGAGAGAAATCCTATGCTGGGCTCACTCAAAAATTCCTCTTCTGTAGAAAGCCCTAATTTCCCGCACTGAAAACTAAAAATGCTCGGAATCGAATTCTGCTTCAACAGAAAGATGTGCCCTTCAATAGAGAGTCAACCTAGCCTTCTTTTGCTGATCGATTGTGGAGAGAGACCCAAAAATTAATAATCCCTAGCTTCTGTAGCTGCACAAGGTCTTCTTTCAGGTTGGCTCTGATACCATGTTGAATTTTTAATGGTTATATTAGATCTTAAAACATTTAGCATCCTATTTTCATAACCATAAGCCAAAAGATCACTGAAAGATAGACAAGCACAACCATACAAAAAGAACACAAAGATTTATCCTGGGAAAACCCTAAAGGGAAAAACCCAGTAAAAGCTTCTTCAATATAGATGCCCCAAAAATATAAAAGGTAAAACCCAAAAGACTGATCCTCCTTCTTCTCCAGCCACAGCTCTTTCTCTCTCTCTCTCTCATGTGCTACACAAGTGTGTGTGTGTGTTCCAAATGAGGAGTTCCACACCTCTATTTATATTCATCCGTTCACTTTAATAATTAATTCTGACATGTAGGCTCGAGTTAATCATGTAGGGTCGAGTTAAACATGTAGGCTCAAGTAACCACAACTGGGGTGCTAATGACCCACCTTTACAATTTGAGGGGACTACCTCATGAATCTTATTAGTTATTCTGATTATAAGCGTCAGGTTATAAAGTAATACAAGTGGTTCTCCCGGTAGGACCATCGGGGACCACAAAAAAAATTACATATAGAATATTCTTCGAAGTTACAATATTTTAACACATGTGGTATGTCTATGGTTTTTTAGTAAATGGTGAATGATCTTATTTAGTGAGGTATGTGAAACCATCACATAATCTAATGATGCTTCATTGGATGTACATTATGTTCAATCAATAATGCTCCTAAAGATCATTGAAATGACATCACATGCCCATAAATATATCCCACTATACATCATTACATTGCACATTCTTACATTCCCCTTAATGATGGCTAGAGGAATGAGAACACATTTGGAAGAAGATGGAATTACATTACATTCCCCCTCAATGACAACGTCAACCATCCTAGAGAAATGGAAAAGATCGATAGCTGCAAACTTTGTTGTCATTAAGAATAAGCTATTGAGTGGAACAATGTAGGAAAAGATCAATAAGTTGCAACCAAATCCTTTGAAAAGGTGCAAGGAAAGAACACTTGTTGTCATCAAGAATCAATGCAAGATGCCCAAAGTGAGATGAAGTTGAATGTGATCTAGTATGCAGGAAATGTCAACAATCTATCGAAATGCTTCAACTAACAACTTGAAGATAAGCACAAAACAAATTAATCAAGTATTATAAAAGATGCATGATGTGCAATAAAACGATCTTGGCATCAATGCATTGTTCCATACAAAGCACACAAACAACATTTCCATCAAAGCAGTCATTTTTAAGTACAAGAATCATATGGCCAAAACCTCATTTCTACTCTCAATATTATAAAGTATATAACATGTTAGGAGAAAAATGTTTATTGTAATGAACATAATTATATAAATATATAAACATCAATAAATAATAACATTGATAAATGATAATTAATAGTAAATGAAAGGACACATCCTATCTAAAGACCATAGTCTACCAAGGAACATGACCCCTCGTCCATTATGACTAGTCAATACTATAAATACAATGTCACATGGCATTATATCGACAACTTATCTATTCATTATTTAATTATTATATATTTCTCTTGTTTGAATTTTAAACCAATTGTCCTTTTTTAACTGTGTATTTTGTAAATGAATTTTTTTCATTTAATTTATCTTGATAAAAAATAGGGATGACAATAATATGATGTGGAACAATTGAATCATGAACACTTACAATAGAAAGGGTATAAGTATGACCAAGCTTATAAGTTGAATAGGAAATAAGAGTAACCTGTTTTTCCTAAGAATCTTGAGTTTCCTTCTTCTTGCATTTTGCAAGCTATTTATGCCATTCAAAACAATAAATTTTCTCAGCATGATTGGTTCTCCCACAACACATGCATGGCTTCCATGGCTTCTTCTGAGAAGTATTTGTATCAAACATCATCATTAACTAGTTGTAAATTTATTTTAGGTCATTTATATTGACTGTTCCCATGATAAGTAGCATGACCATTTCCAACAACAATCTAACTTGGAGATAAAAGCCTTCCATGTTCACAAATTAGGCCTTGACAAAATTATTCAAAATTAGGATTCTAGGTTCATTTAGACATTTCATTTTCTCTATTTTGAGAATATATGAATAGATAATAAATTGGGTAGACCAATGGGTTACCTCAAGTGGTTGAGTGATGTGAATTGCAAGCAGGAGCTCATGGGGTCAAGTCCCCAGTTTGGTTGACTCTGTGAATATTATGGGCCTCACTTGATGTCCATGTTGGGTTAGATTTACAAAACTACTACCAAAAATTTTACCGTAGTTACCATCCTCAAAACGAGGTGTAGTTCCTAGAGTATTTCATGTGCTGCACATTCCATTAAAAAATTATCATAAATTGAAAGTTGTTGGAATGTATTATGATGATTAGTGTGACATTGTTGGAACTGTAATGATGTCTGGTGAGATTTCATAAGATGTTATGATGTATGAACAAGCAAAAGAAGGCATATAATACTTCATAACACTCTAAATAACGAAGAAGGGGGTATTGTTATATTTTTATCATTTAAGTAATATGATCTTAGGATCTTATCTGAGAGAATAACATGCACAACAATAATCACAAGAGACACAAAGAATTTTCCTCAGGGAAACCATAAAGGAGAAACCCCTGCAACTTCCTCAGAGATAGAATGAGCACCAGTAGCAAAAGTAAAACCCGAAAAACATAAAGATGATCTCCGACAACTGATCTCTCTCACTTGTGCTAGTGCTTCTTCTCTCACTCATGCGCCCTAGTTGAGTGAGTGTACGTGTGATGAATAGAGAGGCTCACTCTTTATTTATACTATTTCGTTCACTTAATATTTGATGCAGTTATGTAGGCTCGAGTAATCCTAACTTAGTTATGTAGGCTTAAGTAAACACAACTAGGGTACTAATGACCCGACTTACAACGAAGGGGAATTCCTCGTGACTTTTAGTAATTCTCTCGATAGGAACATCGAGGTACAAAGAAATACAAGTGATTATTCAAATAGGAGCATCAAGGACCAATAAAATACAATATATACAAGTGAATACATTCCAAATTTACAAATACATCAACACTCCCTCTTAACTAGGAAGGTATTATCTTGACACAATTCATCAGCACAAGTCTTCGTCATTGGATCATCATCAAAGCTGGATCATCACTGGATCATCATCAAAGCTGGATCATCACTGGATCGTCATCAAAGCTGGATCATCACTAGATCATCATCACCATCACTGCTTCTGCTATCTCTCAATTCTTCTCATCACAGGAATTTCTACAGAGCCAGCCCTTTTTCATGTTGGTTGTAGGCCTAGCCTCCATGTAGGTATTCATCTTCTTTAGCACTTATATCTGACCATGGGAGGAACACATCCCGCAACCATGTCATAAAGGCTCACCCAACACTCATATCTGACCATGGGAGGAACACATCCCACAACCATGTCAGAAAGGCCCAACACTCACATCTGACCATGGGAGGAACACATCCCGCAACCATGTCAGAATGGCCCAACACTTATATCCGATCATGGGAGGAACACATCCCGCAACCATATCGAAAAGGCTCAGCACTTATATGTATCCATGGGAGGAACAAATCCCACAACCATGTTGGAAAGGCTATGCACTTACATCTGACCATGGGAGGAACACATCCTGCAACCATGTCAGAAGGGCTCTGCACTTACATCTGACCATGGGAGGAACACATCCTGCAACCATGTTAGAAGGGCTCTGCACTTACATCTGACCATGGGAGGAACACATCCCGCAACCATGTCAGAAGGGCTCTGCACTTACATTTGACCATGAGAGGAACACATCCCGCAACCATGTCAAAAGGGCTCTACACTCACATCTGACCATGGGAGGAACACATCCCACAACCATGTCAGAAGGGATCTGCACTTACATCTGATCATGGGAGGAACACATCCCGCAACCATGTCAGAAGGGCTCTACACTTACATCTGACCATGGGAGGAACACATCTCGCAACCATGTCAGAAGGGCTCTACACTTACATCTGACCATGGGAGGAACACATCCCAAAACCATGTTAGAAGGGATCTGCACTTACATCTGACCATGGGAGGAACACATCCCGCAACCATGTCAGAAGGGCTCTACACTTACATCTGACCATGGGAGGAACACATCTCGCAACCATTTCAGAAGGGCTCTGCACTTACATCTGACCATGGGATGAACACATCCTGCAACCATGTCAGAAGGGATCTGCACTTATCCATATCCACATGTATTGTGGGTTGTGATCTATCCATATCTCTAGCTATATAATAGAGTTAAAAGAGACCATTTTTTAGATCACACACACTATTGTGTGATATGACATGAGAAAGTCAAATATGGAATGTGATGTGTGGGTGGACAATATTGCAAATTCCCTGAAAAATAATAAGATCAAGCATTCCCATGGATGTTTCCCCATTTTGGGTTTTACCACATAAAATTGGTGTACTATTTTTTCTCTTTCATTTCCTCTCTTGCACTTTTTATTGATTATTTGATGCTTGTGTTGATAGCAGATTAGATCCAGTTATTGATTTACATGCTAGTAATCTTATTTTTTTATGCTAATTCATATGTAGCAATAGTCTAACATGGTATCTTAGAAAGTTGTTATGCTCTACCTCCTTTAGTAAATTTTTGTCAAAAAAAATTCAAGTATAAAATTTCTTCAATATTTTGTTGGGCACTCTTTCTCTTGTATATTTACATTACATCTGGACAACCATTTGAGGTTTTACACTAAATCTGGATATTTTTCTACATATATCATATTTTTTTCCAAAAACCTTAACCTCACCTTTTAATTTTCAGAAATTTTCAAGTTTTCACTTTTTTTTTTGTAGATCTAAAGTTGAAATCCATTGGAACCTAATTTGTGATCAAGGATCTACCTCTATTACAGTAGATTTTGTTGTTTGTCTATCTATGATTATGTTTTTCACAGGTTTTGATCCAGATGGAATCAACATCCTTGAGTTGTTTCTAGTTTTGAGAAATTGCATGCACCCACTCTCTTTCCCTTTTCTATGGAAGAATAGACATGCATTTAACATTCACAAAATGTGTGTACACATGCATGTACACCTCCTGGAAAGTATATGTACCTTGAAAATTTTGTTGTAAGTTGATTCTTTTGTTGTTTTTGCTGAGGGTTTCCAGATCTATCGGTAAGGTGTTACATAGTTTTTTCATTGGTGAGAGTTTCATTTTGTTCCTTCTCTGATTATATTAAATTATTTTCATTAGTTTCTTGTGTTTATTGCAGTAGTTTTTTAGTTTCTTAGTTTTATTAATCATGTTTGAAATAATTGTTTATGTTCTTGATTTACTTGTTACCAACCTTCTTGTTTGGAAGATGATTGACATTTTTAGGAGCATGTATTTCTAGAATTTTGTCACGGTGACAACAAGAAACTAGCCAATACCTAATACCTAATTGTTTGGTGTCAATATTTTTAATCTTTAAGTGATATCAATTTTGCATCCATGTTTTTGTTGAATATTTATATGATCTTTCTAACCCTTGTTTTTGTAAAAACAATTTCATGTTACTCTATATTTCCCATTCCATGTCATGATTTTTCCTTGATTATGGTATTATAATATTATGCTTTACTCTTGGAAGTTATTTCTTGCAAATTAGCTCTCTATTTGCTTAATTTTATCCATGGGGTTCTTTGTGAAGAGTTGTGGAACAACTTGGTTTTGCAAATTATTCTTGAGTTTCTTAGCATATTTTTTTTTTAGTAAGTAGGAGAATTCTATTATAGTACAAAAATGGTAGTACAAAAGGAATGCAAATAGTCTTGGTTTTCTAGCAGCACTAGAAACACCAGGCTAGAAACAAACAGGGCTCAAAAGGCCATCCCCGAAGATCTAAACTGTAATAGGAAATAATGCATATCTATTACATTACAAGAGCCCATAGAGCTGGCTCCTACCAAAACCCATATCTCCCCTGATAGTGGAACCCTTCAGGATGATAGAACCAAACAAAATATTTATAGAGAAAAACATATAACCCAAGTCCAGCCATGGTGCAGAGCCATACATAGCTAGGTTACCGACTTAAGGCCAAAATATTGAGCCGCACAAGATATATCCCAAAACCAAGGACTGATCACAAACCATAACTATAGCGGGTCTGCTATATTCCCCAGACATATCAGATCTTAACAAAAATGGTCTATGGTGATATAATTCATTAACCATACCAAAAACATATTAAATATTCCACACTTAATAAGACCCTATACCGCAAAAATTCTAAAGAACATAATCAACAATAAACCTCAGCTTCTTGCCACCCGGTTTGGACCCGGGTGGTGTTCCACGTGCTGAGAAGGAAAAGAGTTGGCCCCTACATTAGCAGGCGAATTGGCCGGTGAGTTCGTCGGGGTGGTGGAAGTGTCCCCTGGGCTATCTAGCATCTTCGTCGCAATCTTATCCAAAAGTCTAAATCCCGCTGAGCTTTCCTGCTACCCACGACGAATGATGTCCAGGGGATCTCAAATCCCTTGAGCCATTTGAACTTTTGCTTGTATATCGTGAGCCAGCAATATACGAGTGGTCCAAAAGGGATTTATCATTAGGCGATGACCACTCACGGCCTCATACTCCCTGAGGAGATCAATTTCCTTAGTGGATATGTAGGCCTCAATTGCCATTGGCATTTCTGCCATATATTGGTAACCTCAGCTAAAGGGGCATGGTGCAGGGTCTTCTTCTATTCTTGGAAAAAAATCATTCCCGGGACTAGGAATAGCCTCACTGTGGCCTTCACCTCTACTATTGCTCTCTGTCGGTTGTGGATTCTCCAATAGTGAGGAATTGTCAAAACGCACAGAGTATTACTTGGTATCGAGAGGAGCAGAATCGTCACCTTCCTTGGATCCTTGCATTCTGGTATGAACGAATTTATAGATCGTTGATCCTCCCTTCTATGGTAAGGCTTGAGTTTCTTAGCACATTGATCTTTCCATGTTTGGTTATTTTGCATTGATTCTTGATCGTTGTAGGGTTCTTCTTGCACATTAATGAGGATTTGATTGTATTTTGTAATGGATTCCTACATTGTTCCTTTTTAGAACTTATCATTTATAGCAACAAATTTAAAACCTTTTGCCACTTTATCCAAGATATTTGTAGTTGTAATTGAGAAGGAATGTAAGTAATAAAATACCATATAATGTCACCTTCTTCCAATAATAATTATAGTTGGGTAATTTTTGCAACGAAATGTGATAAATTGTCAATCACAAAATGATTGTCATTCTTACGAAGAACATTGGTATTTGTCATCGGTCTTACGATGAAATTCGGGATTTGTCATCGATATTACGATAATAGTTTTGCAATGAGATTCTTGACCCTTCATCGCAAAATGTCCCAATTGTAGTGGTGAACATATTGATGTTTCCATCTTTGTTTATTTAGCATTGATTCATGATAGTCATAGGGTTCTCCTTGCACATTATTGAGGATTTGATTGTAGTTTGTAATGGCTTCCTACATTGTTCTTGTGTACGACTTATCCTTGATAGCAGCAAAGTTGAAACCTTTTTCCACTTTATCCAAGATATTTGAAATTGTAAATAAGAAGGAATGTAATGTAATAAAACACTATATAATTTCACCTTCTTCCAATTATAATGTAATGAAATGAATGGCCATCTTATTCTCATAAAGTCATGTGGGTTATTTGTGGGATGCATTTTTTGATGGAAAGACCATTTGGGGTTGTTGTATTCTCAATGAGGTCTACTACAAAGTTCTTTCATATTGAAGACTATTTGTTGGACACATATTCCAATGTATAAGTTGTCTGGGGTTATTGTATTTGCAATGAGGGCTAACAGAGGTCAGATATTCCATCTTGGCTGTAAATATTATTTGCTAGACACGTTTTTTGATGTATAGGCCATTTGAGGTTCTTGTATTCACAATGAGGTCTATTACAGAGCTCTTTCATCTGTCAACTTGGTTTAGGTACAATTTAATAATCACTGAGAAGAGGTTGTTATCTTCATCAAATCCATAAGGTGAATTGTGTTCATTTTTTCATTTTATTGGAGATTCTTGAAGTTGTCATCAAGGGGGAATGTTATGTCATCTTACTCCATTTGTGTTCTATCTCCCTCATCATCATTAATGGGGAATGTTGGAATGTGTAATAATGACTAGTGTGATGTTATTGGAAGTGCAATGATGTTTATTGAGATGTCATAAGAAGTTATGATGTCCTAACTAGTAAAAGAAGACATATAGTACTTCATAAGTCTATAAATTATGAAAAATGAATTATGCCACATGCATCATGAAGTAAATTCTCTTATTACCATTTTTATATAAGAGGTGGAAAAATATTTATCTCACATGTATTATGGCATGTGATTTATCCATACCTCTAGCTATATAACAAAGGTGAAGGAGACCCTTTTCCATGGGGGCTTCACTTGTTGACCAATATCCTATCATGTTAGTTCATATTGTGGGTTTTGAAATTATAAAAAATCGAACCATTATATTGCAGGTATTGGGGGGATGACGGGTTTAAGGTGGGGGTGGGTAGGGTGGTTTATAAGGATTGGGGTATAAAAAGGGGTGGGGAGGAGGTTTAAAATATTGGGAGGGGGTTTCAACAAAAAGTGTTTGGGTCAATATCTCTTGAAATTAAAAGTATTCTTTAATATCCCACGATCGCACATGCTATGTGAGATGTTCACTAAGTGAAGTCCCCGTGCCCTTTTCATGATCACACATGCTATTGTGTGACATGAAATGAGAAATTCAAGATGGAATGTGATGTGTGGGTGCTAAAAATTGTAAGACTGGAAGTTTCATGAAGAATAAAAATATCAAGTCTTCACATGGATGTTTCGTTGTTTCGGGTTTTACCAACTAAAATAGGTGTTATCTTTTTTCTTCTCTTTACTTTCTTTCACTTGTTATTGATTATTTGTTGCTTGTGTTGATAGGATATTATAATTTGTAGGTTCATGTTATTGATTTACATGTTAGTACTCTTATTGTTGTATGCTAGTGCATATGTAGTAATAGTATAACATAGGTGAATTCCTTTCAACTAAAGTGATAAGTGTTGCATCATTTTTCTTGTAATCAACACCACAATTACTTAATTTCTCATTGTAACTTTTAGTTTCATCTAGACATCATTCAGTCCTCTCTAAATCATGTAAGTTTCTTTTTAGATAATAAGCAGAGACATCATCATTCATGTCATACGGTACATTTAATACCTTGTAGACATTAATATGACAATATTTATATTCAATGTGCACATGCATGCTATTAGACATAGTCCATCCAATAATGCACCTCACTTGTTCACATCACTATTTCCATATAGCCAATTCTTCTACATCTATTAGATTTCAGATGTCACCATTTACAATTAGCCATAATTTCATGATCCTATGGATATCAATCAAATTTATTTTTGAAATTTTGAATTTAGAACTAATCAACTCAAGAACATTGATAAACTTAGAACTCATTATGACGAATTAAAACCAAACTGATAAAATAATGCAAAATTCCAAAATATGATCACTAAATGGAATCTACATGAAAAAATATCCAACTTTAAAAATAAAATAAAAAGTCACTCAAAACAAAGTTACTTATGACCTTTTGAAGGTTGCAAATTAAGAATGAGGCTTAGGATTTTTACAAAATTGAGATGTATCAATCATTTAAAGGGTCAATTTGTAGGAGCCAACCATACTACTATGAAGTAGAAAAAAACTAAATCCATTAAAAAATTGCACTGCAAATGGACAACTGAGGAAAATGATGTTACAATTACAAAATGACCTCAAAATTCATACTACAAACCCCCCTTAGGGAAATGACATGGCAAATAAGTACCACATAGAAAAAATCATACATCTTTGATACCATCAAGAAACTTAATATTAAACATGTAACATAAAGCATGAATAACTAAGGATCTGTCCTACTAACTCCTATAGAGAAAGCAACTTAACATCAAATGAGAGAGACAATAGGTTTTTAATGGTAAAACCCTAGGGTATAGAAACATCCAATTTAAAATATTATCTCTATTAAAACAAAAACTCTCTTAAAGCACGGTATGGAGTTCATATGATATCCATACAAATCTTCTTCATCACATAAAGAACTCCATCATCACATTTATATAGGTCTACAACTTGAGAGATTCAACCTAATGCAGGGGAATCGGGGCCCAAGACTAAAAGTCACAGATAGAAATCCAAATTCACTCAGAGGACAATTGACAACCTCCAAAGGGCATGGGATAGAGTTGATAGGAGTAATAAAAATTCATGAGAATACCAACGATCTTTAGGTCAATGACAAACGAAAGAAGACAAAAGAAAAGGGTAGAATCTCAATCGCAAGAACCAACAGGAGAAGTACTGAAGGGTTGAAGATGATGCTAACCAGATGAATGAGTAATCAAAAGTTGTGTATTAAGCCAACAACGATAAGTGCAATAATCGACAGAAATCCAGGATCCCAAGGAGTGGAGCCAATAGAGTAGTTGGAATAGTTACAAAGAAATTATGGTGGTTGTTTTAAAATTCCATATGGAAAATCCTGCTACGAAGAGGCACTTGAAGACTTTAAATGCATATAACGGTGCCTGGAAGCAAGTGAAGCTTATAGAGGAAGAACCGAGTGGGAATTTGAATGGGAGGATTCTTATAAATACCAGTGTTGAAGTTGAGAAAGGGGGTTAGCCAGTCGCATGGTAAAGTTAACCAATTTGTAGCAGAAGATCCAGTCGTTTTAGGAAGAGGATCATTCCTTCCTTGTAAGCTGTGAAGTGTTGTGTAAAAGGTCGATGTTCATACCAAATGAACAAAGCATGTACTCTGTATTACTGTATTATAATATCCTCTTGTAAAGATATTGTTTAATTAAACTAGAATCCATCATTCTTGGAAAATATCTCTATGGGTTTACTCTCGTTTCTGTTGTGTACAATGATTTGCAACCCACTCATGTGGCATATGTGTTCGCTGGTACTAGAGGAGGAAATTGTTTGTTGTAAGAGTCTAGTTGTTATTGGACATGGGGAGAAACTCCAATTGTGGTTGGGTAGAGTTATAGAGAACGTGGTGAAACCAGTTGTGATTGAGGAGTGGAAATTTAGTCATATATTGAGTAGGAGAGATGGCTCAAAGAGGTGTTAATGTATAAGGCAGAAGGCCACATGGAGGTGTGGGGATCACGATTAACTATGAAGCATTTGAAGAATGTGTTCATACCATGAGGAGTACGAAAAGAGAGTTAAGAACAATGAAGGAAAACCATAAGAGAGGAATGGGTATGGAAACTCTTAACCACAATGATAAAGAGGTTGAGGATGAAGCAAATGCCCCCAAGGTTGAAGAAGAAGACCTAAAAGAAAAAATGTTGAAAGTATTGTCTAAAATGGAGGGTAGATATAAAATAGGAGTATCTACCTACTTAGGGAGCTTGAACCATGAAGAATTGATAGGCTGGATAAGAGAAATTGAAAAATATTTTGATATGGAGCAGATAGAAGACCCCAAAGAGTTTAAATATGAAAGGCCATGCCTCATTGTGGTGGGAAAATTTATAGGCTTATAGAGTAAAGAAAGGAAAATATAAGGTGAATATTTGGGAAAAAATGTTTGCCAAGATGAAGGATAATCTCCTTCCCACTTACTACATGGTCTTTGTTAAGAAAGCTACAAAACCTATTACTTAAAGAGTTAACCGCAAAATAATTCACCAAGGAATTCTATCAACTATCTATTAGGTATGGATAGATCAACGAAGGGGAAGAGGCAGCCACAAGATACCTGAATGGACTAAAGTATGTTATTCAGAATGAGTTGAGTCTGTCAAGGTTCAGAATAGTCATAGAATCCTATCAAATAGCTCTAAAGGAAGAGGAGAAGTTGCATGAAATACTACAACGAGTAAAGGGAAGAGTACCATTCTAAGACAAAAGTTCACTATCACCATAGGCCAAACTAGTGGTGCAGAAGGAAGATGGTCGTGAGGAATGGTGAGAAGAGAACACGACCAGAGATAGTGCACATGAACACTAACGAGGAGGAAAGAACTCCAGAAGTCAAGGAACATATGGTTGAAGAATAACATTTGGGTAAATACATGTAGTCCAACCCAAATTGTCTACTACAAGTGTCGCGAAATGAGACACAAGGCATACGAGTGCCCAAAAAAATTCCATACCACAGGTGGACAAGAGACCAGAAATCGCAGAGCTAACGACAAGATTGGTTTGGATGTGTAGGGAATTTCAACAAAGTTCATGTCAGAAGGTGGTCAAAACTTGATGACTCAATGAGCACTGTTGAAACCAACACAACAGGAGGAGAGGGAACCGACGTAGAGAAATTCTATTTTTTGGACGAAGGTGAAATTTCGGGATAGATGTTGTATGACCATCGTCGATGGAGGAAATATAGAGAATTTGGTATTGACAAAGGTGATTGACAAGTTAGTTCTAAAGTGTCGAATGCACCTGAACGCTTATAGAGTGCCATGGTTGCAGAAGGTCACCAAGTCATAGTGACATTATATTTCCTAATTAAATTTAATATCGGTGGGTTACACGACAATGTGTTGTGTGATGTTATTCAGATAGATGCATGATGTAACCTATTGTTGGGACGACCATGGAAATATGACCATAACATGGTGTATGATAGTAGCAGGAACATGGTTACAGTAAAGAAGGATGGTAAAATATTTTGACTAACTCCCTTGGCTGAGGTGCAGAGTAGTTAAGGAAAAGAAAGTGGTTATTCAGAAAAGAGAGTGTTCAACTAATGAGTTCCTAAACGAGGAAGAGAAGCAACAATATTGCTTTGCCACTTTTACCAAAGGTCTAAGTGTATATACAATGACTGAGGATATCCCTATGAAAGTCGAAGAAGTGTTGTCAGAATTTAAGGGCATAATGGTCAATGAGATACCGACATGGTTGCCACTAACAATGAGTATATCCCACAAGATCAACTTGATTCCAAGGTTGAGTCTTCCAAATAAGGAACTGCATAGAATGATGTCGATGAAGAATGTTGAGTTGAACTAACAGGTCCAGGAACTATTGGCCAGGGGACAGATCAAAGAGATTCTGATTCTGTGTGTAGTACCAGTTATACTAGCACCCAAGAAAGGAGGATAATGGAGGATGTGCACTGATTCAAGGGCCATCAACAAGATCACCATCAAGTATAGGTTTCCATTTCCAAAAATGGACGACTTGATCAACTGCTTGAGTGGATCAACATACTTCACCAAGATTGAATTGAAGAGTGGATAACACCATATTCAAATTAGGGAAGGTGATGAATGGAAGAAAACTTCAAGATGGCGAGGTTGTATGAGTGGTTGGTTATGTCATTTGGGATGACTAATGCCCCAATTACATTAATGAAACTTATGAACAAGGTGTTAAATCAATTTGGGGAAGGTTTTTCATGGTGTATCTCGACTATGCTATGATTTGTAGTTGGGCAAATGAAGAATGCTTGTCGCATCTATGATAGAAAATGTAGAGGTTAAGTTAGGAGAATTTGTTGGTAAACCTATAGAAGTTTTCCTTCATGGAGAAAGAATTAATGCATCTAGAATTCATAATTTCTAGAAAATGGTTGAATATGGACCCAAAAAAGGTAAGGGTAATATTAGAGTGGCATGAGTCAAGAGTGCAATAGGGTTAAGAATTTTTCATCGAATTTTTAGTTTTTACTAGAAGTTCATCAGGATTTAATTGGATATGTACACCATTAATTACATGCATGAAGAAGGGTGAGTTCAAGTGTATAAAGGCTGCTTGACATGCATTTGAAAAGCTAAAGCATAAGGTGATAGAGATTCTAGTATCAACTCTCTTAGATTTTGATAAAGTGTTTTAGGTTGACTACAACACAAGCGGGTTAGAAATTAGAGTAGTGTTGAGCTAGGAGGTATGACCAATTACATTCTTCAATGAGAAGCTAGATGATGCCAAGAAAAATTACGCATTCTATGACTGATATTTTATGCCATTGTACAAGAATTGAAGAAATGGAGGCATTATTTGATTCCTAAGGAATTTGTGTTATTCTCTGACGATCAGGTTCTGAGGTACCTGAACACCCACATGAAGCTGAATCAGAAGCATATGAAGTGGGTTGATTTTGTATAGATTTACACCTTTATGTTAAAGTATAAGTCAAGGAATATTAACAAGATAGTGACACATTGAGTCGATGATTCACATTATTGGGAACAACCAATGTTCATTTGAGAGGCTTAGAGTCGATGAAGGTCGACTATGAATTCGATGAGGATTTTGTTGGTGCATGGAAGGTATTGAAAGAACCATGAAGTGGTGACAAAAAACCATACTTGGATTACTTCATCTAATAAGGATACTTGTTAAAAGGACAACAATTATACATCCCTATAGGATCAGTTTGAGAGAATGTGTTCAGGGAGTTACATAGTAGAGGACTAGGAGGACATTTTGGCATAGACAAGACCAAAGCATTGGTTGAATAAAAATATTACTCATTGGGAATAACGACGGATGTAAGGAAGTGGATATGATAGTGTAGAGTATTTCAGCATGCCAAAGGAAGAAGTAAGAATATGGGACAATATGTACCATTTCCAGTGCCGACTTCCCCATGTGAGGATATCAACATGGATTTTATGCTAGCATTTTCAAAGACATGACAACAAGGCAACACATCCATATTTGTGATAATTGACAAGTTTTCAAAGATGGCACACTTTATTCCATGTAGGAATACAAGTGATGCTATGAGTATTGTTGCAATTTTTTTCAAAAAAGTCATGAGATTGTAGGGTTGCGCAAGAGAATTACTTCGGATAGAGATACCAAGTTTATGGATCATTTCTTAAGAACCCTGTGGAAGAAGCTTGACATGAGGTTGCAATTCAGAGTCTGCATAGCATCCGCAAACTGATGGTAAGACTGAATTCATGAACAAGATCTTGGGAAATTTGTTGAGGTGTTTGACTATTGATCGACCAAAGCAATGGGAGAATGTGTTGGCGCAAGAAAAATTCACGTACAATAACTCAGTGAGCAAATCAATGGGAATGAGTTTGTTCTAGATCATGCAAGGGAGAAAACCACATGGAGTAACTGAATTGGTTAAGCTACCGATAGAGAGATTCGGAAGAGTGCAGATGCAGATATGTCTATAGACCACATGAAGGAAGTGCATGATAAGGTGAAGCGACAACTTGAGAAAAGTAACATAACATACAAGTTGAGGACATATAGGAAGAGATGATTGCATTTGTTTGTAGAAGGAGACTTAGTATACACACCTAAGGAAATAAAGGTTCTCATAAGGAACATATAACAAGATGAGACCAAAGAAGATTGGTCCATGCAAAATCTTGAAGAATATTTTAGACAATGCTTATGTGTTGGAATTGCTTGAATATGTTGGAATTTTTCCAACATTCAATGTTTCCAACCTGTAAGGGTATGAAGAAGGGTCGACGAGTGGAAGAGAGACGATTGTAGAATGGAAGGAGAAACTACCATCCCAACCGACAAAAGAGGTCATGAAAGTACTTGAAAAGAGAGAAGTAGAGAAGACCAAGAATTTAAAAGAAGGAGTATCTGGTCTGGTGGAAGAATAGAGATCTGGAAGAGGTGATGTGTATTTCATAAGAGAATCTAGAGGATTTGTAGGATCACGGGAAAAGTTATTTTCAATTTAGGGAGGTTGATATAGAAGCATTGGGGCTGAAGACTAACCTTCATAGATAAATATCCAAAGTCTCCTGGAGGACACTCAACAACCTCCAAATGGCATGGGCGAGAATTGACAGGAGATCAAGAAAAAATGTGAGAATATTGACCAGCATTGGGTCGAGGATAAATGACGGAAGATAGAAGAAAAGGGTAGAATATTGGTCCCAGGAACCGACAAAAGGAGAAGTGAAGGGTCAAAGATGATTCTGACCATATGAATGAGTTATTATAAGTTGCAAATTAATCCAACAATGATAGGTACATCAACCAACAAAAATCCAGGATCTTGAGGAGCATAGCAGATAGAGTAGTTGGAACAATTGCAGAGCTGTTATGGTGGTTGTTGCAGAAGGTCAAATGGTGAATCCTATTGCAAAGAGGCATGTGAAGGATTTAAATTAAATGATAGTTCCTAGAAGAAAGTGAATTTTAAAGAGGAATACCTAAGTGAAACATTGGACAGGAAGATGCCTATAAATATTGGTGTTGAAGTTGAGAAAGGGGGTTGTCCAGTCACAGGGTAAAGTTTGAAACAAGGAAAAGGACATGTAGCAAAGGTTTTTATTGTTACAAGATTGGCCAAAATTGTCAAACAAACATCTGCTGCAACTTCTTACAATGGTAGTGGATGTTTTGACGGAGGTTATTATGGATATATCTTATAACTAAAAGAATCCCGACATCTAGAGGTTATAAAGGATGTTTTTTTACTAATGTGATTTTCTAAAAAACAATGCACCAGTGTGGTGATCCATATGGGTATAGGTGGCCACCCACCTATTCCACTGGCTCAAAACAATTTTTCATTTTGGCAATTTTCTTGTAATTGTCTATGGTTTTTCGAGTCTCAAACTTCCAGGGTTATTTTAAGGCCCTAAACGACATTTTTTGGTGATTCGGGGGGGGGGGGGGGGNCAAGCTCCCCAAACGAAGATAGTATGCAAAAGTTATGACCCTGAGAAGTTGACTATTCAACTAACCACATTGGGGCAGAAAACTTTATGATGATTCATATCCTAGGGTTAGGTTTAGGGTTTTTTCTCTCCAAGGAATTATGAGAAAATTCCCTTCATCCTCCTTTTGTATTCATCTTTTTATGAGTGAGCGTTGTTTCTACATCTCTTCTTAGAGATACAACTACCACCATTCTAGTTGGTTTTGTTTTACAATTTGTTATGTTTCATTCATTTAATAGAATATGAGTTTATTGTATCATTGTGTTTATTGCCGTATATTTGTGTATGTGAATATATATATTCTCTTTAATTCTATTCTCACATAAATCTGGATCAGTGGTATCATAGCCTTCTAATCTTATGGTTTCTTAGTGCGTCGCCGATGAGATATGAATATCGAGAGTTGGGTCTTGAACTAGTTGAACTTGGGGAAAATACCTCTTGTCCTACCAAGCATTCTCACATAGTGGGGGAAGAAAAGAGAGGTGATGAAGTAGGATATCCTATTAAATTGTTGCTCGAGGAATCCCTTGCATGACAAAGGAGCACGATGATGGATAATTTCATCCAAATCCTTCAAAGAAGGTCGACGACGACGGATGCATCTTCAATGAGAAACCATTTCAGGGGTAAGATTCCATTCAAGGTACAATTTAAATTTGAAATCCCATTATTTGAATGAAATATAGATGCATATGCTTTGGAAAAATGGTTGAGTCTATTAGAGGGTTACTTCTTTGTTCAAAAAATTTCTAACGGTGAAAAGATCATCTTCGTGCACCTTAACTCCCTCCCCCATATCAAAGACTGGTGGAATGGATAATGCGAGAGGCATGTGAGGGATGATTCTGAAATATTCAATATAGAGCCCACTTACACATATTTTTTCAGTTGTGTCAAAGAGGAATTCTACCATGTCAAAAAATATCATGACCAATACATTTGGTGGATGACATTGCACCAACAAAGAGACCAAATGGTGTCGGAGTATACTAATATATTCCATACCTTGCACTCAAAGCTAGGTTTTAGAGACTCTGAACGACACTTGGTTCTAAATTATTGCAGTGGCTTACATAGGTACATTCAGTCGAATATGGATTTGCGGAGCATATCCTCACTAGGAGAAGCTTACTGATATGCTATCAAGAGCGAGAAAAAGTTTAAGCAAAATAATAAGTAGGATTTTGGGTCTGCAAATTAACAGCAGAAGTCGAGAAAAAGTGGCCCTAATTCACAACCCAAAGGATAGAGCAAGGATGACCAAAGTCCTAAAAACCAGTCCAAGCTGCAGGAAAAGAAGGGTAATGGGAAATCGAATAAGGACATCAAAAAGTGGTGCGTGTTCCACAAAATCCCATGGCACAACACTGATGAATGCAACTCAAAACAATCATTGTTAATCGAGATAAAATCCCCAGATTTAGAATCTGACTCACACTTTGATGATGAGAAAGAAAGGGAAAAGCATATCATTGACATAGAACCTAGTGCAACCATTAGAACTGCAATGATCAAACTAGAAGAGTCAGAGGAGCCAGAGGAAGGGAGGTTCGTCTTCCATTCACAACTATGGGCGTAGGGGATTCTACTACATTTCATTGTTGACAATGGTAGTAAGAAGAACCTCAGATCATTCAAGGTTATCAAAATATTGAAGCTTCCAACGGTTCCACATCTCCAACCCTACAACATTGGTTGGTTGAGCCAAGGACGAGACATCCGTGTCAATAAACAATGTCGTGTCTACTACGTCAGCAAGCCCTTCAAATATGAGGTAAAGTGTGATGTTGTTGCACTTGAAGTTTGTGATGTTATTTTAGGACAACCATATATGTGGAAACACCATGTTTTGTATGATTCTAGATCTCGTATTGTAATTATTACTTTGGGAAAGAAACTCTACAAGGTACTAAAGACACTTCATGCTACTGCACTGTCTCTCATCACAATGCAACAGTGCAGTAAGGTAATATCCTAGATAGGTAAATTCATACTCTTCATGTTTCATTTTGAGGGTGAACAAAAGATCACAACAAAATCCACCACCTCCACATAGAACCCCTCTATGCAACAGAAATAGGTGGAAATGATCATGGAATCATACAAAGACATTGTCACCACACCTGTCAGGGTTCTAATACATTGTCAGCTCAAGCATTCCATTTATTTTATCCCTGGTGCACCTTTACCTAATGGTCCAGTATAAATGCATTCCCTCATGGAGAATTAAAAAATAAAATGCCAAATTCAAGAGTTAATCCAAAAGGGGAACATTCGACCCAACTCCTCACCTTGTGGGAGCCCAATTGTGTTGGTACAAAAGAAAGATGGGACATGGATACTTTGTATTGGCTACCGAGATCTAAACAAGATCATAGTACAAAATCAGTATCCCATTCCCCAGATCGAAGACCTCCTTAACCAGCTCAAGGGGCCAAGTATTTCAACAATAATTACCTAAAGTCTAGCTATCATCAAGTGCCAATTGAGCATACCGATGTCTGGAAGACTACCTTCAAATCTTGGGAAGGCCTTTTTGAGTGCTTGGTCGTGCCTTTCGGCTTGACTAATGCTCCAACAACCTTCATTAGGGTGATGGATGACATTCTAAAACCATTCACCAATTAATTTGTGGTCATATATCTTATATATGATATCCTCACCTACAACATAACATGGGCAAAACATTTGCAACATATCCACCAAGTCCTTAGCACCTTGCGACAACAAGATTTATATGCCAATCTAGAGAAGTACTCATTTGTCATGGAAAGGGTCAATATCTAGGATACATCATGGATAAACATGGTGTTCATGTAGATCCAGACAATATCCAAGCCATTCGTGATTGGCTGACCCCGATGACTTTATCAAAGCTTCGCAGCTTCCTAGGCCTTGCGAAATTCTCTCGTAGATTTGTGTTGGGATTCTCTAATATTGCTTGGTCCCTTAGCCAGGTGACTAAAGGTGGATCTAATGCCAATTTCATCTAGTCCAAGACACAATAAGACACATTTGAGGAGTTGAAGCATCGCTTATGTTTGACACCCATTCTTACCTTACCAGATTTGCAACAACCCTTTGAGATTGAGACAGATGGTTTAGACTACGTTGTTTTTATCGTCCTCACTCAGCATGGACATCTAGTGGCATGTCACAGTGAATCACTTTCATATAAAGTCTGCAAGTACCCCACCTATGACAAGTAAATGTACCCCATTTTCGAAGCCTGCTACCAATTGAAGCATTACATCCTTGGAAAAGTAACGGTCATCCACACTTATCACAATCCATTACAGTTCATGCAAACCCAAGGAGATTTACATAATTACCACCACTAGAAGTAGTCCACTTGCAGTAGTTCCACCTGAACATTAAATATAAGAAGGGCAAAACCAATTGAGTCATCGATTGCCTAATTTAACCTCCAATAGAAACATTAACCATGATTCTCAACTCTTGCATACACAAGACCTCTGGGTGGCCTCAAATTTATGAGAGTGATCTTGAGTTCACTCCCATATTTCAAGCCTTATGTGCAGGTACACCAATGGCAGAATTTCATCTTCAAGAAGGATTCCTATACCACCTAGGACATCTCTATGTTCCTTCAAGCAAGCATGCAAAGATGATTTGGGAAGCGCATTACAGTCGGGTGGTAGGGAACTTTGGCACTAAGAATACAGTGGTAGTATTGCAAAATTACTTTTATTGGCTCAAACTCTGACAAGAGTTCAATTGATATATCATATCCTGCATTGTGTGTTCCATCGTGAAACCAATCATAAAAAAACAAGGATTGTACACCCCCCTTCCCACTCTGAATAGGCCATGTGAATCCATCTCCATGAATTACATGTCAGGACTACCTTCAACTAAGAATGGTAATGATTATGTGTTTGGAGTCATGGATCGCTTGTCTAAGATGGCCATTCTGATAGCTTTCAAGAAGAGCATCTCTGCCAAAGCCACTGTGTTATAGCTAGGTTTTGTTTCTAGATTGCATGTTATTTCTAAAGCATTGTTTTTCTTATTTCTTTTAAGTTTTGAACTTAGTTTTGAGGTATTAGAATCATGAGTATATTTCTATTTTATTTCATGTCATTTCTTTTTTAATTTACTTTATTTTGTTGGTTTTATAGTTTTAATGGGCTTATTAGGTGTATATATTTATGAAAAGTCGAAAAAATCTATCATAAGGTTTGATATAAGTTGAATCATATTACTTAACCCTTTGTTTTGGATCCATTTGTCAAAAATATTTGTCAAGCAGATTCATGTAGCACAAAAGGGAAAGACCGCGAACTAAAGCGCTACAAGAAAGTCGAGGCACTTAAAAAAATTATAATATCAGCTCGTTGGTTGTTCAAAATCGCGAATGAAAAGGGGTCTTACATATGTAAAGACAAAATGATATGTGTATAGACCTCATAATCATTATGACAAGTGTGCACGATAAGGTAAATATTATGCAGGTAAATCACATTTGTCCGAAGTCTTGAAGATTGGAAATTTCTTAAACATTTATGATAGCGCATCCATGCAGTCTGTTCAAAGCTAGTGGAGAATTTGATGGGCGTATGAGAAGCTGAGAAGATCATGGGTTCACCTTTTTTTTTTTTTTGACAAAATTATTAAATGAACTGGGTGTAATCGTGGCTATTGAAGACAGAACTGTGGAGGTCTGTCTAACATGTAGGAGGACAAGATAGCGCATATTCAACATTTCAAATCATCATAGTGATAGTTATGCAACCAGATACAAAAACATTAACTAAATCGTGATTTGCATTGACAGAGGGTTAGTTTTGATAAGGGCAATTGAGAAATTGCAAGTTATGGTCCCGATTTTTCTTAGCTTCTAGTTTTATTACTGTAGTGAGATATTTTCGAGATAGTTTTTTAACTATTTTTGAAATAAAGATACAGTTAGGGTTTAGTGCAGAGAGATGAAGAGGAGTGGAAAAATCAACAAGGCCAAACCTTTTGATATGGGTTGGGCTAAAAGCTTTCCTGAATGTGCAAAATTGTTCCAGAGAGTTGGCTGGTTTAAGTATTTTTGAAAAAATTGATGGTTACCATTCTGAAGCATCATATGGGTTTGCCCAAGGGTTAGAGAAAGATAAAGTTCTGTTCAATACCATCAAAATTGATTTGACTACATATATGATAGCTGAAGCAACAAACATTGAAGATGAGGGTGAATTTTTGTTTTAAAAAGTGACATTTACCTTCAATTCAAAGGATTTCCTGTTGCCTGAGGTTGTAGCATATTGGGGCAATGGTGTGCATGTTCAGAATTTTAAACCTGAGTGGAGGGATCCTATTAAGATTTTACAGAGTTATATAACATGTGAAGCTATATTTGCTTCTATCTTCAAGTATCACATCATATTTCTACAACATCTAAACCAAGACTCAAGGATGAATCTCCCCTTTTTCTTCCTAAAGAGCCTACAGAAAATGTCAAGTAGGGTAAAGGGACATAAAGATCATACCAAGCAATATATCTTCCACCATGGACTGATAAAACTGATAATTTATACTGTGCTTTAGAAAAAAGGATAAAACTTGGGACTACTTCTTGTTATGGTCAGGGTTTCAGAGTGAAAAAGAGGACCAATCAAAAAAGAGACAAATGAATAAACTTCACAGCCTGGCTAAAAGATTGAAGAAGGAAGTCATTGTTGAATCAGTAGAAGAGAATGCTCAAGTGGAATCTTCAGCTCAGACACCCAAAGAACCTATATGTGGAGAGCAAAGAAAGATTGATGAAGATAATCAGATAGAAGTTTATAAAGATGTAGAGGAATTTCAGGCAGCGGGTTTGAAACAGGAAGAAGAAAAGAAATTAGTTGAACATGATCAAGAATTCACTGATATTCAAGAAAACTTAACAGATGTTTTTGTTCTAGCCAAGCTTGAAGATGAAAACATACAAATTCCAAGTAAAAAGCTCAAAGGAAATTCAGTGGTGGAATCTAAGAATGAAGGTTTACTAATTTCCAGTATAAAGTTTCGTGGGAAATCTTATGCCATGATAAGAGAATCAAATTGGAGACCCAAAACAAGAGCAAAGAATAAGTTGAGACTAAATATGAAAAAGCTCTTAAACCCTAGATTGATGAAGGACAAAATTACTGTAATAGAAGATTCCTCATCTCGAGAAGATTTTGAAGAAGATAAAGACCAAAATTCTCAGCAAGTGGATAGTAATAAAGAGTATTTATTGACTGTGAAATCATCTTCAGTAAAAAGCAAATTTATAGAACAATCAAAAGATTCCATTATTGAAGAAGATATCTCTCAAAAGGTTTATGTAGCAGTAGCAGATCAGCAAGAAGAGGATGATGATGCAATTTTCAAGAAACTGAATATCCCCTGGTTATCAGAGAAAGCTTCTTCATTTCAAGAGGGTAAATGCATAGACTCAAATAATGAAAATCTTCAGAAGACTGTTAAACATTATAAGTATCAAATTGATTTTATGAATGAAACAAATGAGGGTTTGGTCATGGAAAACAGGAGGTTAAGAGAAGATCTTGAAGATATTAACATACATTACCAGGAGCTGATTGTGGTCTCAAAGTAAGCTTTAAGAAGGAAGAGGCAGACTCAAGGAAAATGTGAGGAGTTGAACCAGAAAATCCAGGACTTGACTCAACAGAATCAAGAACTATCAAGGAGGGTTGAAGACTTGGAAACAGAGCAACAAAGAACCAGAAGAAAATCACAAGCTCTGGAATGGATAGCACTCCTGGCTGAAGCAGCCAAAAATCTTCAAAATATCATTTCTGACAGGTGTCATTTAGTTAATTTTTGTAAAGTTAATAGTTATTTTGTAAAACAATCAGTTTAGTAGTAGTCTCAAGAACTTGACCTAAAAGTTAGTTATGTAGTCGAGTAACTATTTTTGGGATGTAATGAGGATAAAAGAAAGAAATTAGATGGTATGGGGTTCGAGTTTTTTGCGAGGGGAGGTTAAAAAGCTATTGAGTCAAGCTAAGATTTAATCTCTCATGTAATTTTTCAGACTGATTATGATGTGATTATGATATATATCACTGATAAGCCCTTATTATTTTCATTGTTGGTTTCATTTATGGTTTGTTAAATCACTTAATGTGCAATTGTGTTTCTTGTATAATGACTTATTCATGAAATGCTTGTAGGTTGTGGGTGAAACTCAGTCATTTTTCTTTGTTCTTTCTGGTTTATTTGTTATATATGGTTCATCTTAGTCTCTAATATTTATATGATTTAGTAGTTGTTTTAGCTTGTTTAATGTTACCCTCTTGTTCATGAAAATTTCAGAACCAAAACAATACAAAAAGACAGTTTTACTTTGTTTCATTATAGAGATTGTGTTGGCTTGTTCTTCTTGTAGTCTGGAACAATTTCTGGCACTAACACCTTTGGCGCTGTTGCTGGGGACGAAGCTCATTAGAGGAAATTTGAGGTCTAAAATGGGCCTCATAAGGAAAATAATAAAATAATAGTTAAAATAATAAAATAATAGTTCTTAATTTTGGAGGAAGAATGAAAAAAACTACTTTTTGTGTTCGTATTTTTGACATATCTCCCTATGTTTTTACTCAAATTCTGAGTAGGAGTTAAATTACACATCCAACGAGTACCCACACTGCATACTTTTGACGGACCCTGCTACCCCAAAAACAATAAATACCTGAAAAAACGTGATGATGACATCATCATCACATTTTTTCATGTCTTTCTTTTTTTTGGGGTAGAGGGGTCCGTCATAAGTATGTAGTGTGGGTACTTGTTGGATGTGGAATTAAAGTCCACATCCAATGAGCTCTCTCGCTTGAAATTTGAGTAAACACACAGGGAGATATGTCAAAAATACGAACAAAAAAAAATAGTTTTCTTTTATGAAAAATATGTCAATTCAACCATTATGGTTGACTCATTTTATTGAAATTCTATTGGTTCTTGAATTCGAACTCACAAAATTTATTGTTGGCGCGTTTTCTTATAAGGCCCATTTTAGACCCCAAATTTCCTCTAATGGAAGCATACATTCCCTAGGTTTTTATTATTTAGCTAATTTAGAGAGGTGGACAAAACCAGCAAATCATTTAGACTACTTTTCACCAGACAGTTCTCACAGTGGCTACTAGGAAGGTTGGGACAAGAAGGAGACCTACTTCACCATTACACCTAGGTGTCTTAGACCCAGAGCAAATTTTGAAAGAAGATAGGAAAATTAAGAAATCACAATCATCCCCAGCTTTATGTGGCCCTAATCAATTTGACCTACTGTCACCCTTTCCATTTTCCAAAGAAGAAAAAAAAGATTCATTATGGTTAACACCTTCTATACTTGTTAGCAGGTTTCAAATCTTTACTGATCCTTAATCCTTTAAAGAGGTAAAAACTAGATCTCCTAGAAAATTCTTGTTGTTTCAATTCATAACTAGCAAAGGCCTTTTTCAGCCAAGTACCAGTCTAGTAAACAAACCTTTTCCTTCACCAAACCCTAGTACCTTCACAATGGCAGCTCAGCAACCTCCATTAGATATGATGGATAGAATGGTGGCTTCTAGGTATGCACCATTAGTCCTTCCTCAGCCATTGAATTCCCTTCTAGGAATGGATTATCAGAAATATTTACCAAGGTTCAATGGGTAGGGAGAAACAACTGTTGAAGAGCATTGGGATGCTTTTCTTAGCTATGCAGATAACCAAAATATTGAAGCAAAAGATGTATGGATGAGAGTGTTTGTGCAAAGTCTGGATGGGGAGGTTAGGAAGTGGTTCAGAGAGTTAATAGAAAATTCAATTACCTTGATAAAGGAACTTCAGGATGTTTTCATGAGGCAGTGGGGAGATACCAAGGATCATATATATTATATTACAGAATTTCGAGCCCTAAGGATGAAAAAGGATGAAACCATAGCAGACTTTTCTAAAATATTTAACAAGATGTATGGTAGAATTCCAACAGAAATCAAACCCTCTGAAACTTCAGCAAAACTTACCTATGCAAATGCTTTTGATCATGAATTTTCTTTACACCTGAGAGGAAGAAGACCAGTCAGTCTATTTAACATGAAAGAAGCAGCATTAGAGGTAGAATCCAATATTCTAGCTTCTAATAGATTGAAAGTGAATTCAGATCCGCAAACTTATGACAGAAAAGGTAAAAAGGAGGCTGCTCCAGTAGTTTCAACATCACAATCAGCTGATAGTAAAATTGATGAAATGGAAAAATTAGTAAAAATTCTAACAACAAAATTAAACAAATTGGAATTGGAGAAGAATACAAACAGGCCTGCTCAAGAAGGGGAAAGAAACCCTAATAATCCTAATCAGTTTAGACGCCAGTTTGCACCTATATTCTTGGAGAAAGAATGAATAATGATATACAAAGGGAGAGAAGAGAAGCTGAAGATCAGAAGGTGCCACCACTCCAAAATAATGTCATTGATGAAGGAGAAGCAGAGGAAGATGAGCAGTTTGAAGATACAAATCATGACATAAATCATTTTGGGGAACTGTTGACGGAAGGTTTTTTAACTGAAGAAGATTATTTAAATTATGAATATTATGATGCAAATATTTTTCAGACAGAGAATGATTTAGGTCTTGAAGTAACAACAGAGATATTCCAGTCTAAACCCAAGAGGACTATTGGCTTAAGGTCAAGACCAAAGCAGGTTGCTCAAAACCCTAGAAAGAAAGCAATTCTTCCTCCTAAATAATTAG
This sequence comes from Pseudotsuga menziesii, assembly GCA_001517045.1. Taxonomy (NCBI): domain Eukaryota; kingdom Viridiplantae; phylum Streptophyta; class Pinopsida; order Pinales; family Pinaceae; genus Pseudotsuga; species Pseudotsuga menziesii. The sequence goes on from LPNX010387019.1 coordinate 193,451, forward strand.
GTAGTTAAACACAAGAAAACAGGTAGAATCAGGGCAATCTAGAAAAGGTTATTGAAGTTGAAGAAGTGAATAAGAATCTGCAGAATTTTAATTTTGAAAATGAGCGGTGTAAAGTTAAAATTCCAATTCCTTTTATTGAGTTGATAAAAAATCCTTGTTATAAAAATTCAGTTTTAAAAATGATGGGTTATGTTAGAGCCTATTTTTCTTTTTCATTTTTAATGCATTTGTTTATGTTTTGAAACTTGGTTTTGTTCATTTCTCCTAGAAAAAATTGTTTCTTAGGATAGTTTGAATCTTTTTTCTTTAATCTTCATGTTTATATGATTTCTTAGTTTTATTTTTCAATTTTGATTTTATTTATCAAAATTCACAGTTAGGGGGGCTTATAGAATGTTTATATGAATTAAAAAGGTCCTAAAAATATCATAAAGTCTTGATATAGATCATTTTACCTAAGTTAAATCATTGCTAGTAGTTATATTTTTGAAAATCATTAAAGAAAACTTTCTTGTAGTTCAAGCCTGAAAAAATTACACACATGCGCTACAAGAAAATCGCGCAGTTCAAAAATCATCATTTTTGTTCAAATTTTTTAAAAATTCTCACACATGAGAGGTCATTCATAATTGGTTGATGGATTTGATACGTGTTTCCTCTAGAATGATCATTGTGACAGGTGTGAATATGTCAAGCAAATCATCATGAGGGATATTTGTGGTGGTCTGTTGCAGAGTGATGGAATAATGATGGTTAAACACGATGAGACAAATGCACCTTGAATTTCGTATCCCTTGAAGTGCACGAAGATCATATGAGTTCGTGGCGAATTATTAGCAGTGCGTAATCAAAAACTGAAACAAGTCGGCAATTTAGGGCTTTGAGGGGCGATCATTTGGAGTTATTGTAGTGGTCAGAGAAGAATGAGGAATAAAATTGGACACCTGATAGTCAAGAAAGCACGATTTTAGCACCTGGATTCATCACTTTGACAGGTAGGCTGCGAATTGATATCAAAGTCCATGTATTTGGGTTTTTTCTAATCAAAGGATTAATGATGAAATTGAATGAAGATTATTAGTATGTAAACCTAATTCATACTTAATATTGAATTCTCTGTCAATGGAATTAAGGCATTTAGCAGTTTAAGCTAGAGAGTTCAGTTTAGGGTTTTGGTTTCCCAATATAGCATTGTTTGTCAGATTGTCAAGACTTGAATAGATTTAGAGTTTGTTCTACTAAAAGAATTGATTTGAAAATCATTCAAAATGAAAAGAAGTGGTAAAACCAATAGAGTTGAACCTTTAGACATGAGCTGGGTTCAGACTTTTCCAGAGTGTGTAAAACTATTTTCAAAGGCAGGGTGGTTAGTTTTTTTTGAAATAATTGAGGCATATCACTCAGAAGTCTCTTATAAATTTGCTCAGTGTTTGGATAACGATATGGTGACTTTTGATACTTTGAAGTTTAAGTTGACCAGGGAATTGTTAGCAGAATCTACAGGGATCTTAAATGAGGGTGAATACTAGTTTAAAAAAGTTCCTTTCACCTTTGATGCTCAGAAATACTTACTTCCAGATGTAGTAACAGATTGGGGAAAGGGAGTACCTATTCAGAAATTTAAACCAGAATGGATAGAGCCTATCAAAATCCTACAAAGTTATATCACTTGTGAAGGGAGATTTGCTTTTGTTTTTAAGTATCATTTTAGATTCTTACAATATCTCAATCATGAAGCCAAAATGAATCTCCCATTCTTCTGTTTGAAAAGTTTATAGAAGATGTCTAGCAAGGTGAAGGAACATCAGGATCACACCAAACAATATGTGTTTTATCATGGGCTTATAAAACTAATTATAAGTACTGTACTTCAGAAAAGGGAGAAAACATGGGAATATTTCCTATTTTGGTCTGGTTTTCAAACAGAGAAGGAAGAGCAGTCTTAGAAGAGATAGTTAAATAAAGGTCAGAATTTGGTCAAGAAGCTTAAAAAGAAGGTCACAGTCAAGAATGGAGAAGGTAGTGAACTAGAAAAATCTTTGAACTAAGAACATGAAAACATTGAAATTGAACAGCAAATCAATATTGAAGAAAACAAAGTTTCAAAGTTAGAAGTGAAAGAAATCAAGCCTGTAGAAGATGCTTTTCCTGTAGAATTGAATCAAGGTGTAAAGGAAGATGTAAAGGAGTAGAAACGGGTTCCTATTACAGTACTCTCTAAAGAAGAGGAAAGGTCATTATCTGATGAAGCTAGGGTTCATACCAAATAGGATATACATACACATTCTGAAGAAGAGACAATGCCACGAGGAAGGAAAAGGAAAGTTGTCCAATTAGTTTCTATTAAACATCAAGGGAAGGTTTTAAAAATGTTATGAGAAATTGGAACAACTTGGAGGCCCAAGACTAGGCCAAAGAACAAACTCAGATTAAATATGCAGAAGCCGTTAAACCATAAACTAGCTGAAAAGAAGATTACAGAAATTGAAGACTCTTCATCTCAAGAAGAGCTAGAAGAATATGAAGGTCAAAATAAAGAAGTTATGAAGGGTAAAAAGAAAATAGTTTCAAAAAATAAACCAGTTTTCACTAAAACCAAGATGTCATAAATATTCATGGAGGTTCAAAAGTAGATGATTCTAGAACAGCATCAAAATGATTTAAAGAGCTCTTGTATAGAGAAAGGAGAGGTTGCTGAGAAATCAACTTAGTGCAGTATTAAAGCTGAAGAGTATTCAGAAATCCCTATGACCTTAACAGAGCATATGGACTAATATGAAGAAATTTTTAGGAAGTTGAAAATCCCTTGGATGCCTGAAGGAATGTAGCCAGTATTAGAAGGAAAATGCATTGATTCTTAAAATGAAAATTTGCAGAGGAGTATCAAGCAATACAAACATCAAATTGAGTACCTGCATGAAACCAATGAAGGATTAGTGACTACAAATAAAAGACTGAGAGAAGATTTGGAAGAAGTAAATAGTCACTATCAGGAATTGATTTCAGTTTCTAAAGAGGCTTTAAAAAAAAAGAGATAGACAGAGAGCATGTTTACAGAACTAAAACAAACTATTCAAGAGCTGACATAGTAGAATGAGGAGCTGACAAAAAGAGTTGAAAATTTGGAAGCAGATCACCAGAAAGCCAAAAGAAATACCCAGGCTTTAGAATGAATTGCTCTTTTAGCAGAGGCAGCAAAAGACTTGTAAAAGTACTTTAAGAAAAGCAATTATTAGTTAGTTTTTAAAACTTATTTCATTTTTGTATAATGATGGTTTTATTGAACAATTCGACAGATGACCTAAAGGTAGTTTGTTTAGTTATATAACTGTTTTTGAAAAAACAAGATAAATGTAAGTTTGGGAAAGGACCAAGGGTTCGATTTTTGTGTGGCAAGGGGAGGCTACCAAGCTGTGGTTTATGACCTAAGTGTAAAAACTCTTATGTGTTTTTTATGATTGAATTATGAAATATATGCAACTATAAGCCCTATTTAGACTATTGACTAGTTTCATTTCTGATTTGTGTTAATCACTCAGTTGATATACTCATTTCTTGTTTAAGGTTATTATGCATGAAATGCTTGTTGACTATAGGTGGAATTCAGTGTTGTGATTATTATGTTTGGTTTGTAGTTTATATGTTATGCATCTCAGTCCTTCAAATGTTCATGATTCAATATTTGCTTTAGCTTTGTGGAGTTTCTTCCCTCTTGTTTACAAACTGTACAACCAAAACCCTAAAATACCTATTTTACTTAATTGTATTTATTGAGATTGTGTTGGCTTGTTCTTTCGTAGGCTGAGAACAATTTCTGGCACTAACAGGTTCAGCAACTGGTCAAATACCCTTCGGATACAGTAAACCTACAAGAAGAAAATCCTAGAATTTTCATTGGTTCTGCATTAGCTGATAAAACTGAAAAATATTCAAGTTCATCTCCACCTTTCTATATAACATTAACTATTCATGATCATATGATTCACAATTGTTTACTTGATTCTGGTGCTTCTCACAATTTGATGCCTAAGGTAGTTATGGAGGCTTTAGGGTTAAGTATCACAAAACCCTATCAGGACTTATATGCTTTTGATTCTAAGGTTGTTAAATGTTTGGGAGTGATTAAAGATATGGTGGTAAATTTAACACGGTTACCCATGAAAAGTGTCATCATGGATGTTGTGGTGGCAGATATTGCTCCTAAATTTGGAATGTTACTTTCTAGGTATTGGGCTAAGAAGGTAGGGGGTACCTTACAAAGGGATTTGTCATATGCAACAATTCCTATTTTTGGAGGTGAAAATAGGAGGTTGTATAGATAATTACAGTTTGCTTACATTGTTACTAATGATAGAAATCCAACAAACCATCCATTATATGTTGTAGAAAAGAATTTGGACTCTTGCATGTTACACTTCAATGATGACAATACAGCTGGTATGTTCCAGGTTGAGAGGGAAAAACCAGTCAAGTGTTATGTGGAACAAAAAGATGAGTTGTGGCAAATGTACTTTGATGGCTCCTCATCCAAGGAAGGAGCAGGATCAGGTATTCTGTTGATTTCCCCTAGTGGTGAATCAGTAAGTTTGATGTATAAGTTGGAGTTTGTCACTACAAATAACACAACAGAATATGGGGCATTTCTGTTGGGATTAAAGGCTGCAAAAGATATGGGAATTCAACAAGTTTATGTCTATGGTGACTCTGAATTAGTTGTCCAACAGGTAAGGGACAATTATCAAGTAAAGAAGGATTTGTTGAAAGTGTACAGGAATGAGGTTTGGGACATGATATATAATTTATTTATAGCATTTAACATTTCCTATATTCCCATAGATCATAACCAGACTGTTAATTCACTTGCTCTAGCAGCTACTCATTTCAAGATTCCAAAAACAACTCATTTAAAGTATCCCATAGAAGTCAGGTACATACCATCAGTTCCTGATAATATCAAACAATGGATGGTTTTTGAAGATGACTTGGAGATTAAGAGATTCTTAGAATTGACTGGTGAGTTCTATAATTCTTTAATTGATCGAAGGTAGGATGATGGAACTAAAAATGCTGAGGAATATGCAGAAAATGAAATTACTGGTCATAAAATTATTGAGTTGAAAGGTAAGTTTATTCCCAAGGGTTTGGTTCCCCTTGAGAGGATTTTTTCAAAAGATGACACTCCATTGAAATCAGCTATGTAGTCCTCAGAAGAGAATGTTATGGACTATAATATTGGTACAAAGGAGCAGCCCAGGATAGTGAATATTTCTAAAGCACTTTCAGTGGAACAAAGAGAAAGGTACATTAAGTTGTTAAAAGAATATGTTGATATTTTTTCTTCGTCATATGAATATTTAAAAACTTATGACACTAGTATTATTCAGCATAAAGTGCCTTTTAATCCTAATGTAAAACCATTCAGACAGAAACTAAGAAGAATCAGTCCTGCATTATTTCCTGTCATAGAAAAAGAGGTTAAAAAATTATTGGATGCAAAAATCATTATCCCTCTGTTATATCTGATTTTACCCCACCTGGTGAATCACACTTGTATGGCCTTCCCCTGTCCCTCTACAGAATCTTTGGACCCCATGGACCTTTTTTATACCTTTGATGTTTCCAAGATCATCCCTAAAAACATGCTTAAATTTCTATACGTGACTTTTAAACCCTTTCTTGCATATATATACGGGTTTGACCCCTAAAACCGTGTACATCGGGATGTGTGCAAAAGGCCAAATTCTTTTGGAGTTTTCCTTGACATGGATCTGACTCACTTGTCTCCTGGCCTTCCATATGCCTTGAGATCGCTTGGATTCGACCCTTCATTGCCCCATTGAAGAGCTATATAAGGAACCCTTTGGATACATTGAAGAATATGGGAGAATTGAGAGAAAAGAAACTATAGTCCATTGTTGTTGGAACTTATGCTTGAGTCTGCATCCCTTTGTCCCTTAGATAACTTTGGTGTTCTTCCCAAGCTTGCCTTTTGCTTGTGAGCTTGCTGTCGAGAGATGGAGGATTGAGGTGGTGGAGGCCCAAGTGGGGGATTCAGTTTCTCCGATTCGTAGACGTGCCAACAAAGGTTGTATTCATTGTAATCTCTGATTTTATATTAATAGAAATATCTTTTCCTGTCCAATAATATGTTTGAATGAATATTTTTATCCATGGATGATTTCAAATGCTTATACGTTATTGACTATATATGCTAGAGTAGATCTAACACCAATATATATAGCATGCTTGTCTTGTTTACTAATTGTTGAGGAAGTAATTTATCAATTCAAGCTGGAGTTGGAAAGCTCTATGGGGATCTACTTCAACCGTCCAGAATAACGTACGAGTTTTGATCCTTTAGTGTTAGATATTTTATTTCTCTTGCATATTGGAAAGGATTGATTTCTGGAGTCAAGCTGTCTATTGTGGTACCCCAAGCCATAGGAATTTCTCTTCGTAACAGAATTGGTGACTCCACTGGGGATTTCCTAGTAGCTGTCCTTTGGGGGTTTTTATCGGCATTCAATGACTTTGAATTTCTCTTATTTCTCTGTTTCTATGTCAGGTCTAGGGGCATGTATGCCTGGTAGTGTCTGATTGGTGTGAAGTTTGTCTCATCTTGTCTATTTGCCTTTGTTTTTATGCACTTTTCTTCTTGTACGTGATTTTGTAACTCACAGTCGTGTATATACGCGGTTTTCACTAATATATCTGCGTACATACGCGGGTTTACTTCAAACAGTCGCGTATGCCCTTATTTTTTCCTTCTAGAGGAATATTGATTGTTGCTGGATGAATTTTGATCATTGCTGAGTCTCCTTTGACACTGCTAGAGTATGTATACACCTCTAATTTTTACCAGAGACATTTTTTTTATGGTAAATTTCTTTTTTAAGAATGTTCTTGTCATTGCATTTTCGATTTTTTGTTTTGGGATTAGTGCATTAGATTTCTTTTACCTTAGTACTTTGTGTGAGTGTTTTTTGAGTGTGCTTGTTGAGTCTGGGAGTAGTAGAATCATTCTTTTGTTTTAGTATCTCATTTTTGTTTCAAAAAATCCAAAAATATTTGCTTATTTGCATCATTATGCATTGCATTTTTGCATTTTGCATGGTACTTGCACTAGGTTTTGCTTTGAAGTATTAGTCAGGATTTCATATAGGAACGATTGCACTTATCATTTGAAGAAAAATTTTGCATTTCATGTAGTAGCATACCCTGTTTTCATTGGACAAAATGCATTTGCATTGATTGTTAGGTGTGCATTTTGCTTCATGTTGCGTCATAACACCATTAGTTGCATGACCATCTACCTCTTTTGAGTAATAAAGCCAAATAAAATCAACACTTAATTAAAATGAATTACACTATTTTATTTGATAGGGTACACCAACAAGATTAGGTTTTAGGGTCTTGGAATAGTTCATTGTGAGTAAATTCTCCAAGACCACTAAACAACAACATGTATGTGTCTGTCCAGGTGAGAGTGTGAAATTCCTTGGTATAATTGGTGTTTCTCAGGACCCTCCTCTCAAAAAGGAGTTAGGCACGAGGCAGTGTGAGCGGTTAGTGATTGGGATGACCCCTAGTCATAACTGAGTAGCACCGGATATATTTCCAGGATTGTATTCATATCTCGGGGCTCTTTCGAGAGTTTCAGGCTTTGCTACCCTGCCCATACGGTCAATCCCGCCTACGACTGTCTGCCTGAGCATTGATTATATTGAGGTGACCTTCATTGCCTTACCTAGGATATCGAGGGGGTACTTTGCAAGGGTTATTCTGTAGGTGTCCTGGCTAGGTTGGGATTAGATAGCAAAGTCTCTTTACGCGTTGAAGCTAAGGGCCACAATAATTGGTTACGTACCTCTGCTTGTTGTGTATGGGAGTCTCAAGCCTCTCCTAGGTGAGACATACCTGCTTCATTCGGGAGGTCACTTATCCTACCCTTGATTACTTGTGTTTGGCTTTAGATTTTATTGGTGTATGCTCTGTGCATGTTAGCTTGTTTAGGGTTTGCGTAATTAGAGAGTCTTTTATATTTTTGAGTCATTGTGGATTCGGGTGCAGCTCCTCACCGTTCTCATCGTTTAGCAGGACTTTATCCTTCTACCTCTCCTCCTCCTTTGGGAGAGATAAACAGATAGTCTAGGCGGACTACTTCGCACATTGATTCACACACGATGGGAGATCATGAATATGGTATTCCTGAGCTTTCTTCTCCACTTCGAGTGGATGACGGGGAGTTTACTCCTACCTATGATCCTTCACCTGATATGCCTATAATTTCTGAGTTAGGTCCTATAATTTCTGAGATAGGTACTTTTCATGATAGACTTACTTACTTTAGCTATGATCCCCCATTCACACATCGCCGGTATGGAATGCCGGACGATGAGACTCATTATGAACCCACGAGTACTAGTTATGGTAGTTATGGTATGTCTGGTATTTCCACACATGATTTGACATTTCATGTCGAGTCTGAGTTTGAGCCTAACACTACACCTAGGGGCACTCCCATTCCTTACCATGCGAATATGTTTGGGACCACGAGTCATATTGCACCTTCCATCTTGACGGTGGAAGCTACATCACATATTCCTCCTAGAACTAGGGTTAGTGATTCTATTAGGATACCAGATCCAAGATGAGTGACTATAGGGAACGCGACGTACATAATTTCATAAGTCCCTTCGTCCTCGATTCCTTATTCTTCGAATGTCATTCCTCCACATCATTCACATGGTCCTTTGGTTCAGAATGTCGCTACGAGTCATGTCCATACTGCTGCTACTCGCACAGTTGTGTCTCAAGTTCAAGTACCTCCTATTGTTTCGGGGGGTCATATCCCTATTTCTAGAGGTCATGTCATTACTTCCAGAGCCTACATTCCTACTTACGGAGTGTCTCATGGGACATCTCATGGGATGTCTTATGGACCTTATTATGGGATGCAGTATGGACACGGTTATTCACCTTATGGGTATGGGTATCAACAACCCGCTTACTCTCCTAATTATGGCTTTGTAGACCCACATACTCAAGGTACATCACATTATGGTGCTTCCATGCCACCCTACATGGGTCAAATGGGAGGAGGGAACTATGGCCAAGGCCATGGTGGTTACGCTAATCAAACCTATGTGAACCAACACTATTAGGGAGCGGTGCATCGACCTGCTCATCCTAGGCTCCCTTTCCTCGCAACGCTAAATATTCCTGACTTGTCGAGACTGACGAATGATCCTGTATCTCATGACCCGGCTTGGCCGGCTGTCCCTAATAAGATTTCCTCGCACATACCTAAGTTCGAGGGCAAACCTGGAGAGGATCTGAGCGAACATGTTACTGCATTTCACCTATGGTGCTCTTCCAATTCCTTACACAAATATTCGATCCATTTAAGGCTGTTTCAACGCACCCTTACAGGGCCTACCGTGAAATGGTATATAGAGTTACCTAGGGGGGCATTCACTTTGTTCGATGACCTAGCGATGACTTTTCTCAACCACTTCCAGCTACCAGTGTGTTACGACATTGGTACGGAACTCTTGTCGACATTTCAGCGGGATAAAGCCACACATATCTTGGACCATATCCAAGAGTGGTGTAGACGAAAGAGGTTTATTAAAGCCTTCATACCACCAGAGTTTCTCCTCGAGTGGTTCCTTAAGTCGTTATTGCCTTATATAGCGAAGGATGTTTCTACATCCGGAGTTCAAAATGAGGAACAAGCCATTTTTAGGGCACAGGAATTGGACTTGATTTATCCTCAATCCAGTTTGTTATATGAGATCATTCCCAATGCTCTGCATTCTAGTTTCAACCCCAAAGTTAAACCTGGACCACATGCTGATGGCATTGTTGGTTGTGCAAGTGCTAAGCCTGCGGATTCGGTTGTGCAATAGGTCAGTCAATTGTTGATCAACCAATCTGCTTTGGGACAAGCCATGGATTCGTCTCAACCCACCCAAACAGCAAGTGTGCTTTCGGTGAAATCGTCGGACCAGAAGGGTAACCAACAACCTGAAAGGAATAGAAAGAAGGGTAAGAACAATCGTAAGGGTGGGAATAGGAATGAAAATGCTAATACTAATGACAATAATGCCCAAAATGATGGGGGGGATAAGCAATCTAAATGTAAGGTTAAATTTCCTTGCAATTTATGTAAGGAGGATCACCTCACTTAATTGTGCCCTCGTATAGATGAAGCCTCGAGATTCTTAGTGTAGGGCCCAGCTATGTTGACCGACCCTTTACCTCATAATCAAAACATGAACTCGAGGACCCATGATCAATCTGGTGGTGATCAAGATCCACCGGAGGCTAGTGGTCATGGTTGCATCAACATGGTGCGTGCTACGAAGGTTGTGACCCATGCGAAGGACTATGGTTCGTCACAACCCGACCTAGGAAAGGAACCTGATCCACCGGGGACTCCTTTGCATATTGAAAAACCTGTGGATAAACCTGAAGCTACACCTCACATTCCTAAGGGAGTCCTTAAGCATTCAGGGCACAATCCTAATGCCCGAGCCACCCAGAACTATTCTGTTGTCGAGGATTTGGGCCACACTCCTTGTGCGATGTTTGCACTAGAAGTACTTTGGAGTTGTCCTTCGCAAAGGAAGGATTTGCTTTCTGCCCTTAGTGTGAATGATGATAACTCTTCCTCCGTGATTAAATTTGAAACCGCGGGACTGCAGCCTCGCTTGCCTTATTATGTGTTTCTTTTGATTCATGTACAATGTCTTAACATAACCGTCAAGTGCACTGTGATTGATGAAGGCGTTGTTGCTTCTGTAATGTCTTTATCGTGTTGGAAGGGTTTAGGTTCCCTGAGTTGTCTAAATCTAGTACCATGTTGACTGCTTTTGATGGGAGATCATTTAGGATGCATGGGATCCTTCCTTCCCTTAAGGTCTGTCTGGGAGGGAAGACCGTTGCGATAGAGGTTGAGGTGGTTGATGCGCCCCTTGACTATAATCTCTTGTTGGGTAGGAATTGGATGTATAGTATGCAAGCCGTAGCTTCTTCTCTATTTCATGTTGTATGCTTTCCATTTAATGGGAAGATAGTTACGATTGATCAAATGTCATTCAAGAATCCATCAGTTACTGCATATTCGGGAGCTTCGATCCCAATTGTAGAGCACTCTCAGCTGGCAACTGGGAGTGTGGGTGTGGGCATGTATCCATCCCTTATGGGAATCTTTAGTTTTTCTGCACCTGTCCTTATGATAGGGTCTAGTTTCGGTGAGGCTTCGACATCTATGAGATCGGTGTCTTTTCGCACGAACCATATGGAATCTCCTTGGATTCTTCCTACATCGAATACTTCGAGTGAGCCCATCGTGACAGACGTGCCGTTGCCTGCAACTTTGGTAGCTTATCAAGATAATCTTGGGAGTGTTGTAGAGCCTAGTCCTTCCTCTTCATGGATGGAGGAGGAGGACCCGTATGTGCTACCTGCATGGGTAGTTCAATCTTCTCATGTGCATGATTTCCTTGATAGTGTTTTTCCTTCAGATGAAGTGATTATTGAGGCCATGTCAGGGGTTGATCCACCTTGGGAAGAATTGCATCATAGATCTTATTTTCTTCCCGAGCTTGACCGCTTGGAGCGTGAGGACTTTATGAGGTTCTTAGTGAGAGAATTGGTAGTCCCATGGTTCCATTAAGCTCTCCTGGTCAGATGGCTGATGGGAACATGGAAAATATATCTCCTACCATTCCTATCAATATCTCTCGTAATCCTGGCAGGATTGAGAATGTCTATATTGGGGCAGAATGTTCCCATGCTAAGATTCAAGAGTACACCGAGCTATTTAAAGAATTTTGTTATATATTTTCTTGGTCTTACAATGAAATGTCAGGTATCGACCCTCTATTTGGGTACACAGGGTACTCCCAAAAGACCGAACACCTTCAGCAACCGCTTCACACAAATAGATCACAGATCAACACATCGATGTTTGTCACGTGGTTAAAACCCTTGAGAGGGAAATAGTCCATGGCCCCAGCCAAATAGCTACTTGGAACAATTTATTATGCAAAAGAAAGAAATTTATATGAGCTTCTCATAATCAATCAACTAGCCAAGGACCCTCTATGCTCTTTAAATAGAGATCATAGACCAATCGGGTGTTAAGCCATGGATCAATGGTAGGTATGATCTAAGAGAATTTGAACTGTCAGATCACTCTATGTCTGGAACATATCGTGACCGTCAGATTAGAATATTTACAAATTCATACTAATGCATACTAAAGAAACACACTTTTACCTAACGGATATATTACACAAGTTGATCTTAACTAACTCCTAAGTGTCTAAATATCCTAACATCCCCCCTTAAGAACAACTTGGGATATGATTGAAGGATTTACAAAAGTGACACTATTAGGAGAAGGAAGGAGGCATTAGAGCCTATCCCCCCTTAAGGACACATTCCTGAACTCCTAACACAAAGCGAAGTTTAGAAAATTTCGCTTCTGTAAGACACTTGGTGAAGATGTCTACAACTTGATCATCTGTAGGGCAATAGAGCACTTCAATAACACGATCATGAACAAGATTTCTGATGAAGTGCATGTGTAGCTCAATGTGTTTGCTGCGCTGATGTAGAACTGGATCTTTAGCAAGCTTGATGGCACTTTGATTGTCACACCAAAGTGGAGTAGGCTGCTGCTGCTCGAATCCAAACTCTGAAAGGATCTGTCGAAGCCATAAATCTTCCTGACTGGCATTAAATGCGGCTCGATATTCTGTTTCTACTAAAGAAAGAGCAAGAGCTTGTTGTTTCTTACAAGCCCAAGTGACAGGTCTAGATCCCAGATTGAAAACATAACCTACAGTAGACTTTCGATCATCAGGATCATCGACCCAATCTAAAATAGTGAAACCAACCAACAAAGGTTTCCCCCCTGTACTGTAATGAATCCCAAACTGAATTGTACCTTGAATATATCGAAGTATTATTTTTGCTGCTTTCCAGTGACTTTCATGAGGAGTTTGCATATAACGGGAAACACGACCAACGACAAAGGAAAGGTCAGGATGGGAATGAGTCAAGTATAAAAGACTACCAACAAGCTGACAATACAAGGTGGCATCTACTTCAGGGGAAGTACAAGTGGCAAAAACTTTGACTCCAGACTAGAAGGGAGAAGGGGCTGGTTTACAATCTTCCATGTGGAAGCGACAAAGAAGGTCACAAGCATACTTAGACTGGGAAAGAAAGATTCCTTCTTTGGTTTGCAAAACTTGGAGACCAAGAAAATAATGTAAATGTCCTAAGTTTGACATTTCAAAATTTTGCTTAAGACTAGATTTCACATGGGTTATAAGTTTAAGGTCACTACCAGTAAGGATAAGATCATCAACATAAAGAACAAGTATGATGAGATGGTTTCTTACTTTCTTGGTATAGACATTGGGGTCAGAATGGCATCTAGAAAAACTAGTGTCAAGGAGAAAGCTATCCATTTTGGCATACCAAGCTCTAGGAGCTTGCTTAAGGCCATATAAGGATTTCTTAAGGAGACAAACAAGGCTAGAGTTATTCTGAACATATCCAAGAGGTTGTTCCATGTAAATTTCCTCATGTAAATCACCATGTAAGAAGGTAGACTTCACATCCATTTGATGGACTTCCCAATTATGTAAGGCTGCAAGGGAAAGAACAAGGTGGATGGAGTTCATTTTTGCTACAGGGGCAAAGGTTTCATTGTAGTCAATCCCTTCAACTTGGGAAAAACCTTTGGCAACTAACCTTTCCTTAAGTATTTCAACACTTCCATCTGATGCATACTTAGTTCTGTAAACCCATTTACATATAACAAGTTTTCTTCCTTTTGGAAGAGGAACAAGATCCCAAGTATCGTTCGCCGTTAAGGAATGATATTCTTCATCCATAGCTGCATCCCAATATGGATTTCCTGAAGCTTTTGCAAAAGTTTCTGGATCGTGATTCTCAAAAACTTGAGCCAAAAGAGAAGAGGCTCGCTGAAACTAAGAACGTGTTCAACGTTGATCTCTAGGATCACCGGCAACATCACCAGCTGCTTCACATGTTGAACAAACCCATCGAGGAAGTATTGGTGCTGGTGCAATTGGAGGAACATGAGCATGCGGAGGTGGATTTTCATCCTCACTATCATCAGCAGAAACTAGAGTTGGAAACCTATCAAGGAAGTTGGAAGAAGAAGAATAAGAAGGCATAATCACCGAATCAGGCTCGCAGGCCAAAAATGGCACACCCGCCAAGTTAGGCTCGCAGGCCAAGAGATTTTCATCAAATTTGACATCTCTTCTAATCATTATATCATGAGAATATGGCTGAATAAGTCTATAACCTTTTACATCTTCAGAATATCCAACAAATATGCACTTTTCACTTTTAGGCTGCAATGCTTTCCATTTTTCATCTGGAATGTGAGCCCATGCTTCACAACTAAACACACGAAAGTGACTTACATCTGGTTTAATTTTACTCCATGCTTCTTCCAGTGCTATACCCTGTAAAAATTTAGTGGGTGTGTGATTAACTATGTAATTTGCACAATTTATGGCCTCATCCCAATATTGAAGACTTAGTCCCTTAGATTGGATCATACAATTAGCCCTTTCTTTTAAAGTGCGGTTCTTCCATTCAGCTACACCATTTTGTTGTGGTGTATATGGAATAGTGTGTTGTTGTTGGATTTCTTGTTCAGTGCAAAAAGTAGTGAACTTGTTGTTAACATATTCTCCTCCATTGTCAGATCTTAACTTAATAATTTGATGACCATATTGTTTTTCAACAAGGGCCTTGTAGGCCAAGAACATGTTAAATACTTCACTCTTAAGTTTTAGGAAGTAAACCCAAGTGCATCTGGAGTAGTCATCAATGAAAGTTAAGAAATATTTGAAACCAGAAAAGGAAGCAGATGGAAGAGGGCCACACAAGTCACTATGCACAAGCTCCAAGGGAACCGAGGCATTCCAAGAGGCACGTTTGTCAAAACTGTCCCGATAATGTTTTCTGAGTACATAACTGGAACAAACACCATCCTTGCAAGATACCAGTGAAAGACCAGTCACCATATTGTATTTACATAGTTGTTGCAATGAGCGATAATTTAAGTGACCAAATCGCTCATGCCAAAGTTTTCTCAAGTAATCACTATGAGCAACAAAAACTGAAGGAAAAGGTGATGACCCAAAGTTGTTAAATTTGTACAAACTGGTAATATCATAAACAGTTCCAGTAGCAAGGATATTTTGAGGATTTTTAAAATCCTTGATTACAACTTGGTGAGGTGTAAACGTCACAGTTTTACCTTCACCTGAATGAGTAATTTGATAGACTGATAACAAATTGCAGAAAATTTTTGGAACACATAGTACATCACTGAAATGACCATTTTCTACTAGAACTATTCCAGATCCTACAACACTTAGAGATCTATCATCACCAACAAATATTTGTTTGTTGTTACATTCATGCATAGTAGAAAAGATGGCTTTATCCTTAGCCATATGATAAGATGCTCCAGAATCAATGAGCCATTCAATTGAAGTAGAAGAAAAAGATGCAGTATAAGAGTAACCAGAAGCACAAAGTGCATGTCCATGAGAGGTATATTTTGAAGACAAATCTAGGCTGATGTGGTGCTTCTTCATTGCTACTTCCAAGGCTGTCATCTTCTTAAAACACTTAGATTCATCGTGATTATCTTTCCCACAAAAATTGCAATGACGCTCAGTCTTCTTTCCTTTTTGCTTGGATCCTTTGTCATTTTTTAAAGAAGGAGCTGACTGAGAGGGTTTGGGACCCTTGTTGCTTTTCTTATTATTACGAAAATTATGTTTCTTGGGAGGCTTGGACTTTTCTTTCTGTTGGGACAATAAGGCTTTCCCAGATGTATCTGCATGGTTAATTATTCCAAGATGAATGAGCTTATCTTGCTCTCTAATTAAGGAATCACAAAAGGATTCAAGGCTAGGATCTTGATAGCTAGCTGTAGTCAAGGATTCTTTCATGGAGTAGAATGTAAATACAAAAATAGAATATGCAGGTCCAAGTTTTGAAAGAATATGATAAAACATTGTTTGTCTTCTTTCTTAATCTTGCATTCTGCACATAATAGTCTAAGAGTTTTATACTTAGATAAATAGTCTTGAATGCATGAAAAATCATTTGGATTCAAGGAAAGAAACTCATTCTCAAGTTGATGACCCCGAATTTCATTGTGTTTACCAAACACAGATTCCAACTTTTCCCAAGCGATATTAGGTTCATCAATTCCATATATGTGGAATCGCAAATTAGTAGAGATTGACATCCCAATCAATCCATGAGCTTCATCACATCTATTTTCCCATTTAATTTTCTTATCATCATCAGTGGGTTCTATTTATTTCCCCGAGGTTATCCTGAAAAGTCTCCTACTTCGCAGAACATCCTCCATACGAGATTTCCATGAGAAATAGATAGAACTTGTAAGTATAATATCACAATGGGAGTTCATACTATAAAATAATGGCTGAAAGAATAGAAACTAACTATCTGGATGCAAGGAGCTCGAAAAAATATGTGGTTTAAAAAAAAACGACACTTAAAACTGATTCTCGTTGAAGATGTCCCCAATAGTGACGTGGTAGGTATTAACTTGATCAACTAAAAAAAAAAGCCCCCTCTTCCCAAGATAAATCTTTGACAATCACTTTTACAATAAATTTGCTTTGAAGTGAATCAATTTTGTAGAATAAGTGATGTTCACTTTTACAATAATGTGATTTTTAAATAGTGCGGCAATAAATTAAAAGGCTTAAGTGACTCACTTTATTTTATTTTATTTATGTGAGATACACTTTTACAATAAAATAACTTGAAAATAGAAATTGCATGCACTAAAAAGTAGCTTAATAAGACTTGAACTCAAGACCTATTAAGTAATAAAGCAACTTTGGACCAAGTGAGCTAAGTTTAAAAGGTACGTAAAATAATAGAAAGAGGAAGGGGGCCTTTTTTTTTTTTACTCTTCTCTCTCGTTCTCCGTGCTTGCTTTCTTTTCCTGCAAATCACAAAAAAAAAACAAAAAAAAAAAAACAAAAAGAAAAAATTCCACACAATGGCGTTAGATCTTGGTTAGCTTACCTGGAAAGTCTACGTTTTCAAGTTTTCCCGTTGTTTCTGATTTGCCATGATCACACAAGGTGCACGGAAAAGAGCATACGTAGCTGAGAAGACAAGAAAAAAAACTTTCCCTTACTGTTTCTAATTCGTCGCAATCGCGCAAGGTGCACGGAAAAGAGCATACACAGTCAGGGAATGCAACAGTCCGAGACTAAAACAGAAAATATCTAATAATAAACTGATAAAATATGAGAGATTTAAAAAAAATCCGTCTCTATAACATTATACCTTCAAATTTGCCGAAATGGATGTTTCTGGAGCAAACGGAAACGGTTTTCGGTGAAAGGAAAACTATTTCCCAATGGAAATGATGCTTCGGACGCAATGGAATAGCTCCCATAGGCCAAAATGCACAAAAAATCCAAAAAAAAAAACCCTTTCAAATTTTCGGCAACACCGGTTCCAGATCTTGATCAAAACCGAAAGCGAATCTTCATAAAAGCTCTGATACCATGTTCGGGTACACAGGGTACTCCCAAAAGACCGAACACCTTCAGCAATCACTTCACACAAATAGATCACAAATCAACACACCAATGTTTGTCACATGGTTAAAACCCTCGAGAGGGAAACAGTCCATGACCCCAGCCAAATAGCTACTTGGAGCAATTTATTATGCAAAAGAAAGAAAGTTACATGAGCTTCTCATAATCGATCAACTAGCCAAGGACCCTCTATGCTCTTTAAATAGAGATCATAGACTAATCGGGTGTTAAGCCACGGATCAATGGTAGGTATGATCTAAGAGAAGTTGAACCGTTGGATCACTCTATGTCTAGAACATATTGTGACCGTCAGATTAGAATATTTACAAATGCATACTAATTCATACTAAAGAAACACACTTTTACCTAACGGATATATTACACAAGTTGATCTTAACTAACTCCTAAGTGTCTAAATATCCTAACACCCTCGCATTGTTGAACATGAGATTAAAACTTATCCCACTGCTAAGCCTGTTCGACAATGCTTGTATGCAGTGAATCCTAGGAAAGCACCCGCGATTAAGGCAGAGATAGAAAAACTGTTGAAAGCCGGTTTTATCTATCCCGTTCCCTTGACGGAGTGGGTTTCAAATCCTATTCCGGTGGATAAGAAACAGGGAGCGATCCATATATGCACTTATTTCCATGACTTGAATCGTGCCTATCCTAAAGATAATTTCTCCACACCATTTATTGATCAAATTTTGGATGAGTGTGCGGGTAGCGAGGTTTTTTCCTTTATGGACGGCTTTTCCAGATACAATCAGATACAAATTAAACCTGAGGACCAACATTAGACCGCCTTTATTTGTCCTTGGGGAACCTTTGCATATTAGAAGATGCCTTTTGGCCTTAAGAACGCCAGAGCCACTTTTCAGTGGGCTATGACCTTGATATTCCATGATCTCAAATCAATTATTGAAGTATTTTTGGATGACCGTGCTACTCATTCTCGTATGAGAATGCGTCATTCCTATCATTTGAGATTAGTGTTCAAAATCTGCCACCATTATTTGGTCAAGATAAATCCTCACAAGTGCATTTTTTGTGTGAAGTCTGATCGCTTATTAGGGTTCATTGTCTCCAAGAGGGTATAAGAGTCGACCCTTTGAAGGTAGAGGCAATACTTCAGTTGTCTCCCCCAAAAAACATTAGACATCTTCAATGTTTGCAAGGCATGGCAAACTTCTTATGGAGATTCATTGTCAACTTTACCAATTTGACTAGAGGCTTTATGCATCTTTTGAAAAAGGACACCACCTTTTGTTTGGATGAGAGAGCCCAGGAGTCCTTTGATGCGCTTAAACGATCCTTAGCATCATCCCCAGTGATTAGTCCACCTGACTATAGCCGTGCCTTTCTACTTTATGTGGCCGCGTCCATGGAGACGATTGGTATGGTTTTCGTCCAGGAGGATGAGGAGCTCCAAGAGCATGTCATATACTACCTGAGCCAGAACCTTATTGACGTGAAAGTTTGTTATTCCCATGTTGAGAAGCTTGCCCTAGCTACCGTACATGCGGTTCAACGGTTGAGACATTATATTCTCCTTCACCAAACCTTGGTTGTAGCCCATGTCAATCTGTTTCAATTCATCCTCACTCGAAGGATGATTAGGGGAAAGTATAATAAATGGATTGTCATCTTGCAAGAATTCGATCTCGAGTTTGTTTCGGCAAAATCGAAGAAATCGTTAATTTTTTCAAAGCTTATATCGGATTTCCCAAGCGAGGAGGAGGAGATGGTTTGTGAAGATACGTTTGTCGATGAGCACATCTTCTTAATCTCAACTTTAGATCCATGGTATGGATACATTATCATATATTTACAAACATTGAAGGTCCCTACTCACCTCTCATGGGATGAACGACGACGATTACGTCATGTATCCAAGAATTACCTCATAGTGGATAACACCTTTACCACCGTGGGGTAGATTCCATTTTACATCGTTGTTTAACTCATGAGGAGGCTGAGCTTATGCTGAATGATTGCCACGGAGGGGTGTGTGGTGGTCATTTATCTAGGCTTTCTATAGCCCAAAAAATCTTAAGAGTGGGTTATTTTTGGTCGTCGATCTTTAAAGATTGTGTAGATGCGGTCAAGAAGTGCCACCCTTGCCAAGTGTTTGCATGGAATATGTGCTCGCGACCTGCCCCATTACATCCCATCATCACCGTCGGTCCCTTCACTAAGTGGGGGATTAATTTCATGGATTGCAACCCAGCTTCAGCTGGGGGGCATCATCATATCATAGTGGTTGTTGACTACTTCACGAAATGGGTTGAGGCTATACCTATAGTTAAATCCGATAGTGAGACAGCCGCACACTTCATATTCAACCAGATTGTTATTCGATTCGGTATTTTGAAGGAGCTTGTCACTGACCATGGCACACACTTTCAGAATCGTATGATGGAAGAATTGGTCTCAAAGTTAGGGTACAAGCAAGAGCA
The DNA here is from genome assembly GCA_001517045.1 of Pseudotsuga menziesii. Lineage (NCBI taxonomy): Eukaryota > Viridiplantae > Streptophyta > Pinopsida > Pinales > Pinaceae > Pseudotsuga > Pseudotsuga menziesii. The sequence continues at coordinate 213,579 of LPNX010387019.1, forward strand.
TTTCTCCTCTTACTACCCTCAAGTGAATGGACAGGTTGAAGCAGTGAACAAATCATTCAAATCCATTCTCCAACGAACTATCACACAAAGCAATATGAATTGACACATTATGTTATATCCTACTTTGTGGGCTTATAGAACCACTGTTAAGACTGCCACGGGTTTTTCTCCATATCAGCTTGTACATGGAGTGGAGTCAGTATTGCCAGTTGAGTGCGATATTCCTTCTTTGAAGCTAGCCATAGAGCTCTAACCAGACACTTCCCCATTGGAGGAGCGTTTGGTCCACTTAGAGCAACTTGATGAGCAGCGCCGAGATGCCTTGGTGGCTCTAGAAGTGAATAAGCATCGCGTTAAGGTCCAGTACGATAATTCTGTCCATCCAAGGAGGTTTAGTGAGGGATATTTGGACCTTTTGTGGGATCAACCGAAAGAACCCTTGGGGGTAGGAAAGTTTAACCCCATGTGGTGTGGTCCTTACGTCATTAAACATGTATTAGAAAAGGGCGCTTATGAGTTAGTGGATTATGAGGGAACGGACTTGGTGGAGCCTACAAATTGGCTCTATCTTAAAAAGTACTATGCATGATTTTCAGCCAAGGCTGACTATTGTATATTATTATACAATTTTGCATAGGTAGGTCTTTTCTTATGGTGATCAGGTTTGTGATTAGTTTCCATTTCTTTTGATAGATGTCAATGGAATCTTCCACCTTCATAGGATTCACAGATGGTGCGAGCCGTCACACTCAACACTCAGCCTCTACTGCTTGGGTGATTTATACTCCTACGAGTCAGGTATTGTCTTCAGGAGGCGTATGTTTACAGCCCTCTTCGAACAATGTTGCTGAATATAGTGTTGTTATCGAGCTTCTACGGGATGCCATTTCACATGGTGTTCTCTCTCTTGAGGTACGTCTTGATTCGGAGTTAGTAGTGTCACAACTTAATGGTTTGTACCATGTCAGGGATCCGACATTATTAAGAATATTCTTACGTGTGAGATTGTTAGAACGACAATTTGACAATATAGCATACATACATGTTCTAAGAATTAATAATCAAGTTGTTGACTCATATGCTAACTATGTGTTAGATTGGCATTTGTTTCATAGACAATAAGCTCATCACAAACTAAAATTTTTACACATGTAAATAAATAAATCAATCATCATAAAAAAATTTATAAACATCCAAAATGTGGTAATGCATAGTGTCATAATACAAAAATGGGGCTCTCAAGCCACCAAAATATAAATACACGGTAGTACAAAATGTATCACTCCCAGGTATCTAAGCCTATGGAGGAGGAGGGGGGTTGTGATCATGGAATGTCACCACAACTCTAGCTAGCCGTCGAAATAATCGCACCCATGCTCATGGTACACCTACCACCTGGCATTGCATGGCCTCAAGCAAGTCCTCGACTTGTGCCATGGGTACTCTGTGTGTCAACCTCACGAAGTTGGTATGAATGCTTTGGAGCATTCACTCCGCATCCACACCCATAAAATCATCCCCTCTTCCCCTCCGTCTATGACGAGGGAAGCCTTCAGGCCGCCATGGTCCTACATCTGCATGCATATGATAGGATGTCACTATGTATTGTCACCCAAAAACATGTCTTTTGATTCCATATAATCAAAAAACACAAAAAAAATAAATAACTCAAAAATTTTAAAAGAGGGTCGAGATTCGTTACCAATGTCACCGTATGCCGATCCTGGTGGTAGCAGCATGTCGGGGTCTCCCCGAAAGTCTATCCCTACATAGGGGTAATCATCGATGGCAACTATCTGTCGTCGCCACCATAAAAAGAAATCAGTTGGATAGGGATTGGAAACCTTACCTCCACCCAGTCTGTGCATCACATCTGCCCAATGCTGTTGGGTTGGATCTCGAAACCCATGTAGAGGAACGTTAACTCTAGGGATCAATACTGGAGCACGCTCAAAGAAGAACGTGCTCAGTATGCTGCTGAAACCAAAGTTTCTCACCCTTCCCATCTTGCAGTCGCTGAGCTGTTGTTTCATGTTGCTCAACAATGTCGTACTCCAGTCATAAACTGTGGGCCTCATGCACTCCACGGCATAGAACATCAATGGTCGCGAGGCCTGGTGGAGTGAGACTAGCCCCGCTATCCTGCCCAGTGTCAGTAGAATGGCCTTTAGTCGTAGAACCTATATGGAGTTATTTGGGATCTGACTGCCCACCTTCTCTGTGTCCGAATAACAGTACACTACTATGTACTCATCTATAGTCAGGCCACCTCCGGGCCCGCGAGAGCATAGGTTCACCACTTCCCCCCATTGGAAAAGTCCGGTAAAGTATATGTCCTCCACTTCAATGGTGAGGGACATCCCATCTATCTGGAACAACTCTAAGTCTAGATCCCAGTAGTCTACTAGCATCTGTAGTAGTCTTGGTTTGGCCCGTATGCCACCAAGACACCAAAACTTGTAGAGCCCACATGACCGCAAAGCTTGTTGAGCCATTAGATTTGCCCTTACTAGCCCTTCTACATCACTGTGCTCACGTTCTCTCCATTATAGGACCATACTACACATAAAATTTAAGTTTGATCCATTAGAACACTTGAAAAACATTGAACACAGCCACATTTGCGACTGTTTGCTAAACAGTCGCGTATGTACGCAACTTTGAGGTCTTTTTCCACGTATATCCAGCCCTATATGCGGAAAAATCCTCAATTTCCGTGTGGGCCAAGGCGCGCATCTTAGATTGTCCTAGAATCCTAAATGCACCATGGAAATTGATAAAATTTGCATGAAAATGAAAGAGCAGGGCATAGGTAAGTACCTGGAAAAAACAAGAGTGGATTCCGCCGGCTGGATCTCTTGGAATTCGTTGTTGAAGTTCTGAGCTCAATTGGGTAAAAATTTCAAATGTTATATAATGTTTTGAATTTTTTACTATTTATAGAAATTTTTCAAATTTTTGAAAATTTTTACCCCCTTTTCTATAGTTTGGACCATTTTTTGACTAATTTATGATGTAGGAGACCATTTTGAGTGCCATTTCGACCATTACTTTGACCCGTTCGTTCCCGTTATAGGTATGATGTTTAAACTGGCATATAGGTTAGGTTCACCCCATTTGCATTTTGCATGACCTTATGATTGTTTCATTATAGCCTTAGGTACGAACCCATTCTATTATGTCATGGAACCTTCTTGTTGTTTTATAAGTGGCATGATGTGAATGGTAGAGCTTGACCTTACATGGGTACCCTTATTTGCATTTGGTGCCCATGCTGACATTTTGTCCCTTAGGGTGTTGGAGTCCATTGTATAGTATTGCCATGACATTTCACAAGAGCTGCATACTCCTCCTGATCTTTTGTTGGCCTATTTCCCTCAGGACTCCCTTATGTCAAGTTGTAATTGCATTATCATGAGCTTTTCCTGCCTTCTTGAGCCTTACGTCGGCTTCCCTGACTTTGAGTTTCAGCCATATAGCTCAAGCTTGTCTCATGTCTAGCCATGCAGAGCCATCTTTTATATCCTTTGTAGCTTGATTCCCTATTTCACCGGAAGGGGACTTTCCCCTGAGTGTCGCTATCCTACACATGTGTCCTTGCATTGAGCATAGGTATGTTCCACTGCTTGGAACTAGTTTGTTTGCCCATATGACACTTGTCTCCTCCTAGTCTGTAACTATAAAGTAGTTTTATTCTTTTTCAATATTTTTAAATATTTGAAAAAGTCCAAAAAAATCTAAAAAACCAAAAAGCTGGACAAGGAAAGATGTTATCTTTGGCAGCTGTCGAGTCGTGACGCCTTCGAACAGAGAATTGTATATCACATACGTTGGTTGGGTTTATAGTTTGACTTTAGGAGCTATACTCTTTTATCTGAGTTTATCTCGACTGACTGGTTAAGCTTCCAGTCCCTATGGAGCCTATGTCGATGCCTCCTGTGTTGCAGAGATGTTCTAGTTTTGTATATTGAGTCTATGCTGCCTACATTCAGTCACCATTCGTTGTTATGCTCTCATTCGAAGGAAGTTGAAACCTGAGTCGGCCATTCCTCAGTTATCTTGACTTTCCATGTTGGCCATTCCCGGTACAGTTACTGGTTCATGCACCTTATGATCAAGTCCTTCCACATTATACAGCTTTGCTAAGTATCTCATGTTGGATGATGGGGGATGCCTTAATTCCCTCCTTCCAGCGGATTTCATCCCATCGACTTCAGATCATTTATTCTGGGATTGGAATCTAGAGTCATTTTTGAGTGCCTTGAGACTTGCAGTCATCAATGGCAGGTTCTCTCACCATCGACAGTTCTTTGGGAATACATTAATGTCCCCTGATCAATGGATTCTCTCAAGTGTTTGACCTCAACACATTTATTCACACTTGTTAGTTTGCACTATAGTACCTTGATTTCCATTATCATTATCGGTGGGTGATCTCGCGCCTGTTAATGGTATACATCAATGACCGGTAATCAGACGATGGACTACTATGTTCGACCTTAACACCTCTATTCACATAGTAGGACTTGTACTTGTAGCAGTTTGTGTAGAAGACCTTCCATATTGGTGGCATCTCATATATGCTACCTCCTTGACCGTGCCAGTGTTTATGAGATTTCAGCTCTCGTGACTTGATTCCAGTATATGTCAGACATTTCCAGCCATTATGGAGATCTTGATCTGTTATATATCTTTAGCTTTCATGGAGATCATGATCCTTTGTATATCTTCATCATGGAGATTCTGATCTATGTATATTGTACGTGGCGATGACCACACATGTCATATTTTGTATCATGCCTATTCATGGCCATTGTACTCTTATGTATCTGGGACTGCTATATGTATTTGCAGTTATATGTAGAGTTATATCATTGTACTATGCTGATTGGGTGGCTGGTCTTCCACTGGGTTCTTCATCACTCCACTTCTAGGATGAACTTATAATGTATTTCGGCCATCGTATGACCCCTCTTACCTCACACATTAAGGGGCATCTGTTATAGATGATTTTACCACACTTGGTGAATCACACTTGTATGGCCTTCCCCTATCCCTCTGCAGACTCTTTGGACCCCATGGACCTTTTTTATACCTTTGATGTTTCCAATATCATCCCTAAAAACATGCTTAAATTGCTATACGTGACTTTTAAACCCTTTCTCGTGTATATACGCAGGTTTGACCCCTAAAACTGCGTACATTGGGATGTGTGCAAAAGGACAAATTCTTTTAGAGTTTTCCTTGACATGGATCCGACTCACTTGTCTCTTGGCCTTCCATATGCCTTGAGATCGCTCGGATTCGACCCTTCATTTCCCCATTGAAGAGCTATATAAAGAACCCTTTGGATACATTTAAGAATATGGGAGAATTGAGAGCAAAGAAACTATAGTCCATTGTTGCTAGAACTTATGCTTGAGTCTGCACCCCTTTGTCCCTTGGAGCACTTTGGTGTTCTTCCCAAGATTATCTTTTTCTTGTGAGCTTGCTATCGAGAGATGGAGGATTGAGGTGGTGGAGGCCCAAGTGGGGGATTCAGTTTCTCCGATTCGCAGACGTGCCGACAGAGGTTGTATTCATTGTAATCTCTAATTTTATATTAATAGAAATATCTTTGCCTGTCCAATAATGTATGTTTGAATGAATATTTTATCCATGGATGATTTCAAATGCTTATACATTGTTGATTATATATGCTAGAGTATATCTAACACTAATATATATAGCATGCTTATCTTGTTTACTGATGGAAGTAATTTATCAATTTAAGTTGGAGTTGGAAAGCTCTACGGGGATCTACTTCAACCGTCCGGAATAAGGTACGATTTTTTATCCTTTAGTGTTATATATTTTATTTCTCTTGCATATTGGAAAGGATTGATTTCTAGAGTCAAGCTGTCTGTTGTGGTACCCCAAGCCATAGGAATTTCTCTCCATAACACCCTCTTAGATACTCATCATGGGTAGCCAACCTAGTTCCTGTCAGGAAAAAGAATGGAGAGATAAGGTTGTGTGTAGACTTTCGTAATCTGAATAGGTCCTCACTGAAAGATAATTATCCATTACCAAAAATTGAGAAAATATTATAGAAGGTGGTAGGTGCTCAAAGGATTTCAATGGTGGATGGATTTTCTGAGTATAACCAAATTGCAATGCATCCAGATGACCGAGAAAAGACAGCCTTCACTACCCCTTAGGGTACCTTCATGTATGACAAAATGCCATTTGGATTGATGAATGTTGGGGCCACTTTTCAAAAGGCTATGGATATAGGCTTTGTTGGGGAGAAGGAGAAGTTTGTTGTGATTTACTTAGATGATATTACAGTGTTTTCACAGTCTGATGAAGAACACCTAAAGCACCTCAAACAAACTTTCTTAAAATACAGAAAATATGGACTATCTCTAAATCCAAAAAAGCCTCATTTTGTTGTACAGGAGGGTAAGCTATTAGGACATTTTGTTTCCACTGATGGAATAAGGATTGATCCAAAAAGAGTCAAGGGCATTTTAAAAATTAGTTTACCTAGAAGTAAGAAGGATGTGCAATCTTTTATTGGGAAAATTAATTTTCTGTGCTGGTTTATACCAAATTTTGCTGAAACTATTAAACAAATAACAACTATGTTGAAGAAAGATCAAGAAATAAAATGGACAGCAAAGGCCAGGAATTCATTGTAAAAGATAAAGGAGGCTCTTACAAAAGCACATGTGCTAGTGAGCCCTGATTTTTTGAAAGATTTTCTAATTTTTTCTTTTGCTTCACAGGACACAATAGTTGTTGTTTTGTTACAGAAAAATGATGATGGATTGGAGAAGCCAATTGCATTTTTCAGCAAGACCCTCAGGGATTCAAATTTGAAGTACAGTACCTTGGAAAAGCAAGCTTATTCATTGGTAAAAGTATTAAATTTTTTCAGAATTTATGTCTTGCAATCAAAAGTCATTGCTTATGTTCCCAATGTTGCCATTAAGGATATTTTAACTCATCCTGATAGTGAAGGGAAATGAGGAAAATGGATTGCTAAGATAATGGAGTGTGATGTAGAAATAAATCCTACTAAGCTGGTGAAAGGACAAGGTCTAGCAAAGTTATTGGATTATTCAAACAGTGAAGCTTTAGGCCTTCATCTGATGGCAGAACAACCTATACAGGAAGAATTGCAAGTTAAGCAAGAGAAGGAAAAGATTATGGAGCAATATGCAGAATCTACATGGTATGTAGACATTGTTCATTTCTTATTGTATTTGAAATGTCCTGAACATCTAGACAAAAAGGTAGTTAGGTTATTGAAATTAAAAGCTACTAAATACTATTTAGTAGATCAGCATCTGTATTGGAAGGATCCAAAAGGTATTTTGCTTAAATGTTTAGACAAATCAGAAATTAAGGAAGTAATTTCAAAATCACATGAAGGTGATTGTGGATGACATAAATACTGGAAGGCTACTGCTTATAAAATCCTGAGGTCTGGATATTACTGGCATTCTCTGTTCTCTAATGTATATCAACGGGTTAGAGCTTGTGTTCCTTGTCAAAAGTTTGTTGGTAAACATAAGGTTCTGTCTTTACCATTGAAACCCATTGCAGTGAATGCCCCTTTTCAGCAATGGGGTTTAGACTTCATAGGTGAGATAAAACCTGCATCTTCAGGACAGCAAAGATGGATACTAACAGCCACTGATTTTTTCACCAAATAGGTGGAGTCAATTGCCACTAGAAATGCAAATGATAAGGTGATAATCAGTTTTATTCAGGAGAATATGCTTAGCATATTTGGCTGTCCTAGGAGGTTACTAACTGATAATGCTAAAGCTTTTAAGTCTAAAGCTATGGTCTCATTTTTTGAACAAAATGGGATTGTCTTGAAGCATTCAACACCTTATTACCCTCAAGGAAATGGGTTGGAGGAATCCACCAATAAGAATCTTATTCAGAGCATCAAGAAGTTGTTGAATCAAAATAAAAGGTCATGGGATTCCATGTTAAAATATGCACTTAGGGAAGACAGGATAACAAATAAGAAAGCAATTGGAACTTCTCCTTTTCAGTTAGTATATGGCACTGATGTGGTATTTCCTGTTCAGTTAGTATATGGCACTGATGTGGTATTTCTGGTTCAGTTAGGTATTCCAGCGATGAAATTCTTTCAAGATTGTCTAGATGAACCAAGTGATATTCAAAGAAGAGTTTATGCACTGATTGAACTACAGCAAGAATGTGAAGCTGTGGAAGAAAAAGCTCAAATACACAGGAGGAAGATAAAAGAAAGTTTTGACAAGAAGATAAAAGAAAACACTTTTTCCTCTGGAGATATAGTACTAAGTTGGAATGCTAGAAAGGAACAGAAAGGTAAGCATAGTAAATTTGACAGTTTGTGGTTTGGTCCTTTCATAGTTTCAAAGATTTTGGAGAACAATACCTTCATATTACAGACTTTGGAAGGTGAGGAATTATCCAATCCAATAAATTAATGATTCCTCAAACACTTTTGCAGCTATTGAGGGTAAGAAACTTGTCATTTAATTGTATATACCGATCTGACAGAGATTGAATAAATACTCCATAGCCCAATGGATGTTTTGCAAAGTAGCAGATAGGTTCAATTTAATGGCAGAAGGCAATGATCTACAGGTTCTTGAAGCCTCACTAGGAGGACTTCATCCCACAACATGAGCCAGATGTTATAGCTAGGTTTTGTTTCTAGATTACATGTTATTTCCGAAGCATTGTTTTTCTTATTTCTTTTAAGTTTTGAACTTAGTTTTGAGGTATTATAATCATGAGCATATTTCTATTTGATTTCATATCATTTCTTTTTTAATTTACTTTATTTTGTTGGTTTTGTAGTTTTAATGGGCTTATAAAGTGTATATAGTTATGAAAAGTCGAAAAAATCTATCATAAGGTTTGATCTAAGTTGAATCATATTACTTAACCCTTTGTTTTGGAGCCATTTGTCAAAAATATTTGTCAAGAAGATTCCTGTAGCACGAAAGGGAAAGACCGTGAACTAAAGCGCTACAAGAAAGTCGAGGCATTTAAAAAAATTATAATATCAGCTCGTTGGTTGTTTAAAATTGCAAATGACGGGGATTTTTACATATGTAAAGACAAAATGATACGTGTAGAGACCTCATAATCATTATGACAAGTGTGCACGATAAGGTAAATATTATGTAGGTAAATCGTAGCTGTCCGAAGTCTTGAAGATTGGAAATTTATTAAACATTTATGATAGTGCATCCACGAAGTCTGTTCAAATCTAGTGGTGAATTTGATGGGTGTATGAGAAGCTAAGAATATCGTGGGTTCACCCTTTGTTTTTTAATTTGGAAAAATTATTAAATGAACTAGGTGTAATCATTCATGTTGAAGACAGAACTGTGGAGATCTGTCTAACATGTATGAGGACAGGATAGCACATATTCAGCATTTCAAATCATCATAGTGATAGGTATGCAACCGGATATAGAAAACATTAACTAAATCATCATTTGCATTGACAGAGGGTTAGTTTTGATAAGGGCAATTGAGAAATTGCAAGTTATGGTCCTGATTTTTCTCAACTTCTAGTTTTATTGCTGTAGTGAGATATTTTTGAGATATTTTTTTAACTATTTTTGAAAGAAAGACACAGTTAGGTTTTAGTGCAGAGAGATGAAGAGGAGTGGAAAAAACAACAGGGTTGAACCTTCTGATATGGGTTGGGATAAAAGCTTTCCTGAATGTGCAAAATTGTTTCAGAGAGCTGGCTGGTTTAAGTATTTTGAAAAAATTGATGGTTATCATTGTGAAGCATCATATGGTTTTTCCCAAGGGTTAGAGAAAGATACAGTTCTGTTCAATACCCTTAAAATTGAGTTAACTAGAGAGTTGATAGCTGAAGCAACAAACATTGCAGATGAGGGTAAATTTTGGTTTTAAAAAGTGCCATTTACCTTCAATTCAAAGGATTTCCTATTGCCTGAGGTTGTAGCAGATTGGGGCAAGGGTGTGCATGTTCAAAATTTCAAACATGAGTGGAGGGAGCCTATTAAGATTTTTCAGAGTAATATAACTAATTGTGAAGGTATATTTGCTTCTGTCTTCAAATATCACATCATATTTCTACAGCATCTAAACCAAGACTCGAGTATGAATCTTCCCTTTTTATTCCTAAAGATCCTGTAGAAAATTTCAAGTAGGGTAAAGGGACATAAATATCATACCAGGCAATCTATATTCCACCATGGACTGATAAAATTGATAATTTGTACCGTGCTTCAGAAAAGAGGATAAAACTTGGGACTACTTCTTGTTCTGGTCAGGGTTTCAAAGTGAAAAAGAGGACCAGTCAAAAAACAGACAGATGAATAAACTTCACAGCCTGGTTAAAATATTGAAGAAGGAAGTCATTGTTGAATCAGCAGAAGAGAATGCTTAAGTAGAGTCTTCATCTCAGAAGCTCAAAGAACCTGTATGTGGAGAGCAAAGAAAGATTGATGAAGATAATCAGATATAAGTTTCTGAAGATGTAGACTAGGAAGTTCAGGCAGCAGGTTTGAAACAGGAAGAAGAAAATAAATCAGTTGAACATGATCAAGAATTCATTGTTATTCAAGAAAACTTAACATTTGTTTTTGTTCCATCCAAGCTTGAAGATGATAACATACAAATTCCAAGTAAAAAGCTCAAATGAAAGTTAGTGGTTGAATCAAAGAATGAAGGTTTACTAATTTCTAGTATAAAGTTTCGTGGGAAGTCTTATGCCATGATAGGAGAATCAAATTGGAGACCCAAAACAAGAGAAAAGAATAAGTTGAGACTAAATATAAAAAATCTCTTAAGCCCTAGATTGATGAAGGACAAAATTACTGTAATAGAAGATTCCTCATCTCGAGAAGATTTGGAAGAAGATGAAGACCAAAATTATCAGTAAGTGGATAGTAAGAAAGAGTATTTATTGACTATGAAATCATCTTCAGTAAAAAGCAAAGCTATAGAACAGTCAAAAGATTCCATTATTAAAGAAGATAGCTCTCAAAAGGTTCCTGTAGCAGTAGCAGATCAGCAAGAAGAGGACGATGATGCAATTTTCAAGAAACTAAATATCCCCTAGTTATCAGAGAAAGCTTCTTCATTTTAAGAGGGTAAATGCATAGACTCAGAGAATGAAAATATTCAGAAGACTATTAAACAATATAAGTATCAAATTTATTTTCTGAATGAAACAAATGAGGGTTTGGTCATGGAAAATGAAGATCTTGAAGATATTAACATACATTACCAAGAGCTGATTGTGTTCTCAAAGGAAGCTTTAAAAAGGAAGAGGCGGACTCAAGGAAAATGTGAGGAGTTGAACCAGAAAATCCAGGATTTGACTCAGCAAAATCAAGAACTGTCAAGGAGGGTTGAAGACTTGGAAACAGAGCAACAAAGAACTAGAAGAAAATCACAAGCTCTGGAAGGGATAGCACTCCTAGCTGAAGCAGCCAAAAATATTTAAAAGATCATTTCTGACAGGTGTCATATAGTTAATTTTTGTAAATTTAATAGTTATTTTGTAAAACAATCAGTTTAGTAGTAGTCTCGATAACTTGACCTAAAAGTTAGTTATGTAGTTGAGTAACTGTTTTTGGGATGTAATGAGGATAAAAGAAATAAATTAGATGGTATGGGGGTTTGAGTTTTTTGCAAGGGGAGGATAAAAAGCTACCGTGTCAAGCTAATATTTAAGCTCTCATATAATTTTTCAGACTGATTATGATATATATCATTGATAATCCCTTATTATTTATGGTTTGTTAAATCACTCAATGTGCAATTTTGTTTCTTGTATAATGTCTTATTCATGAAATGCTTGTAGGTTGTGGGTGAAAATCAGTCATTTTTCTTTGTTCTTTCTGGTTTGTTATATATGGTTCATCTCAATCTCTAATATTTATATGATTTAGTACTTGTTTTATCTTGTTTAATGTTACCCTCTTGTTTATGAAAATTTCAAACCAAAACAATACAAAAAGACAGTTTTACTTTGTTTCATTTTAGAGATTGTGTTGGCTTGTTCTTCTTGTAGTCTGGAACAATTTCTGGCACTAACACACTGCTAAGATCTTCTTCGAACATGTTTAGGTTCATTTTGGGTTTCCACAGACTATCATTTCATATCAGGAAAGCAGGTTCCCTAGCACTTTTTGGTCTACTCTATGGTCATTGATAGATACTAAGTTCACCAAATCGATTTCCTTCCACCCCTAGACTGACAGACAAAAAAAGATAGTCAACTGGATGAATGTGCATATTCTGAAAATGTACAATTATAAACAACCCCAAACATGGGATGAAAGCCTTACTTATGTTCAACATAAATATAATAGAGTTATTCATAGCTCTACCAGTCACATGCCTTTTCAGGTGTTCCTGGGTTTCCAACCGCTGGCCCCAATTGATGTAGCTCTACCCCTTGCATCCACAAGGAAGGAATCTTCCCATGCTTAGGCTGAGGCTGATAAGGCCACCATATTTTTTGAACTAATCCAACACATCCACGAACATGTCCATGCCATTTTCTAAAATTCCAATACTAATTTCAAGCAGCGACATGACCGACATCGGGTTCCACACAAGTTTCATGTGGGGGATAAGGTTTGGTTTCATTTGCAAAAACAGCGGCTCATAGGACCCCATCATAATATTCATCCACTTATATATGGGACATACACCATCACCAAGGAGGTTGGTGATAATGCCTTTGAATTAAGAATTTCTTCATTCCTTGGCCTATGCTCAGTATTCAATGTGGAGATCCTTTGACTACGTTTTGCACCACTATTGGACATCTAAAAGGTGGCAGAACAATTGACACCTACAGAGCTTAATCCCAAATGCATGGAATAATAAACCATTGATCATATCATTGAAACACAGGTTAACTAGGGAACGTCCAAGTAGAATATCCAACTATATCGAGTTGTTAAAGAAGGGCAACTCCTCCACCAAGGAAAGCGGCTCACCAGGAGTCAAGTTCAACAAAATTTTCCCCATTTGAATGGGGAACTCAATGCAATGGAGACCATTGCTTCCTAAGGGAGGAGTACTAATCAATATGGGCATAGGTGGACACCCACCTATTCCACTAGCTCAAAATAGTTTTCCATTTTGGCAATTTTCTTGTAATTTTCTATGCTTTTTCGAGTCCCAAACTTCTGGGACCATTTTGATGCCGTAAACAACTTTTTTTGGCTATTTGAGGGCCCAAATGGTTTCCAATAATGCGCATTTGTCCCCAATCAAAATTTATAAATCTTGGATAGACCTTTCCAATGGGCTATCGAGTGCCCCAAACAGAGATCATATGCAAAAGTTATGACCTTGAGAAGTTGACTGTTCAACTAACCACCTTAGGGACACAAAATTTATGATGATTCGTATCCTAGGGTTAGGTTTAGGATTTCTTACTCTCCAAGGATTTATGATAAAATGCCCTTCATCCTCCTTTTGTATTCATCTTGTCACGAGTGAGCATAGTTGCCACATCTCTTCTCAAAGATACAACTACCACCATTCTAGCTACTTTTGTTTTACAGATTGTTCTGTTTCATTAATCTAATAGAATCTAAGTTTATTGTATCACAATGTTTATTGCAATATATCTATGTATGTGAATATATATGTTCTTTCATTCTTTCTCACATAAATCTAGATCATGTGGATATTAGACAAACGCACCGGTGTTAAAAGATATAAACAATCAGCATCAATGCACTCAAATATATCATGCACCGAAAAGCACCACATTTCTATGACGCATTGGTGCTTACACATATATTATACGCACAGGTGCTTACAAGAAACATAATGCACTAGGAGGATATTTTACATCATACGCACCGGAAGCTCGCAATATTTTTACACTTTAATGATATAGTCTATTTATAATAGTGCCTTGGTGCCTTTCATCATAATACGCACCAATGCGTATATATTATTAAAAAGAATTAGTGCGATTAATTAACAAGAACACTCCGGTAAATGTGATTGAGAAGTGGATTTTTTTAATAAATTTAATGGAACATTTAATTTACATTGGAGCATCGGGGAGATTTATATGCATGCGCATGTGTGTATAATTCGTACAATCACACTAGTGCGCCTTATATCACCAAAAGCATCCAAAATGATTCTTTGAATAGTGTCTACCGACATTCCAGTGATAT